>CM075859.1:34673204-35258330 GCA_037975125.1 Latrodectus hesperus
AATATAAATCTTCTGATAAAATCTCAATATTAAAAATTTTATTTTATCATTTAATAAAAATATTAAATATCTCTTAAGAAAATATCTTAAAAGATATTTTCTAAAATTCATAAATAATGAATACCAGATTATATATGAGTGACATTTGAATTTAAATCTTATATTACTGTTGAATATAATTTAGGTAAATAAACTAGTGATTTAAAAGCATAATTTGAGAAATAAATCATCTTTCGCAGCTATTATTATTTGTGTTATCAATATTTAAAGTAAAGATTGAATTATTTTCATATAATTATTCTATGAAAGATTAAGAATATTCTCTTGGGTCTAAAATAAGAAAGTTCCCCGAATTGTGGAAAGAGATTAAGAAACCTTTATTTACTTTACTTTCTTCCTTTAGTTAGAGAAAACCAGAAGCTCTCGAAAAAGAATTAATCTATAAATGAGAAATTATCATTTTTTATAGAGTCGGTAATTTAATCCGATCTTTCAAATACTTCTTATCTTCTTACTGCAGAACGTTAAATATCTTTCGCATACAATTATTGTTCTTTTGTCATTCGAAAAGCAATTGATCAAAGTGAAAATTATTCTTTATCTAAACTTTTCAAAGATTTAAATTTTGAGAGATAAACATTTATATTAAAATTTATTTTTAAAGTATATTCTAAAGTGAAACAGATTAAATTAAATATATTTAGTGGCTTGCATTTAAATATCTTAATATGAAAGTCTTTCACTGCTACCAACAACTACAATGATATCATAAAGAAAATTAAATTTAATTTTCGGAATAAAAGTTAAATACATTTAAATATGCATCATGGATTATAACTTATTTCACAGTCAACCACAAAATTAAGTTATGACTTTCAATGTAAATTTAATTATAACACGTAAATAATGCATAAAGTGTTTATAAGCATATTTAATTCCTTTTAAATTTACATCCATACATTTGCTGAAATCTAATTATACTTAATTATCAATTAAGTCATTAAAACTTTAAATAATTACAGTAATAAAATTAAGTTTGGAATTTAAAAAAAAAACAAATTAAATGTTGTAATCTGTCACAGTAAAATCCCAAAAAACGCCATAGAATATGTAACAAAAAAATGGTTTTCGCTCTGGCTTTCATTTTGGTTCAAGTATTAATAGTTTCGATTCATGGATGTTTACACATCTACACAACAACTTTATTAGAAACTCCCTTTAGATTTTGGTCTCATTAGCCCTCGTGAGCAAAATATGATTTTACTGATAAGCAAACCAAAGTTAAAAAAACAGTATAATAGTATATCATTATTATTTTAGTTTCCTTATTTTGAGCTAAGCAAAATATTTTTTAAGAAAATTTGGGGTATATTGAAAGTATATATTAGCAAAACAATAATTATTAAAACTTTCAATCAATTTTAAATAGATACTGATTGTATAGTTTTCTTTACAAAAATCTTATAATTAGCTGTTAATATTGAATTTTTTACGTTTTCCTGATTTTTAAATAAAGTTTCAAATTTTTAATTTCCAGATTTTATTTTGAAATCTACCACAAAATTTTAATTTATTAGATTTTCTGTTGTAGATATTAATTTTAAATATCATGTAGTTTAGTGTGTGGAAGAATTTTTGCATGCATAACATTTTATTTTTTAAAAAAATCAAGTAAATAGAGCGTATATAGAATTGTGTGAGGATATAAATTAAATATTAAATTAATTGCGAGAGAAAAATCTTACTAGATTTCAGTAATAGAATCAATATATTAACAAACTTCCAGTTTGATGTATTGAAATTGAAGAACATAGCTTAAATTATTTAAGACTCTTATAAAACACATATGCATTCAAAAATGACACTATATATTTTTGAACTCATATTTTTCCGTTTAAACATATTTCATTTTGAAACAGTATAAAATTAAATAAAATTACGAGTAAAAAAATCCTTTATCCATATATATTATATATATATATATATATATATATATATATATATATATATTATATATATATATATATTCTCTCGTAAGATGAATATTACATTATCTTAATTACTCTCGCCAAACTTTAAGTACATCTAATAAAGTATTTCAAAATGTAAGTATATGTTTTTAATCCAAGTATGACAAAAAATTTGTACTTTGTTTCACTTTCACTAATGCTTTAAATTAAAAATTTGAAAAATTTTCTCCTGAAATTATTTTTTTAAATGAAAGAAATGTATTACATTTTAATGACATAAAATATCTTCTTCTTCTTACTAATCCTTCTGATCTGAAATCAGATTAGATCCATGAGGGCGTCAGCTTTTAATTTCAACACAGCGAAACCGGGCTCCTTTCGGAGATTCTCACGAAGTAAACCAGCGCTGTCTAAGAGATATTTGGGATTGGCATCTTTCAATGTGGCATTTGGTGCAAACTCGGTAGGTCTTGGCACCATTGGAAAATCGAAGGGTATTTCAAGTGCACAGAGTCGAGCCAAAGCAGATGCTGCATCTAAAGATAAAAGCGAACTATTCATAGCCAAGGAGGAAATGAGCAGCTTCATTTGGTACAAAGTACCTGGATCACCAAAGGGTTGAAGTCTGACTTTACTCCTACGCCTGTGGTCTGCAGATCAACAATCCAGCCACTCCTAATATGGAGAACTAAAGCTGGGGTTTGGATTACATAAAATTTATTCTTGGGAATTTAATTCAAAAGTTTAAAATTAATAAACATGTCTCAAAAAAGATCAAAGTCTTAACCAATAATTTATGAATATGCAAATTTATACAAATTATAATTAACCGATTATTTAATATATGTTTCTTAATATAATTTATTCAACGCTTAATTCTCGAATACTTAAAATTAAACTGTTACGAATTTCTAAACATTACATGAATTTGTCTTAAAATATCTCAGACAGATCTGAAATACTCAGATTTTGGGCGGAAATTGCGCAATTTGGGCGTATTCTACGTTAAAAACGGCATTTCCAGCGACTTGGTGATTTGGAAAGCACATAGATATTTCTGTAAAATTCCAACACCGAAGTTCTAGGACTAATATTAAGCGAGATAGCTTAAAACCTTCTAGAAACCTTTGCGAAACTCTTAAATTTCTTAAATCCTGAATTCCAAATAAGGTATAAATACCTTCGTGTCTGAAGTATCAGACTTCTGTGTTTCGAATTTGTTACCTGTTTTAGCAGCTAAATTGAAGCTGTGTAAATATGACTTTTACAGCTGGAATTTCCTGCATCTTGTTGAAATTGCTACGAATAAAAAGTCTTGTGATTTTTAAGAGATTACTTTATCGACTCTCAGTAAACACGAACAATACACAAAAAATATAGCTTTAATTGAATATTATTTTACATTTAATTACTAAATAAATGTTAAGAAAAAATTAAAAACAAAATTAAATATTGATTCTGAGATTCATTATTATTTTTACTCAGTTTCTAAGTATGGTTCTCATCCACCAAAATCAAAGAAAAGGAACAAGAAAGGAAATAACCTGTGCTTCACTTTCCAATTCATTATAAATAAATCTTATAATGAATTGGAAAGTGAAGCACAGGTACATAGCAATATGTTTTAAATTTTCGTTTTCTCCACACCATTTCCCGTTTCCCTCCATACCATACCCCAACAACATCGAGATACTGAACATTATAGAACTTTTAAGGTGCACAATTTCTTTCAGAACGAAGGTCTTCTGTTATACCAAATGCTTACAATTTCTAAACATGAGCCACTCTTTTCACGGCCAAAATAATATACTCACTCCTGGTATTCAAAAGTTTAAT
This sequence comes from Latrodectus hesperus, assembly GCA_037975125.1. Taxonomy (NCBI): domain Eukaryota; kingdom Metazoa; phylum Arthropoda; class Arachnida; order Araneae; family Theridiidae; genus Latrodectus; species Latrodectus hesperus. The sequence goes on from CM075859.1 coordinate 34,677,011, forward strand.
TTTACTTTTTGTTGTATTCTGATTTTTCATTATTCTTCATACACATTGCATTAATATTAAAAAAAGATTTTTCAAATAGTAATTAAATTTAAAATAAGCTAAGTTAAAGAAAGACATGATGGGGTATGTAAAGATATTATTTAGTTTTTAATTTTATAAAACTGATAGATCTAGTTAAAATAATATTTCTTCTTGGTTAGATTTCTGTGTTTTTATTAATTACTTATAATTTCATTTCTTGCATACAGTTCTACTAAATAAACAACTTATATTTAAGAATTATGTCTAACCTCGATAGGATGAAATGCTATTAAGTAGGAATTGTACAAAAATAGGGTTGTTATACTTTTTCTCTGTTCGTTTTCATATTATAACTCTATACTATAGATATATTATAACTATTTTAAATAGGGTTGTCATATTATTACTCTATTGTAAAAAAATACTTTGACAGAAACATATTTTCTGTCATTTATGTATACTATATACTCGACTTTTTTTGCAACATATAAATTCAAAATTAGTTTATAATTTAAAAATGTTTTAAAAAGTTTAATATACCTTTATTTTTCATTTTAGTTACTTACAAAGAAAAAAAGAAACAAGTTACGATTTTTATCATAAAACTTTTTACTTTAAAATAGCATATTTTGCATAAAATCTTCTCAAACTCAATAAATATATTTCCTGCATAATGCATTTATAAGTTTGAAATTAGATGAATTCTGTTTATACATTTTAACTTTTCGAGAGAAATATGTGAAGGAATAAAATTTTTTTAAATGTATACTGCTTAACTGAATTCTTTCAAATCCTTAAAATTAATTTCTTTATTAAATTATTCTAAAATTAATTTCTTTAATAAAATATAATTAATTTCTGGAAAAAAGCTTTAAATTTAAGGAGAATTTAATTTTTTTCAACTGCCTAATTGCAAAAATTAAACATAGAGAATTAAATTTTATTCATTTTCCTCCACATCTCACAATCATATTTATAAAAAATTATTGAATGTTTAAATTAAGGTTATTTTTATTCACAGCACCAACTAAGTATAAGTACTAAGAATAAGTGTGTGTAGAATTTCCTGAAAACATTTATTAAGTGTATAAAAACTTATAAATTTTGCATGAAAAAAATCACTTTGTCATATTAAAATAAAATAAAAAAGCTAAATTTTTGCCATCCTGACATAACACGTTAAGATAACGCAAAAACCATTTGAGCTCAATAGTAATTAACTTAAAAGCTAACTCAGCAAAACTCTAAAATCATTAAGGAACATTAATTAAAAACATTATCTATACATTTTTTCATTTCTTTCGGATGATTGATGGCTAAAAATAATTATTCTCCTTTAATACTCTACTCAACGCAATTTCACACAAGTGAAAATTATTCTTCATCGATTTTCACTTTGACATGGAGTACTAATTGTATTTAGAAAATCTATTTAGCTAATTAATAATTTACGCAATTGTGATTGATGTTTATATGGAAGTGATTGGCATCTTCTATAGAGATAAATGATAAATAGAAATTAACTTATATTGTAAAGATTTATGAGCAAAACGCAAGCTAATTTCTTCAAATAATGAAAAGGGTACTTAAGAAATAATTTACTCATTAATTAAGGGTAAAGTTCTTAAGATTTTATTAATCGAATTTAATTACTATTTTTACACAAAATAAAAATGAAAAAGAGATTTTTGATGGAATTGTTTCTTTTAATCATTCCTTTCTTTTTTATCAGTGCTTCAAAATCATTGGCTTTTTCTTTCCCTTAACACCTGTAACTATGGAAACTGAAGTGGAACTAAACATTTTAAGACACTTTTTGAAAAATTTTGATTAATTGTAGTAATTAACTATGATAAAATTGTTACACAGAAAAAGATTAGTAAAAATTCGATGAAAATTCATGTGTGGGTTAACACGATCACTTTAAATAAATAAATAAAAACTTCATATCAAGAATTTAAATTTCAAAAATTATTTTAACTGTGAAAAATTCCTTAATTAAAGGGCTTTAGAGTTTCATTTTATTTCATATTTAGTACGTGTAAGATATAGCACATATTGATATGCTAGAGAATAATGCCTATCAGGAATGGGAAAAATAGTGACACATTTCTAACTCTAAATTTACTCTTTTATGAGAATCATTTAAAGTATTTAATTTTACATCACAGTTATTTCCCTTAAAAGTTGGTCAAAATAAAATTTTCAGACCATGTCCTTTACAGAAGGTTTTCATTTTATTCATGGCTGCCGCACAATATGACAGTAACTAAGGATTGTTTATTAGGAAACAGTTTCTGTGTACACTTCCCTGATAATTAACACAAATTATTATATCATGTACTGGTATTATCATTGAGCACAACTATTCTCTGATTGGTTGAGAATGAAATAAATTACTCTTAGGACAATTCCCTCTAATAAAGTAACCAATAAAACTTCCTACAGGTAAAGTTGGGTTAAAGTGACAATAGATAAATCTTCACACGCAGCAATTGCTAAATATTTTACTACTATACAATAGACTACAACTTTTTTTTAGTACCAATAAACACAAGACTCAGTTTAAATTCATGCTCTTGTTTGAAGATACCGTAATTTGTGGTTCAGCATTGCTTTTGAAAATGTGTGATCCTCAGTCTCATTTCTTAGATAACTGGAAAGTATAGCGTTTATTTTAATTTTCAATCTCTTCTAGAAATTATCAAAAGCATATTGCATTTCGCCTTATGGAATATTTTTCAGAATTTATTACAAAACAACGGTGGATCTTGTCAAATATGTAAATGGGATGAATTCAATAAATTTTGACTAGGCCTGTGTGTTAGCTTTTAAATGAAATTTACAGCTCTTAAACCGTGAAGAGCTTTTCAAATCAGTTTAAAAAAACCTATAATGTTTATTTTCCTTAATCATTTTACTTTCTCACACAAAAGTATTTTTAATTTTACAAAATTCCCCCTTCATTTTTTATTTATATCATCTTTAATTAGATATTAGATTTTTCAAAGACAATGTATAATATAATCCTGAAGATGGAAAAGAAATATACAGAGAGAGATACTTCTGATTGTTACAAGAAATCCATTAAAGATTTCTTGTAACAATAAAAAAAAGCATGCATAGTATAAATCCTCTATCTAAAATCTATAAAGATCTAAAATATATGATAAGCAATAATTTAAGCAAAATAGGTAATAAATACAGTCTTAAGTGTACAATAACATCAGAAAATATTTTATTACTTTTGAACGCCTAAAAAATGAAATTTATTCACAGGTAAAATTATATGTCAAGATTAGTTTTCCCTTCAAAATTATATTTACCATAGAAATTTTGCTTGAATTTCTTCGTAAACAATGCAAACAACAGTGATGAGTGGAAACAATTTCTTTGAATACACAATTTTTTGAAGGAAACTTGTTACACAAATGATACTGTTTGCAAAATTTCAATCGCAACTCGGTCATTTTCTCTGACGTTTAAATCTGCAATATTTTCTGAAATCAGAGAGATTTATTAAATTTGCCAAACATTTCTAAAAATTAAACTATGTTAACAATTTGTCTGCAAAGAACTCCGATGATTCAAAAAATTTCAAAGTTTATCTTTTAAAATAAAAACCAAGTTTTTTAAAACAAATGTAGATATTTAAACAAAATCTAAGAAATCTTCTGTGTTAGAAATCAAGGAAAATAAAAAGCCTATTGATTATAATTATAATCTTAAGTTTATTATTACAATAAATTTTCATTGATATTTATTATTCCTAATTTAAATAGCAACCATAGATGTTATGAAAAATTTCTCATCACTTTGAAACCTTAAAGGTGATATACAGTGATACACGAAAGTCAGCATACGCTTGCAAATTTTCCAATTTTTTGAAATAAAATGTGTATTAAAATTTCTTTTTCTCTTTTGTACAGCTACCAGTATGCATTTGAATCAATATGTGTCTAATAGACATCAAACATTTTAAGATTATTATAATCATTTTTGGATTAAGTTAAAAATATGCGTTTTTCAAACTCACAAAAGTGAGCATTGGATTTAAATAGATTTTTGCAGGTATTTGGCCAGTTTTTTATTGTCTTAACATATTTGTAAGAATTGTACCTTTTTTATATAAGCATTAGAGGACATTTTTGAAATTAATTTAATTAATTTTAAAATGGCAACTAAAAAAATTAAAACATCATTAGAAATCAGAGAACTGGTTATTAAATTGAGAAATGAGGCAAAATCACTCAACCAAATAAGTCAAATTATAGGTAAAAGTAGAGCTACAGTGCAAGGATTAATAAGGAAATATAATTTGACGAAAACTTGCCTAGTACTGGTAGACCACCAAAATTGACCGGTAGAGATAAAAGAGAAATCATTCGAACAATTCATAATAATCCGAAAACTACTGCAATAGACATAGCCAAACATCTTGAAAAGGTTAAAGAAACTGATGTAAATCCAGAATGTGTTAGAAGAGCCTTGAAGGAAGAAGGATATAATAGCAGAATTCCGCGTAAAAAACCTATCATTAGTAAAGTCAGTAGAGACAAAAGATTAGCATTTGCGCATCTTTATGAAAACGGTAATTTCGATTACTGGAGCAAAGTTATTTTTACAGACGAATTTAAATTTAGCATTTTTGGCTGGGATGGTAAGCAAAAAGTTTGGCAAAAACCCGGAACAGAGTTAGAATTGAAGAATCTGATTCCTTCAGTAAAACATGGCGGAGGCTCAGTGATGGTTTGTGGCTGTTTTTCAGGTGTTAGCAATTTAGTCTTCATAGAAACCACTATGGATCATTTTGTCTATTTGAATATATTGAAAAACAATTTGAAGCAATCAGAGAAAATTAGGCATAGGAAATGACTGGATATTCTAAAAATATCAGGATCCAAAGCACACACAGCTGGTGTTGTCAAGGAATGGCTGTTGTACAACAGTCCAAGACAACTGCATTCCCCTCCTCAAAGCCCTGACATTAATCTTATCGAAAATTAATGGGATGAACTGGACAGAAGTATCAGAAAAAGGCAAATTAAAAGCAAAGATGATCTTAAAAAGGCATTGCTTAAAGAATGGCAAAATATCCTCCTCACAGTAACCAAAGAACTGGTCTATTCAATGTCTAATCGTATGAGAGCTGTTTTAAATTCAAAAGGGGGACCATTTTAATATTTAAAATATGGAAATTTCAAACGTAGGCTTTCCTGTATGTTCACATTCGTGACTTGCGAGATGACTGATTCTCCAATATTTTATATTATTTTGTGTATAATGATAAAAAAACTGCTGTTTTTGCTCATCAATTTTTTGTTTCTAATCAATTTAAGCTAAATTGAACTCAATTCTTATGTAAATATTTGTAATAAATAAGTTTCTGTTCATTTTGAAAGGTGTATGCTGACTTTCGTGTATCACTGTATTTCTCCTTTTACACTGCTGGCCACTTTAGATGCAACACTCTGAAGGAAGCATGTAAATAACATGAAATTTACAACATGCATTAGTGGAGGTGAGATATGCATATGATTAGAATCTCAGCGCAGAAGCACATCACGCACGCCTGTGGTGCCACTTCAAAGCGCTATTTAAGGCTTGGAGATTTCAACGATTTCAAGTTTAGTAATAGTGTTTTTCTTGTGGTTTTAAAAAAATCAGTTATACCTCGTAGAAAACAGCGGTCGTTTTTTGATCAAGTATCCGAATTTGACAGAGGAAGAATAGTGGCCAACCGAAATTGAAGATTATCTTTCAAAGAAATCGGTAGTCGTGTTGGACGAAACCAAGCAACTGTAATGCGGATATGTAATCGTTGGATTCAGGAGGGTACGACGGACCAATGTGTTCGATCGCATCCATCTCGGTGCACCACTTCACGTGATGACAGCCAAATTGTACGTATGGCAATGACGGATCACGCAGTCACTTCACGAATCATAGCACAGTACAATCGGTTTGTAACGCATCATCCAGTGTCTGCGCTTACCATTCGACACCGTTTACAGCAGAATGGATTGTCCGCATGACATTCATTGCTTCGTCTATATTTGAAGCAGAACCACAGACGTCTCCGCAGTCAATGGTGCGAGGAAAGAAGGATGTGGACGGCAGAATGGTATGAAATTGTCTTTACTGACGAGTCATGCTTATGTCTGCAGCACCACGATCATCGCATTCGAGTCTGGAGACACCATGGAGTGAGGATGTTGAACACAGCTGCGTTATCCACCACCACACTGGTCCTGCACTGGGTATTTTGGTATGGGGTGGTATTGGATATCTATCTCGCACTCCTTTACTACGCATGGCCGTCACTTTAAACAGTCAACGCTACATCTCCGAAGTGTTAGAGCCAGTTCTCCTTTCTTACCTTCAGTGCTTGCCCACAGCCGTATTTCAGCAGGATAATGCGTGACCACACGTGGCATTATTTAGAGTTTCAGGAAAGGAAATTTATAAAATATATAACGAAGATGAGACAGATGCTTTAAGACAATGATGCGAAAATTATACATAAAGTATGTAAATATTTTCATCCATGTAATTAGAAGTAGTATATGAATAAACTATAAACACACGTGAGGCACAATGCCAATTTTGTTCCCTTACACACCTCACCGAAATTCTTCAGCACTAATCAATTAGACTCATACCTGGAAAATGCCTAACCACTTATCTTTCAGTCTTAAGTTGTTGTTGCAATTCACAGAGAAGATTGAAATTGGTTATTCTAAAGTACAGATTTTTATGGAAAACACATTAGAGACTCCAACATCGAGTCTAAATTTTGAAAACTTTTTCACACACGATACTAGATCAATCAAAAAACCTAAACAAGGTTATTCCAAATGTCATATTGGGTAAAGATGAAAGCTTAAGAGAGAGTCAGGCAATAAATTCTCAAATCTCTCGTGACTTCTTTGCGGCTACAAAAAAAATTTTTCAAATATGTACTACTGCTTCTAGAAGGGGCTTCATAGATAAGAACTGTTTGCAAGAAAGATTACTATTTATCTATAATTTGTTTATGCTCATTTATGGAAACGGGAAAATCTGTTTTGAATGCTGCAGAGATCTTGAAATGAACAGTACAAATATACGAATAACAATTATTTTCACTGATGAGTCCCAGTGTACATAGTGTCATATTATTTTTACAGCTTCAAAACTTATGCTAAGATTCATGAGTTAAATTTTATTAGCAATGGACACTTAAAAAATCCTCTCTCTCTCTATGTTCATATTAATTAATAAAGTTTATCACAAAGTTTAGCATAGAATAAAATAGACAACATGGGCAAGTTTAATGTAGGATTGGCCTCATTATGATCAATAATATTTTAGATACACTTATTATTAAAACAAAAAATTATACTCTTAACAGGGGATTAACAGTTGCTTACAACGTTTAAATAATTTACGTAATTGAAACTTCCACCTTACTTACGAGGATATCTAGAGGCGCGTGTACAACCCTCGTGGAAGAGCAGTTAGGAGTAAGTGCTATGCCGAGCAACCAGGAACCCTATAATGTCTGGATACCACTTTTTCACAATACCATTTTTATGAATTCTTCCACCTCGTCTTTAGTTTCTTGGAAATTAGAAGTGCTGTAACAACCTTAGGAGAAAATACAATATATCCTGGTCCACACACCTTCAGCATGGCCTCTCGCAGCTTAAAAATGGCCATCACTCTTACAGCTCCTCGTTTTAGCGTTCCTTGCTGGAAACTCCATAGGTTCGGTGCTGGTCTCCAGCCCCCGACTCCCTCTCTATCCTTAGTTGAAGCCAAAACCGGTTCCTGGCTATCCCATTATTTCAATTTCTTTCTATAGTTGGGAGTTACATCATCTTATCAAGTGAGAAAGAAAGTATATAAATTATAATAAAAACATAACATATAATAAATTACAATTCACAGATTTGTCTGCATGTTTAAAAAATTTAAATAAACTATTGCAAAATACTCTGTTTTTGAAAACTAGAAGAATCACGTATACTTGAAATTTTTGTTATTGGGGAATTGTAAAGATAATAAGAAAATTCTTATAATTCTAATAAAAAGATAAAAAAAATAGTCTTATATACTAAATTTTGCTCAGAAAAAAATAGAATTCACTGAAGACTTGCAGTATTTAAATATTTTCTTTAAATTCTTATTAATTTCTTGGCACAACTAATATTTTGGACCACGTTAAAATTATGTCGCATCAATTTTTAGTTTGACATTGAGTGCTAATTAAGTTTACGGAATATATTTGATTAATTAATAATTGGAGCACTTGTGAGTGACTTTCATGTGAAATTGATTGGTGTCGCTTATGAAGGCAAATAATGAAATTTAGAACATATTCTTAAAATCTATTGTTAAAAGTTCAATATATTTCTACGATTTAAGGAAATTATGCTATTGAAATATTTGTCCTATTGATCGATGGTGCTTCATTATAAAGTACAAAATCTATAATCAAGTACCATGTATAGATACCTAAAAATGCAATATTTATTTAATTGATTTCATATGATAAATTAATAAAGTGATTTTTTTCATGAGGAAAATTTCCTTAAAAAAATTATTAGCCAATAGAAATTTATTTTTTAATCTCAATATTATTAACCAAAAATAAACATTATTAATTTGTTTCTCTAATTTTTATCAATTACATTCGGTTTAATATATGTAATTTTAGTGCTTCATAAAAATTTATTTAATTAATAAAACTAAATTACCTGAAAAAATTAAGCCGTCTATAACATTTCTCTTGACTTTTCATATTTCAGATAAGATGTTCATTTAGTATATGGTGCAAAATTCGAACAAAATTACTTGTTTAAAATTCAAGAAAGATACATTTGTTATTAAGTATTCAATGATATTAATATGAAATAATAACACAACTAGATTATTATTTTGCTTCTTTAATGATTAATTTAAAAAGCTTTAGTTAATTATTAAAAAAGCAAAATAATAGTAGTTGTTACAATAAACAGATACAGCAAAAAAAAATAACAATAGCTTTATCTTCGGTTGAAAAATATACACTTTGTTGAAAAACATACTTCTTTAACAAAAACATTTGGCCCTTATTATAAAATTCAGTAGGCTCTTAATAATCGAGTAAACAAACCGATTATTAAAAATTAAGACTAAAAATGTTGTATTGACCAATAGAAAAACTTTTCATTTCTATACCCTTCAAGTTGATTCTGGTTATATCAATTTATTTTCATTTATACTTCCTTTTAATACTATTTAATGGCATAACTAAACATTATGCCATAAAATAGTATTGTAATGATGAATTTCATTGGTAAAAAAATTAGTATAAAACGCAACATTTATTATCAAATATAAATGTTTCATAAATTAAATTAAGTAATAAATTAAAAAGATAAGTGCTTTTTAATTTTCGTTCTTTGATATTTTTTGGGTTTTTAATGGCTAAAGTTTTTGGGTGATTAATAATGCTCAGAAATATTTTTTTTTAATTTTGACATTATACACCCAATTTTTTTCAAAAGAATCAAAATTGGCATAAGTTTTTTCTTGGATATTATTTTCGGAAGTTGCTTTAAAATTTTTGATAGGAACACTCTGTTGCACTTTGCTTATAGCAAACGTAATAGTGCCATTTTGTAATTTCACTTTTCTTTTGATATTTCAAGGTACAGACAATCATCACACGTTTTTAATTTGACAAATCACATTAATTTTTTCATCTCATTTTTTAAAATTGGTTGATATTCAATTGAAATAAAAAAATTATTTTGATCAGAGATTGAAATTAAGAGATGTGATTATTCGTAATAATATAATTAACCTAAAAATTTAAAAATATGTCAAAACAAATGACAGATTTCATAAAACATTGATTCAGGTTAGCCTTCGCAATTTTTAGCTACATGCGAAAACATTGCGACTACTTTGGCAACCTAAGTTGGATGTATTCTTCTTCAAAACTAATCAGCCATCTCTTGAAGATAACTTATATCTCTTGAAGATAACTCTTCAAGATAACAAAAATATTTTATCCTCTTGGATGGTTATCTCCAATTACTATTCAGTATAAATTAGTAATTCAAACACTTTGGAAAAATCAGCTGCAGTGGGACGATACTATTCCTTCAACCATAGCATATGAATGGAAGCAACTTACAGAAAAACCTTTGTTCGTGAAAGACGTTCAAATCCCCAGATTCTTATTTTGTGATTCAAATAACCAATTTCAACTACATGGCTTCAGTGATGCCTCGGAAAAGGCATATGCAGCGGCAATTTATTGTCGCTCAGTTTCAAGTACTAGTGAAATTAAAGTTCATCTAGTAATAGCTAAGACAATGGGTTGCTCCACTTAAAACAGTTTCACTTCCGAGATTGGAACTATGTGGTGCTCTGCTGTTAACTAAATTGATGGACTTCACTTGCAAAACTATGAACACACCTATTTCCCAAGCTCAATTTTATACAGATTCTAACATCGTTCTATCCTGGATTGGTTCTTCTGCCAGCCGATGGAAATACTTTGTGGCAACCAGAGTGGCAAAATTACAAACTCTTTCTTCCCCTACCCAATGGCATCATGTTAATGGAGACATTAATCCTGATGATCTTGCTACTCGTGGCACATGATCTTCTGAACTACTTTCTTCATTATGGTTAAATGGTCCAAAATTTCTTTATAATTCACCTTCTTTTCAGATAAAGCAGCCTGATCAGTTAGTGATACTGTTCCAGAAGAAAAGTATTGTACTTTACAATCAACCACAGAAAACAAACATTCCTTTACTGACATTGATATTTATCGTAAATATTCATCTTTTTCTAAACTTAAACGTATAACAGTTTTGTGTTTAAGATTTGTGAACAATTGCAAAAATCCTATGAACAAATTAACTGGATTTTTACAAACTTGTGAATTAACTAATGCTGTGAATGTGTTAATAAAAAATAGTTCAAACTAATGAGTTTAATAAGGAGATAAATGCATTACAAAAAAAATAAAACAGTATCGTGTAATAGAAAAATTTTATCTCTAAATCCATTTCGTTATAATGTATTCTTAGAGTAGGTGGTCGTTTAAGACATGCAAATCTAGTAAACGATCAAAAACATCCTATTTTGCTGCCAACAAGGCATATATTAACTGATCTCATTGTTAAACATTTTCATGAAAATCTTTTGCATGCTGGTTCACAACTTGTTCAATAATGGATTGTAGGTGTTAAAAACGTTACTAGGCATTTAATCAGAAAATGTGTAAAATGTTGTAAAATAAGAGCTTCTGTAACCACTTAGATGATGAGCGATTTACCATCTTCTCGCATTTCTCCTGCTCCTGCATTCTTGCGATGTGGAGTAGATTATGCTGGTCCTTTTCAAATTAAAGCATGTAAAGGTAGAGACTCCAAATCATACAAAGGGTATATAGCACTTTTTTTGTTTTACTACAAGAGCTATACACCTAGAATTAGTTACTGACTTATCTGCAGATGCGTTCGTTGCATCTCTTAAGAGATTTATTTCTCGTAGGGGTAAATGTAGTGATATATATAGTGATTGCGGTACCAACTTTATTGGTGCAAAGCGCAAACTCATGGAAATTGAGAAACTTAGGAACTCCAAAAATTATAATCAAAATGTAAACAATTTTATGTCTTAAAATGGTATTAATTGGCATTTAAATGTTCCAGGTGCACCTCACATGGGTGGACTATGGGAAACTGGCATAAAGTCTACCAAATTTCATTTAAAACGCGTTATAGGGGAGACAAAACTAACTTATGAAGAATTTGAAACATTGCTAGCTCAAATAGAGGATTGTCTTAATTCTAGACCTTTAACTGCATTATCCAAATGACTTATCAGCCGTGACACCTGGCCATTTTATTATTGGTAAGGCATTAACAAGCCTTCGTGAACCAAATTACGTTGATACAAACATTTCTTTTCTTTAAAAATAGCAGCATATTCAAAAAATGGTGCCACAGTTTTGGAAACGTTGCATTAAAGAATATCTCACACGGTTGCAACAAAGGCCAAAATGGTTACTGCCGACAAAAAATTATCAAATTAATGATTTATGTCTTTTAAAAGAGGACAATTTACCCCCAACAAAATGGAAAATGGGTAAAATAATTCAATTGCACCCTGGACTTCACAATAATGTTAGGGTAGTAACGCTAAAAGCATCAGATGGTATATACAAAAGAAACATAACAAAATTATGCTAACTTCCTGTGTAATGACAATTTCATGCTTCAATTTAAATAAAATTTCATTTCTTATATATATACAATTTTATACTTCTATTGTATATTAACATATAAAACTTTCTTTCACTTATGTGTTTGTTATATACTTTTTCATTTATGTTCATTTATGTTGTATAACTAATCTTTATTTGTATGTGTATGTTGCATATAACCTGTTTCTTTGAAATACTATTTCAAGGTGGGCGGCATGTTTCGACCCTGTATACTCAATGTAAACATTTAATTTCTTTGTGCACCAGATGGCGCTAACACAAAACATCGTTCTTTGTCAGTCAAACAATAAAATTTGTAAACAACGGACATTTCGTTTCTGTGTACCAATACTAGTAATAATTATTACTTAATAAGAATTATATATTTTTAGTTTGTACGATGAAAGAGGGAAGACTTTGCGAAAAGGTTAAGGGAACAAAATTCAGATACAAAATCCTAACGTCATTACTAGAGAAAAGGAAAAGGTACTAAGTTTGATAGAATTTATATTTCATTCACTTTACTGGTAGTTTCCTAGTTAGAGAAAAAACTCAATCCAAACTTTTATAATAATGGTGAGAGACTTAACGTTGATAAAAGATTTACCAAACGTTTTTAAGAAATTAGCTCTAAAGTGTAAAGGGATTTCCCATGGAATTGAAGAAAAAGGCTCTCAAAAAGTTCTTGAAAAAGAGGGGGAAAAGTTTCTCTCTTATGTTAGCACTTGTCTTCCTTGTGTCTTGATCAGTATTGTCAAAAACAAATAGGACTCAATTTCCAGCAGAACTATTGGCATACAGCATCATCAGCATATGGTGGTTTGTCATTCTTCACTGAAGACTGGGAAGATGAGATGAGGAATCAAATACGATCCAGGCAGTTAGCGATAGTAAGACGAAGAAAGATCCTTATCAACATTTCATATTAACATTTATAAATCAAAATTCCATCATAATTAATTTTTTAAGAAATCAGTTAACGTTTTCTACCAGAGCGATCGCACACGGATCAGCAGATTGGCAACCGGATCATGGCACAACTCGAGCAGAAATGTGCCAAAAACCTGGAAAATTTATCTAACGTCAAGGAGAGATAAAAAGGATTTCTTCCGCAGTAAACCAAGAGGCTGGCGAGAAATGCAAAGAGAGAGCGCTGCAAACCATTTCTAAAAATTGTTTACAACATTGGAGGTAAATGTTAATAAAAATAAAAGGCTTGTATAATGCAACATCACACTGATGTTTTCCCGAAACTATCTACAGTCTTTACAAATATACAATTAGAAAATCATTTCTAGAGACCAAAATCATTGAACTCCATGAAAGAAACAACAGATGATTTGAGAAAAGTATGTGAAAAGCCTTACCGCAATTCTAATTTTTCAATTCATTTGTTAAAAGTAACTCAAAGAATGTCTAGTGCGATTAAATGATGAATGAAAATTTGGAATGGGAAATGTCGTCCTGATTACAATAGTTCTAATGCACTTTCTTGATAATGAAAATCATCTATGTTGACTCTTCTCATCTCCTGCCGAGCTTTCTTCCATTACCTTGTTAAGATACCACTGCGATACCACAAATAATTCAGAAAAACTCTTGTAATTATCTTATATACTCGATAGATATTCGCGTCCATTTAATGGTACAAAACTGATCATTATCAACCATTATTATGCAGTTCCATTCTTAAAACAAATTTTATTTTCGAATATTTTGTGGAAAGTAAATTATATTATTTATTTTAATTTTCTTGGGAATAAAAACCTCCAGCCATTTTATTATAATATAAAAATTTTAAGATGTCTTTTCAGTGTGTACTTCTGATGTGAAGTAATATGATTTTTTTTTAAACTTTTATCTTCATGATAGATTTTTATCTCCTGCTTTGAGCAATAACTAGAGATACCATAAAAAATGTTTCGCTATCATCAAAAAAGTATGAAATAACTTATACTTAACAATTATAAGTATAATTTTATTTTTAATATTCTATTCTTTTACATATTTCTATTTATTTCGTTTACTTTATATTTTTCGTAATATTTGTAATTCTGCTTTAAAAATGTATACTCCAGTTTTGCAAAAAGATTTATGGATATATTTTATGCTCAGAAAACTCCACTTAACTGAATTTCCCTATTTTAAACTATTTTCCAATATTTGAAAAAAACTATTTCTTTAATTAGAAAGAGTTTTGATGTAAAATTTTCGAGAAATTTTCCAAATTCTTAATGTACTTATATACATATTTATTTGAATTTCCTTAATTTTTTTTCAACTTAAAGCAACAGTTTTAAGCCTTTGCAAGCGTTGGATCATCATTGTTACATCTTAAATTGAAAATGATGAAAGGCTTATCTGAAACAATAGCTATAGTGTGAATTTGAGATTAAGCAGAAATTACAGACTATTTTAAGTTTGCCTAATTTAATACATTCCAAGAATACTTCAACATTTTAAATCATTTTTAAACTTTTAATAAAATTAAATATATGGCATATAATTTATTATTAAACATGCAAAAAATCAGTGATTTTAACACTGCAATCAAATATTATTTGTCAATAAAAATTTTATTAGAAGCGAAACAGTTTGACTAAGATTTTTCCTGCTTTTTATTTCCTAAAATAACTATCATCATAATTTTAAAAGCATTTTATTTCTATAGAATTTGCACAATATCTGGCAATATTCATGGAATAACCAAACTACTGGAGCATTTTACCCAACAGTCTTTTTAAAACTGCGGACACAGTTTTAAAAAGATTGTAGGTCAATCTACAAATCCTTTTATCAATTACTTGCTGACAAATCAGGTACCATACTCTGCATATTTTCATACAAAAAAGAGGGCACCAAGCAAGAACTGCTTATATGGGCAACCAGGAACTTCATTACATTATATAGAGAATTGCATTTTATCAAGAGATTTCCATATAAAAAGACATCCTTCTCAAGCTGACGCAGCATTCATTAAATCCTGCATCAACATTGCATATCGAAGGAGCAAAATTATTTCTATTCTACAACGCCTTTCCACTAAAGGGGCTACACAATGTCAAGAAAGACAACAGCAACACCGTGACCAAGCATTGGATTTTCTTACAGATTCAGAATAATTTTACATTGAATAAATTTTATCTGTACAACTCATTCATTACTTAAAATTTTACTGTGAACTTTAGTCACTAGTGTCTTGACTTTCATTTTCAAGATTCTATGCTTTGTATATAGTTATTAGATGCTTAGTTTTAATTTTCTTTTCCTCTGCCATTTTTCACCATTTTATCTACTACAATTTTCCTTTTAATTGTTTACTTCTATTTTAATATAATTACTTGTTTATTAAATTTATTCTCCTGAAGAAGTGTGATGCATATCCTATTGCATAGGATTCTGTAGGGGCTTTGATGCCCCACCACTGTAAAATTTAATTTTCGAATAAATGAATGAGGTTTTCGGTCGATGTACGTGACACCAGGTAGGTGTCAATTTCTCCAATGATGTTGAAGGAGTTATATCCGATAACCAATGCGTTAAGACCGGGGTTTCTTTACATCGTTATCTTTATATCTATAGAATATACAACAAATGCTTCCAAAAATTTTGAATTCTTAAACATTAATATAATTAAATAATACTTTATAAAAATAATTTAAATAAATTTATCAAAGTTTTTATTTTATGAATAGATTTAAATTGTATAGAATAAAGTTTCCTTTTTAAACTTCCAAATATTCTCTGTATTTAAGATTTTAAAGTAATAAATAATAAGATACCTATAAATGAACAAACTAATAGCTATTAATTTTGTCTAAATAGGTTCTTAATGATCATCCTTTGTGAATTCCTTTCGATGACTTTAATATGTTAATTATTTTACTTTTTCATACAAATTCTTTTTGAAAAATCAATAAAAAAATTAATTATTTTAATCTTAAAATTAGAATTTCATTCAAACTTTGATTAAATTCGTTTTATCACATTAAAGTCTATCAAAAAGAGCCTCTTCGAAATCATTGCTCAACTCTAATTAAATTAATTTTTGCAGAGACCCTCGAAATAATTATTCACCTTTCTAAACCTGAATCTCTTTCAAATCATACAATTATTCCTTATTTCATTTCTGTGTGACGTTCGCCAATTCCAGCCTTGCTTAGTAAATCTATTTGGCTAATTAATAACCTAAGCATGTGTGAGTGATGTTTAGACAGGAGTTGTTGGCATCCCAAGTGTAACGAAATGATGAATAGAACCCAGTTTGTGATGTAGGTAAAGACACGTAAAGACATTCTAAGACATTTTCTCCGTCAATGCCCAATGACAACTGTGAAATAATTGCCGTTCATAAATAAATTTCTCTCTCTGCAGCAAAAAATAATTTCTGCTATACTAAAATAGTTTGTGAGAGGAAAGATACTTATAATAAGCTCTTTATGAATTATTTGAAAGGTAAGCTTTGGTTTTGTTGCAGCACATCTGCGAGTGGTTTCTTAAAGACAAACTCAAACTCCTATTGAATTATCGTAAAAAAGTTTTGTTTATGATATTAGTAAATAATATTCACTCAAAGAGACAATTTATTGTATTTTAGTCTCATTTTAATTAATTCAAAGCAAATTAAAAAATAAGTAAATAAAATTATTAAAATTTAATATTTGTAATTTGCATTGCACATAATTTTGACAAGATTTCTTAAATATTTCATTTAATAATAACTATAAAATCTCTTATGTGTATAATATTTTTGTAAAGATAAAATGCAAATTTCAAACTTAAATAAAATGACAGTAATAAAATGAGAAGTAATCTGGAACTTCAGTGTGAATAATGAGGGTGAAAATGAGACAAAAAAAGAAGAAAAAATGATATTAATATACAAAACTTGAATAAATTATATTAATATATAATGTTAAAAATTAAATGAAAAAAATTAAAAAATGTTGAAAAATAGAAAAAATGAAATTAGATTTCATGATATAATCAGGAAAAATAAAAGGAAAAACTCAAATAAATCATTATAAAACTAGAGAAACTAGATAAATAAGTATTCCTTTTAAAAAATTCAAAAATTAATAAAAATTAATTATTATATTTTTCTAAAATCCCAAACTAAATTTTTTATAAAGTTTTTCATGTATATAAAACCTATTGAACAGTAAGAAACAGATTCAAACTGTTTTTAAGTTGCTTTGTAAATATTTATTTTATTAATTTTTCCAAATTTTTATGTAAAAAATTTTTTTATTACGTTTTCCAAGTTTTTATGTAAAAAATTTTTTTATTACGTTTTCCAAGTTTTTATGTAAAAATTTGTTTTATTAAGTTTTTTAGTTTTCTAGTTCCCCATAATTCTAGCTTAGCTGGCACAATACAACGCATCAACAGAATAAAACCTGAAGTACAAAAGCACGTTTTAGTTTATAACAAGATTACAAATTTATTACTGATAGAGCTATTTAAATTATAAGGAAATTTAGAGAATTATATATAAATAAAAGAATTTATATAAAATATATAAAAAAATGTCACTTTTGATATAAAAATATCGCATATATGCCGCAAATAAACATATTTAAATAAAGTATTTAAAAATTCTCTTCTTACTTAAATCGAAAAAATGGATCAAAACTAATTAATGCAGCATAAAAAGAAATAGTTTCGTGTCACATGTGTCAGGGATCTCATTACAATGGAATTTTTCATAATCAAATTTTTCTGTCTGGTTGATCCAATTTTATTTCAAAACGTTCCGCATGGTCTATTTCTTTGTGAAACATACAACCTTCTTTTCACTTTATAAGAAAGTAAATGCCAAAATGTTTCTGGCAGCGTTATTCATATGAACAAATAGGATACATCGAGGAAATATATTTTAATCATCTAATGTTTTTTAAAGATATTTGAAGGCTTTTATAGAAATGATTCAGTGAAAAATATAATTATAATAGCTATGATAGGTATTATTTCATTTTTCAACATTTTTTACTAATATATTCTTAAGGATAGACATTGATTTTAAAATTCGTTTTCAATAACCCATAGAATTTTTAAATTATTCAATACTAATTAAAATTTTTATTCCTCATTTTATACCTATTTTTAAATTATAATACTTTTTTCTCATTTTTAAATTATATAAATATATTTTTAAAAAATTCTTAGTTCCAGGAATCAGGTTTTTCCGTCAGAATACTTCCATTTCATAAAGAATTTAGAAGCAATACTTTCATTTTATAAAAATAAGATCCAATATTAATATTTTATGGTTAATAAATTTATTCATGTGCATTTTATCTAAGAACATCAATATTTTATAGAGTAGCATAATTTTTTCCCATAGTAGAAATACTGTTAAAACTGAAATTAGAAAATATGTTTTGCGTTAAATTACAATCTTTTTTTAAAAAAACACAGAGCTCAGAGTACATTTATGCAATAGCACTGATTATATTTTTATATATAAGCACATACTTTACTTGGAAAAAAGTTTTCAATATTAATCTTTCTTTTTAAATTTAATTTTTCTATTTCTTATTGAAAACCAGATATTTATTGTAACATTTACTGAGCAAATGTTAACTACAGTTTCTAAGTTTTTCGATAAATGTTTGTTTACTCTACAGTTAGCTAAGATAAAATGTTGTATCTTTAAATAAAAACTATATCTCTCCATTACTTAAATTTACTAACAATTTTATTTGTTTTACAATTTTATTTATTTATTTTTTTATTTTTTCAATATTATACTCTTTACAGACGGTTCAATATTCTCAGTGTTATTTAAAAATCAATTATGCATTATAAATTCTTTTTCCCTATGTATTTATTTATATTTATTATGGAAAAATTTAACATGATAAACTATTTTATAATATATATAAATTAGTAGTTTAAGAAATTGTATCATACATATAAACATTGAATCAAAAAGTTATTTGTTTCAATAATAGTAACTTTTTAAGACTTTAACCTCACATCTAACATTATTTAATTTGTTCAAAGAATTCTAAAATATGCTTCGATATATTTAGTCCTAGGTTAAAATATTCCAAATTAATTTTTGATTCCCTATAGATTCTAAAAACTTTCTTACAAAATTCAATATTTCACTTTTAAGAAAGTAATTGACAGTTGACACCAGCAAACTTGTCAAATTTCTCCACACAACTCTTTTGCAGATTTTTCTGTGTAGCCGTACAGATAGAAAACTACACTTTTATTGTAAACTCTGAAAATTTTCAAATGACTAAAAAAAAGTTCAACTTCCTTTAGATTTCTCGAAAATTTTGCACCTTCCTATTCTGTGAAAAATGTTCCTTTTTAAGCAGTAAATAAAACATAAACATGTCTGAAGTTAAGCTTGTCAATAACGTTCGGGACTTTTCTAACTTTACACAGTAAAAATTTTACTCTTAAGAAATTTTTACATAAAAGGATTTTAATAGTGTTTAGTAAAATATAAATATCTCTCTTTAAAAATACAAACATATTTCTTACATTAACACTTCTTAAGTTGAAGATTCTAATCACAATCACACAATCATATTAAATTTCATTCCTAAATCTCAATAAAATGCTATTCAAAATTTAATGTACTCTATAATCCTAAATTAAGTTGTACATATTATCCTCTTCAAGAGAGCTTAATATTGTTCTTAAATCTACGAATTTGTATACATTTTTTCACATCTGATATTCAAATACTATCGTTTATATTAGAAAATGTGCTAACCGATGACTGAGGGGTTAGCGTTCCTGACTCCTGAGCTGTGGGCCCCGGACTCGATTCCCGGCTCAGGCATGGATGTTACTTTTTCTCGGTGTTTCTTTGACCTATCTTCTGAGTTGATGTAGGAATGTAGCCCACTCTATAACAGGGTTTGTGGTGGTATGGCGTGGGTAATGCTACTCGTCTCCGTGACTTGGTTCACAGATGTACACTGTGAACCAAATACGACGAATAAGTAGCAGTTTCCGGCATTGTTGTGGAGAAGGGTTATTCACTCAGTGACCACCGTTATTAAAAAATATATTAAAAAATGTAAGTCAATGCATATAACCTCACATCTAACATTAAAACAACAAAAATACTATTCACACATCTTCCTAATTATATTAGTTTGAAATCATCAATATAAATCCGATATTTTGTACAAATGTTATCCATTATTACAAGTAAATTTTAATTTGTTATTTGAAATATTAATTTTCAAATTCATAAAAATGAAACTTATCATTTTCTTTTTTTTTAATTATTTAACTTCAATTATTTTTATAACTTTTCTATTAAATACAATAAGAACAATTTCTGTTTGATTATACTGTCATATTCTTTTATATTTTAAAAAACTTTTTCCCCAAACTACAAAACAATATTTAATGAAATTATTGCGAAGGAACCCAACCTAATTTTAAAATGTTCCAAATCATATTAATCAAGTTAAATTTAAAACTGTGAGTCATATGAACTTATTCTGAATTGTCTATATCCCACGATGAGACTTGGACAACTTACTCTATCCACACACAATATATTTTCTATTCAATTTGGATTTAAAAATACATATATGGAATACACACATTGACTCCTTTCGGTCAAACGATGCGTGCTAAAATTCTTTCAGCAATCAAGAATTCAAAATAAATAACCTAGCCACTTAGTAAAATAAAAAAAATAGAAAAAAGAGTAAATGTATACTTTTATATAAATTTTGAGAGAAGCGTTCCGTAAAATCCATATCAGAATTAATATAAAAAATACACATATTAGCATTTAAAACCTCTCACCTGCGTGATATATTAACTGATCGCCCCTCTCCTAATTACACCACGTGATTAATGGACGTCTCCTCCTTAGAGACAGTCCCTTGATTAGCGTTTGCAGTATCAGATATTCTGGTCACAGATGTGCCTGCCAGTCTGGCTCCAGCAATGATGCCTCATTGGAAATCATTGAAATCCTCGCTTGATTTCTGTCCAAAGTGAGATAAAGGATTGCAAAGGGGCGTTTACAATTATGCCAACGTCACCACATCACACAATTCACATTTCACAACACCTCCATCTTTTAATTGTTACGATATTCAGAATTTCGAGGTAAATTTGTTAGTGTTTATTTAATAGGAATTATAGCACACGGATATTGGTCAGTGTGCCTTCTTTTATCAAGCTCGTGATGATGACTAAAGTTGATAAGTTATTTAAACTTGCTTAATAGAGTTCTTATGTATGAATAAAAAAGGAGCTCCTTTTAATATTCGCTTGAAATTTAAATTAAGATATAAAGATTAAACATTCAAATGGGAATTATATTATGAATAGGGCATACACATTTATGTATATATATAGTTAATCTTTGCGTTCGGCAAACGATATATATCTATATTTTCAATAAGTCGCTGATTTTTTTGTTTCAAATGATTATTTATGTAAGATTGAATATATAATCCCATGTTGTTACAGACAATTTATTTTAGCAAGATGATAAGCACGAATGAGCAGAAGTATGGTTGACACTTTTTAAGTTACCTGCCTTTTAAAGTAGGGAATAATAAATGTAATTGATACCTCATAAATAATATGTGACGTGAATTATATTTTAAATTATAACTCTTCAAAAATTTCGTAATAAATTAATCACATAGCCAAATTTTACGCGAAAAAAATAAATGTACAAATCATTTAATATTTCCATAGGAAATTTTATTATCATATTTTATTCGTATTTATTATATATATATATATATATATATATATATATATATATATATATATATATATATATATACATACAAATAAAACAAAACAATTGTGAATATTGATTGCAATTGAAGACAAATTTTCCATGATTAAATGAGTTTAAAATACATTGTATAAAGGCTACACTGTTTTACTGAGACTTTCTAATTGAATATCAAAAAAGATTTCTTAAAAAATCATTCTAAATCTTAGCATTTTGATATTCTTTATCATGTGAATTTAAATTTAGGTTTAAAGTTCCTATAGAAATATTTCTCCATACATAGTAAAAAAAATAACCAATAAATTTAATA
Organism: Latrodectus hesperus; assembly: GCA_037975125.1. Lineage (NCBI taxonomy): Eukaryota > Metazoa > Arthropoda > Arachnida > Araneae > Theridiidae > Latrodectus > Latrodectus hesperus. Next base: position 34,699,346 of record CM075859.1, read on the forward strand.
TGAATTGAACTATATCGCCCAAATTTTTAGTTTAAAAGATAGACAATAAGTGTGTCAAAAATAGAAAGTCAAATTTAGATATAAAATAAAAGGAATAATTTAAATGAATATGAATTAAACAAAGGTCTTCTAATCGTTTAGCTCAAAACTAAATAATAAATTTCCTATAAAACTTAAATATTCTAATAGGCCTATATTCTAAAATTTCAACTTAAATTCATAAAAAAACAGTGACTTTAAACGCAATTTTGTTCCTTGACAGTATAAAGTAACCATAAAGGTTGAAATTATTCCCATTTTTAAGAGACTCATTTAAGTGACTTTTGTATGAGAAATATATATTCTAAACACTCTTAGTTTGCTGAATAAAAAAGCTATTTAAGCGTAAGATTACAATATGCCTAATGATTATTTAGAATACTGTAAGAAAATGTAAATTTTTTTTTCACATTAAGTCACAAATATGCTCTTTAAAAGTGCTCATAAATGTGTTCTAATTTATATAATTACATTCATAAATGTGTCTTATTTATAATAAATGCAAATAATTTATTTGCATAACAATTTCCATGCTAGAAATTTTTCACAATTAATTAATTGCTATTTCAGTACAGTTCTTTCATTACTGATGATTGATCAGAATTAAATAATTAAATGAGATTTTTTATTCATAATAATACAAAATATGACAGATGGAAATAAAAAAAATTCAAGATTCAAGTTGTTTTCTCTGTAAGATATATTCTAGTTCATAGTTTTTCACATAAAATTTAAAAAATACAAATATATAAATAAAATCTCTTCAACTCTAGTTTCAGCTAACAAATATCACTTAACCTTAGATGGTAAATACCTAAAATTAATGCCTTGTTTATCATAAGATAAAATACTGTGGTCTATATAGATCATAACATCATTAAAAACCCATTTTAGTGACTTTTTATTGTATTGAGTATCATTATTACATTTTATGTTCAATGCGTCATTGTTTAAACAGTATTAATGTAATAAGACATAAGTACTTTGATATATTATATGAAAAATAAATTAATTTTGGGGCATTATCATGAATATGCATACGTCCTACATAGAAATACCGTACGTTAATCCCTAACTCTAGATGAAAGTCAAAAAGATTCTATTTTAACCTATTTAATCCATTGCAGTTTCACCATCGTCAGTCGGAATTTAAGAAACACAGTAAATGATACCCATTCATAATTCCCCGTTCAAAAACTTCTGTCCCTGCTTTTAATGCATTTTTGTATAATTCATTCCTCAAGTTATCTTCCTTTTTCCCTTCGCAGGGACTTCTTCTAATGAAGGCTATCAACAACGAGCAAATTATAGGGGAGGAAAGGCCAATTGGATTTAGGGATACCCCGAATGAATCCATAATATTCCCTGGGAGCACCTTAATTGAATAGAATTTGCCTCAGTTTAAAGGCGTGGCCGTCAGACAATGATTTCAAATACTCTGCAATTGTGGCTGGGCGTAGGTCCCATTATAGGCCAACTTTGCCTTACGCAGGTCTTACAGTTAGATGATTGATAGTTCCGTGCTAAATATCACGTGTCGGATTGTGCGGGGAGTTTTCTTTTAACTGTCTGGTATAAAAAGAGAAACAAATATCCCCTTTTCCTTCCTACTCACTTAATTAGATACGGAGAGCACAACTCTACATGGTTCTACTTCTGGAGTAAAGCAATATTTGCTTAACGTTAGAGCAGGCGACAGTGAGCTATTTTGTTATCAAAAGAGTATCACACGAAACCTGATAATTTGCTTTAAATTATATAGCACTGTGCAGGATGTTAAACTAATCTTTTGAAAACCCTTCTTTTCCTTTTTGTTTATGTCAGGCACAATGTTAAAATGTTTGTTTTCTACTAAAATTTGCTTCTTTTGCAGACTATTTTTTACTTGATTCATTTTATACATTTAATTATTTTCCTAGATGAAAAGTTTTGCAGCTCTAAATAAAAAATATTTATTCATATTATTGTTAATTAAACGATATATCCTGACTAAAAAATTTTGTTCAGATTACATTTAATTTTCGTAAATAAGAAGATAAAAACAAATAAATATAAGATTCAAAGTGTATTTACATAAGATTAATAAAAGCATATATATTCAGAGTAAATAATGTGATTCCAATTTAATAAATATATGGAAAAGAAATTTTCCTTCCATGTATGGATTGAAAAAATATTCCTCATTATTCCAAGCCGAGCTGGCAGCCGAATGGTTAGCGCTCTTGCCTTCGGTTCAACAGTTCGTGGGTTCGAATCCCACCTTGGGCATGGATGTTTGTAGTGGTTCGGAATCCACTTTAAGCCGTAAGTCCCGGTCTAATTAGCCCTCGTGTGCAAAAAATGATCGTTGAGCGACAAACAAACCAAACCAACCTTATTATTCCAAAATATCTTTTTCAATGCTGAAAACCATTGCTAATATTAATAAACATGATAAATAATTTTAATGTTTTGATGAAAAAGTAACGTAGTTAAAGACCTGCCAACTGGCAATCCCAAAAGTTGATGTCAAATAAGGAAAAGAGTTTCATAACAATCACCTTCACTAAACAAAATGTAAATTAAAGATAGAAATCTAAGCGCTTTTGCTATAATTAATATGAATGCTCCAAGTATTAACATAAATATTCTTATATAAGGCAACGAACAGCTAAAGTTGAACAAACACTTATTTTCTTTTTATTCTTGTTTTATAAATTTATAAAAGGATATGTAGAAAAAGTAAAAATTTAGTGATTTCTAAAACTCAATATTAATTTAAGCTATAAGCAATAAAATTTAGGGAAATTGTATTATTTTAATGAAGTTATTTTAAAAGTAAGGAGTGTCAATATTTGATGATTATGAACACCAATATCAACAAATATATTTTACATTAAATAAAATAAATGATAAGTTAATCATATAAGAATCCTTTACAAAATATCTTATTTTTCAATAACAAGACAAAAAAATAGAAAATACTTGTTTGTTTCTTTCATTAGATATGCCATAAATATTTTTATATTAATATCCATTTCAATAAATATCCCATAAATAAGTTGAAATTGTACACATCAAATTGATTCATATGTGTAAGTTGATACCGTTTTCTTCTGAAAAGAACATAATATAATAACTGAAAACTTAATAAGAGGCGAATTAATTTAAGACATGAAGAAAATTTATATTTCTTTTGATGTTACGAATATTATTTTTAGAATAAACTAAAAATAACTGTCTCGTAATATAAGAAGGAAACTTTTCTACAGGATTTATGTTAAATACTCACATGAATACTCAGAAAAATTTTGGTAACAAGTAGACATAAATTGCGATGAAAGTTTATATATTTTTATTACGTACTACTATAAGAATTTCCTACTGAAGAATCATGGATAGTTTCTTCCTAAGGAACGAAAGTGTCTCCGAATGACTCATTCATGGGAAATCTTGCATAGATAATTAAATGAAAATATTACATCTATACATATAACAAATGAAAACAAAATAGAAAATTATAATCTCCACGTTATTCTTATTTGCCTATAAGAAATTATAGATCTCAATTATATGTAACGTGCTATATAATATGACTAAAAAGTACTCAACCATAACAGTCATATCATATTACTGAACACTTCATAAGTTAGTTTTTGCCTATAGGTTTCTATTTATATATAAGTTTTGTATAATATAGTTTCGTTGTTATAAGCTATAACCTATGATAAGTATCTATAAGCCGATAAGTTTTGTTGTTTTTGACCTGGAATGTATATAAGCATTTAAATTTTATTTATGACTCTGTAATATCTTTCATATAGTAATTTTCCTCATTTCAGAGTTTGTTAATTTAATCTCGAGAAGTTCATTTGGATCTTTAACCCTTTGACCGCATTCGACGTATCAGAACGTCATGCATTAATTTGACCAAAGTCGCACATGACGTTCTGATACGTCGTTGAAAATGAGACAATATTTAACATGTTCATTCTTGTTTATTTCAAAGTAACAATGATAGTGGTGATGATAGTGAGATAAAACCAAGATGCAAAAGACGTACAAGATACTTATCAAGCAGTGATAGTGAATCTTCTCCTGAGAAATTAGATCAATGGATTTGGGAAGAAAAAGACAATATACCTAATGTAAAACGGTTTCGCGAAGTGCCTGGAATAAATCCTTTGTGTCTGCGAAGGCTAGGTGCCAATCCTAAACCTCTGGATGTTTTGAATGAAGTCCTAAATGAAGATTTTTGGAATAGCATAGTGGAAGAGACAAATAGATATGCCAGACAAGTGATAGAAAAAGGTTTTGGAAAAAAAGAAACAGAAGGTGGGAGCCAATAAATTCTAATAATTGCATAAAATATGCTGTTCTTACAAATTACTCTACCCCAAAAAATTAAATGTGCTCCAAGTGCAAAAATTTATTCGAATAAATGTGCATCCAAAGGGTTAACACAATAGTAAATTCATTTTTATCTATCTTATATATTTAAAATTAGTGAAAGCTATAAGCACATTTTAATCGCTTTTTTCTATATCCTATATATTTTAAAACTTAGTTTTACGAGAGATGTTTCTTATAGATGGAGAGATTTTCGGTTAACTGTCTATGTAATTTGAATCGGATTCTCAATCAAACTTTTATACCTTCTGTTGATTAGTGTTCTTAGTATTTCCCCCGAATTAGTTTCAGAAATCAAAAAGTATGATAAAGCATATTGGAAGTGTCGAGAAATATTTCCTAATAAATTTTGATTGTCATATGGCTTCAAAAGCACTTACAACTCCTATGAGATGCAAGAATTAATGTTTTTGAAATTATTTACTTTAACTGCTTAAGTAACATTCCAGAAACAATTTCTGATAAAATTTAAATAATAAAACAAAGAAACTCTTTAATATTTCACATCATTCCAGACATTTTTAAAAACGAAGTAAAGATTTTCTACCAAACAAATATCCATATAAATGAATAAGAAATTTAAGGATTATAAAAAAAGTCTGAAATAACTATCACAAATATCAAATATTTCGTATTTTATAATATAGCTTTATATAATGTAATGTTAATTTTATAAAAAATCAATTTGAGATTTCCTTAACTGAAATAACTCTAAATAACATTTATAACACTTAAGAATCAATTGCCTATAAATTTGCACAATGAATATGAAAAATTACATATGCTTACCTTTAATTCCCTAATAAAAAAAAAGATAAATACTTAAATGAAAAAAATTCTAAATAAGCTCTTTTATTAAAGACATTTTAAGTCTTATATTGAACTATAAAATTTTAATGGAGCTATTTATAATCGATACAAAGAAAACTCATAAAAAGGACAGAACAATTTGAAAATGTAAAAAGGATTTTCAATCTGATAACTCTAGAGTTTAAGTATAAGAAAATGGTCATGAGTTCTTTTTTTTTTTTGCAATATACTTCAGTTAATCTAGCCTTTCATAAAAATTTCAAAGCAACATTAGTGCCAACGGCTTTTACTGAAGAAAAGTGTGCAGAAGAAAGGATAACAACACTTCATCAATTCAACAGATGAAGAGACTAGTAAAAACACTAGCATTTCGATATAAGCCTCCTCCCAAAACCCCTTATGATATCGATCGAGCAGTTAGAAGCAACAGTAAACTGCAAAAGGAATGGTTTTTAGTTTATGTTTTGACTGTTATCGGAATTTTAATGGAAAAGTTTTCGCGTTCGAACAAAAGAATTGAAGCGATCAGCGAAGCGTTCCTCTTTTACGATTGGCTGGATATAATGACCACATGGTGTTCTCAAGGAGACAAAAGACCGGAAGAATGTATTTGTACTTTGCTTTTCGTTTGAGACTTTTTTTTTCCACTAAAAACCCCTCTGCTCCATCTTGTTCAAATGAATTTTTAGGAGGTGTTAGGAAACGTTTCCTTAATTTCCAGAGTTATTCTTGAATAACTAGAATTATAAAAGAAGTTAAGAGGATAAACTTTCAAGCCTGTTCAGCCGCTATTATTAAAAAGTAAATGCTGAGTTTTTACTATCAAATAATTGTAATTGTCTAAAATACTTTTGAATATCGAAGTATTGAATTCCATGAAAAATTAAATAATGTGCATAATTGTAATTTTTTATATTAATTTAGTAAAATTAATGTCCAAAATTGCTCACCATAAAATAACTGATTTCTCCCCTCGCACTGATATTAAATATTTTATGAAATACGAGTGTTCAAATACTAGGTGTGTTTGTTATTTTATTTAGAAAATTCCTAAAATACTGAGAACAAATATAATGATCTAGTTTTTATTAAATGTCATTCAAGGAATTACTTTTAAGGAACTTATGAATAGTTATTATTTAAGAAATAGATATAATGAGTTCTTAAGAAAAAAGTGTTATGAAAAACATTTTTTATAGGAGAAAAGTAATTTAAATGAAGTTTGTAACTACCATTAATTTAAAGATGTTAGTAAAAGTTTTCTTTGAAGTGAACAATTGGAAAGTTGTTGTTAGCATTGTCGTATTTTTATGTTAGTGTAAACAAAAAAATCACAAGTGCGTCCGATCAATGATTTTTGTCAAATGCTTAAATAAACTGAGTTTTTAGCTTATGTCTTTCAAAAGTACCGATAATGTATCTTTATCATATTATTGGAGAAAATATGTGCCAAAAAAGTAATTATATTCTTCGTTATTTTACAGAAAAATGATGAAACTTCTTTTAATATTATACTTTTATTTTAGAACAATTGTGTAATTTACATTATACGCAAATACCGCTCTCAATAATAATCAACAGACAGTTTATAATGTATCTATTCATCAATTGATAAATTAATAGAAAACTATAAAATAGACAAAGATGACTACACAGAAGACATAATGGTATAAAATTAATGAGTTGATAGTAATCAATAAATGCATTAGAATGGACTGAGAAACTAGACATATTTCATCAATACACGCAAGAATATTGGTATTTACATAGGTTGTGTCACGTACCAGTTAATACGAAGACTAAGGGAAAAAGTTCTAAAATATTTTGTATGAAAATATCAAAAGGCGTATTTATGACCAACGTCTTTGATAAATGGCACAGCAATGAAAACCTTCATTGCTGTATATTAAAATCAAGCAACTTGATGCATTTTTGTGTTACTTGGCAATGCTTACCTTTTTTAGTTAACAATGAAAAAATAGAAAAAAATGTATTTATTTTTAATATTTACTAAGACATTTGTGCAATTACATATTTATATTCATTTCTTCAAACGTCCTTAAAAAACTTCAAAGTGTTCTGTATAAAATTTTATCATTAAAAAAAGTGGAATCACCTGAAAATTTAACTCTTTTAATAAAGATTATCACAAAAAATAAAACTACTTTTTAAGCATTTTATAATTTTTTTATTGAGAAATCAAACAAATGCAATTTTAATTTTTTTTTATTCCAAACTGTGCTTAAAGTCAAGATCCTTATTTGGCTTTTAAATTGAAATGAAAGTTTTAACATCGATCATTTCTAGTAAATGCTTTAATTAGGTTTCCCAGTAGCGTAAAAAATAGCTTTTTTTTCATTTCATTTGATATCAAATTATTTTTATATCCTACATTTATTTTTTAAACCTCAAAATTGACACAATTATTAAAAATGACATGACATTTTTTTCCAGTGCATTTGTTTGCTTATTCAACAATAAATGTCAGAGAAAGATCCCATTAATAAAAAAAACCCATTAAACTCCTTAATGACTTGCCAGAGCATTATTTTTCACCCTCCTTTAAATTAATCGATGGAAATATATTGAGGAAACATCATAATTTCATTCATTTTCTAAGGCGAACATTTATTTCAAAAAATTTTGCTTTCATTGTTTAAACATTTATATGAGCACTAATTTTTATATTTATTTAACAGAACTTATTGAAAATATTGTGTATACCACCACTAAAATTGCAAGAAATTACAAATATGTTTTTTGTTTGTTTATTTTAAACTGTAGTAATAAACTTCATTGCGTCAAATAAATTGTATTTAGTTTAAAAATGTTCACATCTGTGTTAATTCGTATTTATAATTTTTTGCAAATATTATGCGTATGTAGAATTTAAATCTATGACACAGAATATTTTTCCCAGTGATTATATAGACCTCATTTAGAAATGAGTAGTTAAATGTTTTTAACAAGTTTATAACTTTTTAATTCTTATTAAAATAGTTCACTGGTATGGTATGATAAGATTAAGTTTTTTACAGTGAAATGTTCTAGATTTAATCCTAGATACAACTAAGAAATGAAAATGGAATGTTACATTCTGTTTCTGTTTACATATTTATAAATTTGAGTATATAGCAATTTTCCAAGTTTCCTCTTTCCTTCTATATGGGATCCTGACCTTTGAAAAATTCTCCCGCAAAGCATAAAAACTGTGGATACTCTAAAAATGAGCTGGAATAAGTATTATCCATATAGTTCTTTTCTACATTGTTTTAAAGCATTTACTTTCATTATTTTTCAAATTTATAAATTTTAATACATTTCAAAGAAAGTTATGGTGATCTTCATGTATAAATCTATAACTTTTACACATAAAATTAAAAACATCAAATCATGCACTTAAAATACACTCTAATGGTATAAGTAATTTCGCTTGAGATTTGAATAGAAACCTTCATTTTATAATTTTTTCTATTGATTTCAATAGTATTTTTTCATTTCATTAAATTACTCTGCACTAATAAAAATTCAAAACTTGCATTAAATTTTATTTTGATTAATTAATTAAAGACACTCAAATTCCTGTCCAATTTATGTTTCAATTTTCTTTATTTATGTAAATCGAATCTATATTACAGATAGACAAAGATTACAGTAAATAATCAGACAAAAATTTCAAATAGATCACGGACATAAAGAAATATAAATATGCTAGAAGATAAAAGCACAATAAATTTAGAACTAAACTGAACTTAAGTCTGTTGAACATATTCCATGTTTGTAGCATCTAAATAAATCGATGAATTGGTTCATACTTCTACGGTCGCTTTTTGCACATAAACTCTAATTCATCGACTGTCATCTGTCGATAGTTGACTGTCGTTGTCAGCCTACTTTTAAGTGAATTCCGAACTACGTCAAATAATTACGCATTAGGTGATGAGGGAAAATTGAATCCTCTAACTAGAACGAATCTTTGAATTGAAGACGTAAGTACTGATGATGCATGTGTCAGGGTATTTATTAAAACAAGTGTGATATAAGTTTTTTATTAGGGTGAGGTGGATAAGTTGTTTCAATCAACAAGTTGGAAGAGAACTTAATAATTATTAATAATATTTTATCTCAAGTGTGTGCCCCAAATTAAGCGTGATTTTAAAAATATCCGTTCAATTTAAAATTATACAATTTTCATATTAATTAGAATTAAGAACAAACAATGCGTAAAGATCCATAAACAAGATAAACTCCATAAACAAGATAGGTACTTTAAACTAGATAAATATTGCTAGTTAAAGTCATATTACGATTTAAAGTTACATTAAATGGCTTATGTCACTAAAATACTAAAAGTGAGCATTCGAAGAAGAGATACTTTTTGATATGCATGACAGCAATTTATAAACTATTATAAAACTGTCAATGGAGTTACCTTCATGCATGCTTGCTCATATTTTCTAACATAAACAGCCATGTTAACAGAAACTGTCTTTATTTCTTAAAAATAAAAACTGAAATGAGTTTTTATTCTTAAAAGACGATTCGCTTTTAATTTCTAAAATAAATCTTAAGGAAATGAACATAATTCTAAAAATATATTTCTTCAGTTTATGTTTTAACTAAAACTTTACGAAGAATCTTGCAACACTTGTTACGAAGATAAATAATTTTCTTATTTTTAGGTCTTAAATGTGTCATAATAGGGATTTATATCACTGAGTGCATATTACCAATGAATTCATAATCAATATCATTATCAAATAGTGATCATTTGTTTTTAAATTATGAGTCAAAATATAAAACTCAAAAGAATTCGTCACAATAACTTTCTGAATAGCTTCAATTAAAAAACATATATCATTGAAAAATTATTAGTTATCTCTCTCTCTCTTTTATATATAATAATACATGTATGGATAACTTAAAATATGGGGAATTATAGTATGCAGATTTCTAAATTGCTTAATAAATTGGATATACATGTTACTGTTGTTGTAGCTTATCTCCAAAACCAATCTGACGGAATAAGACCAGATCCATGAATACTCTAGCCTTTAAAAAGTCGAAGAAAAGAAGAGGGGGGAAATTAATTTTTTTCCAAAGAAGACCCAAACAATCGGAGGTCTGGTGTTGTTGGCATTTTGGACAAAGACGGTAGGATACCTCATTCTTAGAGGTTTGGTTTGTTTGTCGCTCAACGGTCATTTTTTTTTGCACACGAGGTCTAATTAGACCGGGACCTACGGTTTAAATTGGATTCCGAACCACTACAAACATCCATACCCAAGATGGGTTTCGAACTCACGAACTGTTGAACCGAAGGCAAGAGCGCTAACCATTCGGCTGCCAGCTCGGCCCTCATTCTTAGAGAATGTAAGAGATTTCAGATGGTTAGTGGCAAGTCGCAAGAGGCTGGTTTTTCTGTCACATAAGTGTGTTAGAGTTTACTTCATTTACAAATATTAAATGTATATAACATGTATACATAGCAATGATGATGCAACTTACATTAAATAGTTAACTTCAAATATAGTTTTTTCTTAAGTATTTGCGTTTATAATAAAGTGGGCATATAGATCTTTTTATGTGATAATGCATTGTATTGACCTTCCAACAATAGTAGGAATTTCGGGCTACTTTTGATGTATTAATGTTTCTTTTAAATGAAAAGTTCAAAGTAAACTCTTTAGGAATCTACAATCATTGGAACAAGATTTTAAACACAACCTATGTGTTGAAAGTTATCTAACTGTACCTTCGTGTCATTCATTACAATCAAATGGTAAAATATGAATTTAACCCACTTGCTTAAAAATAAACAGATTATAATTAACACTTTCCTGCACTGCATTAGTAAATGAAATACGAAGTAATTGTTACGTTTATGTCTTTTTTAAAAGATTGATTAATAGAAATTTTAAGAGAACAGTTAAAGTAAAATGTTTTTGTCCAGTTGAAAGTTGATGCTTTTTTCATTAACCTAATAAATCCTTAATTATTTTTTTAAATTTTCCAATAATATGGATATAAATAAACTTCTTATATTTTAAAACGTTAAGTAAATACCAGGGTAAAAATTTCTAACGTGGTGAAAAAAACTTATCAAGCGGTCTTTCAGTTTTTATTAAGAATGCCATGAAAGCACATAGAGAATTCTTTAGCAAATATTTTATTGAATAAAAATTCTTCACATTCTTTGCACTTTATCATCATTATTATAATCTAAAACAATTGTTGGTAACGGCTTAAATGTTTCTATGTACTTTAATTAATTATAAATATATGTAATTTTCATTTTCTAAATGATTGTATTCCTGATGATAATTTATTAAAAAATTCTTAATAATTATTATGAATATTTAATCTTAATTAATTTCTCTAGCTTAGTTAAGTGCTTTTTATAAATTTAAATATAGAATACTATATCCTTAACATATTTTACTATGACCACTAGTTGAATGTTTTTGCATAACAGTTCTGTTTCTTAAAACTTTGTCTAAAACTAATTGTTTTAATTTAACTAAAATTCACATCCTCATGATTGAATTAAATTAAATTAATAAGAAAAGCAGCTAAGTATGAAGACAACTCTTAAAAAATGCGAACACTAAAAATGAATTTTATTATATGTTAATTCAAAATACAGGAAAATATATAGAAAAATTAAATTAATTTTTTATTCTCAACTTTGAAAGGAAAAAAATTGTATCCAATGCTATATTATTTATTTTTAATTAATAAAATTAAAATTTTTATTCACAATAACAGATGTAAATTTCTTATTTTATTCTAGAATATAATACAGTATAATATTTTACCAATTTTAAAATCCCTCCATGATTTATGGGTTTTTTTTTATTGATTACAGATAAAATTTTCGAAACATTTCACTTCAATTGTTAAATACACTTTTTTTACATATTCTTAAACTGTAAAATAGTTTGAATAATTTAACCTATATGAAATACTTTGAAACAGGAGTTATTATATCATTAGAATCACATCCTTCATTAACATGAGAAGAGAAAATTCTCTTCTCTGGCAAAGGAATGATAAAACTTGACATGTTATAATCCTTAAATAATGCATTAGATAAATTTCACTAAATTGTTTACTTTGTTTTACTTTTTTATTTGGAATACAGCAGATGGTTATAGCAAATGAAATATAATTAGTTAATCCCAATAAAAATGAAAAAGTAATTTTTAAATCCCAATAAAAATAGAAAAAATCTTTTATGTATAATATTCTCATATTTCATCTCATTTAAATGAGTAGTAAGTCATGCATTGTTGAATAAACATAGTTTTTGTTAACTTTATGGTATGGCATTTTTGCTTAAATTTTATGAATAACTATAAATCTGCTTTTAAATATGAAGTCATCATAAAATAAATAATATTTTTAAGTAATTTTAAGTTAACTTGAAAATTATTTCTGGTAATTTTTATTTAAGTATAGCAATATTATATACGTCTTTCTACAAAACGCACGTTATATATTGTGAACTATCTTAAGTATTTTATAATATACTTAGTAATAAAAGATTGTGATATAAGTCTTATTAGTTAGCTGTACTTTTACAATAAAAAGGTATCTGTATTCTGTAAGGATCTAACTGTATAATATTCTCATATTTGTATGTAATCAGTATAAAAAAGGCATAATAATGTCCAAATAAAATATATTTTTGGGATAAGAAACTCGAATTTAATCATTTGCTAAAACTTTAATCAAGGTAAAAGTAAATGTCTAATTTCAAACTAAGATTCATTGAAAAATATTTAATTACTACTATAACATTCATATAGTCTTAAATAAAACTTCATTCTCTGCATTGGTTTCTTATCTAGTTAGCATCACATCAATGAAATATAGCTAGGAATGGAATCCTTAAACGTATTAAAAGTATTGGATCTGTCTTAAGCAGTACATTATGTTATGCATTGCCTTGGGCATGGGACACCAAGAAAAAGTTGGGAAACTGAATAAAGTTTATTTTTATGTAAATGTGTTGTAAAATATCAGATCAAATGGTATCTTTTGGTTAAAAAATATTATCAAATAAAATAGTAGCTCGAAATTTATATCCAATATTTTATTTATATCCAATTTGATAACACAAATCTAGGATTTAATATGTGCTATAAAGTTGCTATTTGGGATCTATTAGCCATCCTAAAACACCTCTAACCTCAAACCATGCCTGAAAATAATATGTATAATTTTGTGCACTTGAAGTCTTTCTAAATGCTGATTCTACTTAATATAGAATGTCTTGATCATTACAGAATTTTAGCTTGTCGCAGTCAATCCTGTAACATGTTTGCCAAGTATATTTTCTTGACATAAAATGACTCTGTATAGTATTATAATGAAACTTAATGTAAGTGGTTGTAGCTTAATGTAATGTGATCACTGGGTTGTAAGCTTTTCTTAAATTCTTCAATTAGAGAGATCAAACAAATGAAAACAATTTAGCTCTAGATCAATAATTTAGTCATAGATTAATGCACCGGGACACTTCAAAATCAGGATTAAAATGTTGATCACAGGATTTCAAGCACAACCCCACTCAATTAAACTTGGATTCATCATTATAAACAATTGTATTATGTTGTATGTCAACTCAAGCTTCAATGATGGTGTTGTTTGTGTTTGGACACTATGATTATTGTTTTATTCATGTCAGTCTTACGCTGTAACATACCACCTCATAACCTAGTTTAGTGGCTTGGAGCATCATTTGAAACTTGTCATAAGCATTTTTATGTTAAACTGATAACAGTCTCTAAATGTTACCTGAATTTATCATTTAAGGGACCTCTGGAACACATTATATGACACCAATACAATACTCCTTCTATATTGGTAACATAACAACCATTTTAGTTGTTCTCACCAGAGATCATAATATATCTCTTTAAAGTGTAAATATATAATTGTTATTATTTATAAATTGTTCTTTTAATTTCAAATGTTAATCATTTATTTAGTAGAATTTACCATTATGTGTATGACATTGTTTAATTAAATACTAACCTTTTATATTTTAAGTTATATTCTCTGATTCATAAGAATATTCATAAAATTCATAAAAAAAGACTTGTTTTTTAGTGCTAAGATAATTTTTATATGCACAATGATATAAATTTTTAGCAAAAAGTTTACCATTCTCCCTTGAATCTCAAAATTATGTATTCTAAAATTGCACAATTTTTGGGCATATGCAGCCCATTACTTTAGATGTGATCAAGAATAAAAAATTTTAAATAAAAAATTAAGAATAGAAATTTAAATTTGAAATATTTAGGCTATTTTTTATTGCTTTAAGTTATTTTTATTCGGCTATTTTTTTTTTACTTCATAATTTGTATTTGTTGTTTAACACTAGTTCACGATTACTTTTATATTTTGATTTCAAAGTTATGCATTACAAATATTAGCCGTAAAGACTAAATTAAATCTTCATACATTCCAATGTAAATTTTCATGGAAAGAATGCTTGTTACTCATAAAGCTTTGACATAAATTTGTCAGTTCTCTTTTTTGAAATATCCTCCAGAATAATTTTATGATAAGTCATATTTTTAAAGAACCATAAAGAGAGATTTCACATATCAGTATTTATGAAACAAATCATTGATATTTAAAATCAATAGTCCTCTTATTTATTGAAATACGTGTATAATGCAAATATATTGAAATACATGTTTAATGTAACTATATTAGATGTTAATTTATAAATCAGAGTATATTGAATATATTTAGGATAAATATTTTTTAGCAAGCTTACTTTAAAAATTGAAAATTTTATTTTCACTAAAATATATGAATCAAAAGGATTTAAATACATTTCTTGAGATAATTAAATGCTTGAAGATATACTTTTGAATTTCTGTTACCAGAATTAAATACATAATGGTGATTACAATAAAAAATTCCTTTAAGATTTCCATGCCAGTTGAACAATGTGTATGAATATATTCATTTGTGATGTATAGTTTTACTGCAATAATTAACATTGCATTAAAAATTTATTTATATCTTGATTATACAACACAAGCTCATTTAGCAGAGTGACAAACTGAATGGTTATCCCTCTTGCCTTATTGTCAACAGTACCTTGTTTCGATTACAGGGCTTGGATGCTGGCAGTGATTTAAAATACAGATACTAGTTAGGTTGGGGCTTACATTTTAATTATAAGCCCCAGCCTAACTAGCCCTTCTTGCAAAGAAATGACCGTAGAGCCACAAATTAAACCATATTTATTCAAACTTATTAAATGAAATCAGTTTTAAAACTGACTGTCAAAAGTATATCATAAATTAGCTAAGATAATTTTTAATTCCATTTTCAATATAACATACATTATTCATTTCATCTACTGTAATGAATTTAAACTCGCCTGAAGCAAAATTAAAATAACTGCTCTTAAAATGAATCCAAGTTATTTTCCCTCACATTGTCTTCCTTCCTTCCTCAGCTGTTTCCTCTTAAAAACTTTCAGTTCAAAGTCTCTTCGGCTCCTCCAAATGAGAAAGAATCAGTGCATGGATCTAGATGTAACAATTTCCTTTTCGTTATTATTCGAAAACGAAAAAATAATTTTTTTTCCAAAGAGGGGTTAAAGGAGTAGAGAAAGGCTTTCATATATTGATTTCCATGAAATGATGAAGTTACAAACTAATACAAAACACAAATCTCAGACAGAGAATCCGGATGAAATTGATTTCCCCGAAAATGATTCTTTACTTAATCGAAATTTCTGTTAGGCAAGAATTGTTCCGAAAAAAATGCTTGAGAAGTATTTGATATTTCAGCTGAATGGATAATGTTGATTAAATATTCTATTGCTATATCTTTGTATGGTGTAACTATGTGATATTAATTTAAATTATCTTTTTCAGTTTTAATCAATTTAGCATTAACTTTAACTGCAGCTGAATAAATAATAATATATTTTATATATATAATTGCTCAAAGACACGATGATATCTCTTTAAATAAAACTTTTCTAAAAAACAAATTTATAGATAATTGAAACACATTTATAAGTTTATTAATAGCACACTGTTCTGGTCACATATCTAACTTCCTTTTGGAACTTTCAAACATTACATATGACACAGATAAATACTATCACATAAATAATAATTAAGTATGGGAATCTAGTTTTAGAATCACTAAAATTATCAAACTACTAATTTTGCTACAGTCATAAAAAATCACGTGAATATTATTAAAAATAAATTCTAATAATATTTTTATCGCAGCTTCATTTGTTCCGTTCGAGAAGTATTATAAATTATTTTTCTCTAAACTATACATTAAAATGCAAAATATAATGTTTCACTTTTTTGTGAATTATGAAAAGTCTTCTAAATGTAAATGCAAAAATTTTATCTAACTGCATAAATAGAATTCCCTCTTATCAAATGAAATGATCATCTTATGAAATGAATTCAATGAATAAATTCTCACTGATAAACAAAATAATTTAATGATTACTTAATAAAATTACATTTATCTATTTTGGGAAATTTTATTAACCTTCTATCAGATATCAACTTTTTGTAAATTCAAATTATCTCATAAATCCCTTATATGCTATATTTTAATCTGTCAATTGATTTGCATAGCATAATTATATAAAAGAGGGCACAAGCGCTTGAGCCTATAATAAATCTTGATTATTTTTATGAATAATGATTAATTCAACGAAAGCAATTATTCATGTGATTAATATGAATTTCTTAAAAAATTATGAATTTCATAGAAAACATTCCACAAACATTACTACATTATTTTTCAAATATTTAGTAAAAATTACAAAAATAACTCATTTAAATTGCAAATTTAAATATAAATCCAAAAGGAGAAAGTGGGGTAAATTCGTAGCAATGATTTTTAGGAATATTTTGCCGAAGAGTTGTGATGCAAAAACCATTGGTAGATAAAAGACACGATCAAGTCAAACAGATAAGACTGGAAATCTATTATATTGTATCATAAACAGCTACAGTTGAAAGCCTTTAAAAGGCATTTGCACGCCAATCGCGTCTTAGCCTTCCAAAAAAAAACTTTTCATTGACAATTGGACGTATTCCGTATCACAAAGGTTCCCACATATTGAATTCCTTAGCTCTGCCGTGATAGATGTACGTCTGAGAAAATAAATATAACATCCCTCTCCTGTTTGTCAATAGTAGCTGAAACGGAGCCGTAAACTTCCGCGCTCCAAAGATCTCTAATCAAAGACCAGGCCACGGTAAAGCCCATGTCTAGAAAGCTGAATCTAAAATACATTTAAAACTCTGTGTAGTAATCAGCTGTCACTGATATGGCACTGTGTGTGTGAGAGAGAGAATGTTTAACAAAGATCGAATAATCACTGCGAGCAATAAAAATCACCGACATTTGTGGTTATGTGATAGAGGAATAAAATCATAACTTCCACTGAACTCAGATACTACTTGCTGAAAGTACTTGAAGGCTTTTATCAATGTTCGCAATTGACAATAGCCATGGTTGTTCATATAGATTTACTGGTAATATTAGTAACAAGTAATTAAATTCTTTCTATATTTTTCTAGTTTGTAAAAACTGGTAGCTTATAAAAATAATATCCATGTCTCCATGCCTACACTACTATTAGTGTGCATATGTCTTCAAGAAGTCATCTTGTAATATAGTTAGTGGAAAGTATGACTATAAATTTAAATTTAAATTGTTTAGTCTACATGAGCTGTGTATTGTTTTTTTCCAGGAATTATAATCTATAGAAAGAAATAAGAGATTAAACATTTAAATGGGTGTTTTCAGACATAAAGATTAAAATTAATATTTTTAACCTTAAAAAAGTATTTTTCTCAGCTTTTTTATATTTTAAAATATTTCTCGTTAAATTTAGACGTAACGTTAGAAACCAGTAGTTAAATACATTGTAAAATTCTAATGTGCAAAATCTGGTAACCAAGAAAAACAATAAGCATGCCTCAATGCATACAATATTATATGTATGCATGTCTTCATAAATTGATATTATAACGCAGTTAAGGAAAAGTATAATTTTTACTTTAGTTTAAATGGCTTAGATTACAGCGGCTGTGTGTGTGTGGACAATTCCGGAAATGTACTGTGTAGAAATGAATAAGAAATTGAAGTTTTACAATGGTATATTTAACGGTAAAAATTAAAATTGCTATTTCTTAACCTGAAAAACGGATTTTTCTAATTTATTTCTATTTGGCAATGTTTATCGTTAGATTTAATGGTAATGTTAGTAAACAGTAATTAAATTCTTTCCATAATTCTAGTGTGTAAAAACTGGTAGCTGAGTAAAATAATATTCATGACTCTATGCATACGCTATTATAAGTCTGCGTATGTCTTCATGAAAACATATGGTAATAAAGTTACAGAAAAAAATAACTTTAGTTTTAAATTATTTAGTCTACAATTGTCGAGTTTGTACAGCTCGAAATATTATGTATAGAAAGAACTGAGAACTTGAGCATTGAAAATGGTGTTTTTAGCGGTAAAGTTAAAAATCACTATTTCTTAACCTTAAAAAAAGATTTTTCTAAATTTTCTTTATACTTTGAAATTATTATTAGATTTAGTGGTAACATTAGAAAACAGTAATTAAATTCATTGTATAAATCTAGTGTGTACAAGCTAGTAGCTAAGAAATATGATAAGCATGTTTCCATGCATACGCTATTATATATCTGCACATGTCTTCATGAAGTCTCATTATATAACATAGTTACAGAAAAGAATAACATTAACTTTAGATTAAAAATGTTAGTCTGTAGCTATGTGTTTGTTTCGTTCTCTGGAAATGTGTGTGTTCTGTATGGAAATAAATAAAAAATTAAACATTTGAAATAGTATTTTTAACAATTAAGATTAAAATTAATATTTTTAAATATTAAAAATGATTTTTCTAAGCTTTTTAATCTTTTAAAATAATTATCATTTGATTCAGTCCTAACGTTTATAACCAGTAATTAATTCTTTTTATATTTTAAGTTTGTAAGAACTGGTAACTGAGAAAAATAATATGCATTTCTCCATGCACACGCTAACATCTGAATATATATGTCTTCATCAAGTAGTATAGTATTGCAGTTAAGGAAAAGTATAATTTTAATTTCAATTGTTTAATCTACAGCAGTTGTGAATGTGGTTTTCTGGAAAAGTAAATTGTAGAAATAAATAAGAAATTGAACATTTAGAATGGTATTTTTAAGTTAGGATTAAAATGACTATTTCTTAACCTTAAGGAATGATTTTTCTATTTTTTTATGTTTGGAAATATTTATCATTAGATTTAGTGGTAATGTTTGTAAACAGTAATTAAAGACTTTCTATAGTTATAGTTAGTAATACACAGTAAAAGAGAAAACACAGTTAAAGAAGGCAGTGCGCAATTAAAGAAAAGTATATACTTAACTTTATATTTAAACTCTTTACGCTACAACAGTTGTATGTGTGAGTGGTTCTCTGGAAATATACTTTATATTGATATATTGATGATTGATTGAATCGAACATTTAAAATATCATTTTCAACGATGAAGTTTAAAATTACTATTTCTAAGCCTTAAAAAATGATTTTTCTTAGCTTTTTTATATTTTAAAATATTTATCTCTAGATTTAGATTAAAAGTTATTAATCAGTAATTAAATTCTTTCTTGACTGTAATTAAATTCATGTAATTTGATGGTGTAAAAACTGGTTCCTGAGACATAATAGGCATTTCACCATGCATATCCTGTTATATATGTGAATATGTGCAGCTGTGTGTGTGTACACATAAATAAGAACATAAATAAAAAATTGAACATTTAAGGTTGTATATTTAGCCATAAAGATTAAAATTACTATTTCTAAACTATAAAAAAATTGATTTTTTAAAGATTTTATTTACATTTTAAGATATTTATCATTACAATAGGCAACTTTAGAGACCAGTAATTAAAGTATTTCTGTATTTCCAGAGCGTAAAAATTGGTAGCTAAGAAAAATAATGTGCATGTCTCCGTACATACGCTATTATAAATGTGCTTAGGTCTTCATAAATTCATATTGTAATGCAGTTGAAGAAAAGCATAATTTTAACTTTAAATTTAAATTCTTTTGTCTACAGCATATTTGTGTGTGTTGTTCTCTGGAAATGTACAGTATGGAAATAAATAAAAAATTGAATATTTAAAATGCTATTTTTAGCCATAAATTAACTCATTAACTCATAAATTTAAACATTATAAAATCGTTTTTCTATGCTTTTTTTATATTTTACAATATTTATCATGTTGTATGGCAACTTTAGTAACCAGAAATTAAATTCTTTCTATTATTAGTGTGTAAAAACTGGTAGTTGAGAAAAATAACTTGCATAACTCCCTCCATACGCTCTTTTAAGTGTCCATACGTCTTTATGGATTCGTATTGTAATACACTTACAGAAAATTTTAATTACAAAGTTAGATATAAATTGTATAGTCTACAGCAGCTCTGTGTGTGTTTATTTCTCTGAAAATATACCATATAGAAATGAGTAAGAAACTGAGCATTGACAATGATATTTTTATGATAAACTTAAAAATTACTATTTTAAAAAATTAAAAAAAGATTTTCCTAATTTTTTGTTCATAATTTAAAATATTTCTAATCAGATTTAGTGGTAACGTTATAAATCAGTAATTAAATTCATCGTATAATTCTTGTGCTTAAAAACTGGTAGCTGAGAAAAATAATAAGCATGTCTCTATGTATACGCTATTTTCTGTGTCAATATGCCTTCCTGAAGTCATAATGTAACGTCGTTAAGGAAAAGTATATTCGTAACTTTATATTTAAATTGTTTTCCTTACAGCCGTGGTATCTGTGAGTGGTTTTCTCAGGAAATGTACTTTATAGCGATAAATAAGAAATCAAACATTTAAACTGGCATTTTCAACGATAAATGTTAAAATGATAATTTCTTAGCCTTAAAAAACAATTTTTCTATGCTTTTTTATATTTTAAAATATTTATCACTAGGTTTAGATTAAAACTTATTAACCAGTAATTAAACTCTTTGTATAATTTTAGGGTGTGAAAACTGCTTCCTGAGAAACATAATAGACATCTCTCCATGCATACGCTATTGTATACATGCATATGTATTTAAGAAATCATATTATAATTAAGTTAAAAATAGTATAATTTTATGTTTAAATTTAAATTGTTCAGTCCACAGCAACTGTGTATGTCTCTTGTTCTCTGGAAATGTACTTTATGGAGTTAAATAAGAAGTCGAACAATAAAATGATATTTTTATTGTAACGATTAAAATTACTATTTCTAACCCTTAAAAAAGATATTTCTAAGCCTTTTTTATGTTTTAAAATATTTACTATTGGATTTCGAGTAAAGGTTTAAAACCAGTAATTAAAATCTTTCTGTAATTCTAATATAAAAAAACTGGTAGCTCAGAACAATAATCTATATTTCTACATACATACCCAATTATATGTGTGTCAATGTATTCATTAAGTCACATTTTAATGCAGTTAAAGAAAAGCATAATTTTAAATTCAAATTTAAATTGTTTGCTCTACAATAGCTGTATGTGTGAGTTGTTCTCTGAAAATGTACAGTAATAGAAATAAATTAGAAATTGAAAACTTAAAATGGAATTCTCAACGATAATGCTTAAAATTACTATTTATAAACCATAAAAATGATATTTTTAAGCTTTTTTTTATTTTAAATTATTTATAATTAGATTTAAAGATAACCTTATTATCTAGTAATTAAATTCTTTGTATAATTCTGGGGTGCAAAAAAGGGTACCTGAAAAACTTGATATGCATGTCTCCATGCATATCATGTTATATGTGGGAATATGTGTTCATGAAGTCATATTATAATGCTGTTAAAAAGAAATATAATTTTATCTTAAGATTTAAATTGCTTAGTCTACAGCAGCTCTGAGTGTGAGTGGCTGTTATGAAATGTACTGTATAGACATAAACAAGAAATCGAACATTTAAATGTTATTTTTAATGATAATGATTAAATTTACTATTTCTAAACTTAAAAAAATAATTTTCTAAATTTTTTATATTTGGCAATATTTATCATTCGATTTAGTGAAACGTTAGTAACCAGTAATTAAATTCTTTGGATAAATCTAGTGTATAAAAACTGGTAACTTAGAAGTATAATATACATGTCCCCATGCATACACTATTATATATGGGTGCATTTGTCTTCATGAAATCATATTGTACTGCTGTTAAAAAAGTATAATTTTAACTTTAGATTTAAAATGCTTAGTGTACAAAACCATGTGTGTGAGTAGATATCGGGAAATTATTGTATAGAAATAAAAAAGAAAATAACCATTTATAAAATGGTATTTTTGACGATAGAGATTAAAATTACTATTTCTAAAAATTAAAAAATGAATCTTATAAGCTTTTTTCCATTTTAAAATATCTATCATTAGGTTTATATATAACGTTAGAAACCAATAATTAAACTCTTTGTATAATTCTAGTGAGTAATAATTGGTAGCTGAGAAAATTAATATGCCTGTCTCAAAGCGTACGCTATTATAAGTATTCATTTGACATCAGGAAGTCATATTGTAATATAGTTACAAAAAATTTTTATTTTGCCTTTTAAATTTTTAGTCTATAGCAGCTGTATCTGTGTGTTTCTCTGGAAATGTACTGTATAAAATTATATAAGAAATTGAACATTTAATATGGCATATTTAACGATAAAGTTCAAAATTACAATTTTTAAACCTCAAAAAATTATTTTCCTAACCTTTTTTATATTTAAAAATATTTATCTTTAGATTAAGAAGTAACGATATGAACCACAGTAATTAAATTCATTGCATAATTCTAGGGTGTAAAAATTGGTACCTGAGAAAAATAATATCCATGTCTCCATGCCTATATTACTATTAGTGTGCATTTGTCTTTATGAAGTCATTTTTAATATAGTTACTGAAAATTATAATTTTAATTTAGATTTAAAATGTTGTGTTTTTAAAATGTTGTTGAGCTGTGTTATTTTTGTCTCTGGAAATACACTATGTATAGAAATAAATAAAAAAATGAACAACTAAATTAATGTTTTTAACAATAACGATTAAAACTACTAGTTTTAAACCTTAAAATATACATTTTCTTAATCTATTTTTTACATTTTAAAATATTTTTCATTATATTTAAAGATAACGGGATAAACCAATAATTAAATTCTTTGTATAATTCTAGTGTGTAAAAACTGGTACCTGAGCAAAATAATATGCATGTCTCAATACATACGCTATAATATGCATCGATATGCCTTCATGAAGTGGTATAATGAATTTAAGGAAAAGAATAATTTTTATTTTAATTTAAATCGCTTAATCTACAGCAGGTGTGTGTGTGCGTGCGCAATTCTGGAAATGTACTGTGTAGAAATAAATAAGAAATTGAACTTTTAAAATGGTATATTTAACGGTGAAAATTGAAATTGCTATTTCTTAACCTGAAAAATATTTTTTCTAAATTTTATTATATTTAGCAATATTTATTTTTAGATTTAGTGTTAACGTAGTAAACAGTAATAAAATTTTTTCCATAATTCTAGTGTGTAAAAACTGGAACCTGAGAAAATAATATGTATGTCTCCATGCCTACGCCATTATATGTGCACAGATCTTTTCATGTAATCATATTGTAATGCAGTTAAATAAAAGTGTAATTTTAACTTTAGATTTAAGTTTTTAAGTCTAAAGCATCTGTATGTGGGAGTTGTACTTTGGAAATGCACTGCATGGAAATAAATATGCAATTGAACATTTAACATGGTATTTTTAAAGATAAAGATTAAAATTAATATTTTTAAACATTAAAAAATTATTTATCATAGTTTTTTTATAATTTAAAATACTTCTCTTTAATTTACATATAACGTTAGAAATCAGTAAATAAATTCATCGTATAATTATAGTGTGTAAAAACTGGTATCTCAGAAAAAGAATATGCATGTCTTAATGTATACGCTATTATAAGTGCACATATAAATTCATGAAGACTTATTGTAATATAGTTACAGAAAAGTATTACTTAAACTTTACATTTCATTGGTTTAGTCTACAGCCGCTGCGTGAGTGTGTTTCCTTGGAATGTACTGTAAATAATAACAAGAAGTTGAACATTTAAAAGGGTATATTTACAAAAAATAATTTTTTTATAAATTACAATTTCTTACCATTAAAAAATTATTTTTCTAAGGTTTTTTTTTTAAATTTTAAGGTATTTATCATTACATTTAGAGGCAAATTTAGAAACCAGTAATAAAATTTTTTGTATTTCTTATATGTAAAACTGGTAGGTGAGAAAAATAGTTTGTATTTCTCCATGCAAACGATATTCTATGTGTGCATGTGTCTTCATGAAGTCATATTGTAATATAGTTACATAAAAATATAACTTTAACTTTAGATTTAAATTGTTTAGCCCACAGCATATTTTTTTCGGCTGGAAATATAATGACTTTTCTTGATTTTTTTATATTTTACAATATTTATCATTAGATTTAGAGGTAACGTTAGTAACCAGTAATTAAATTCTTCCTATAATTCTAATATGTAAAAACTGGTAGCTGATAAAAATAATATGCATGTCTGCATGCTAAGGAAGTGTATAATTTTTGCTTTCATTTAAATTATTTAGTCTACAGAAGCTGTGTTTGTGTGTGGTATTCTGGAAATGTACTGTTTAGAAATAAATAAGAAATTAAACTTTATAAAAATGATGTTTTTTAAGGTAAAAATAAAAATTATTATTTCATAACCTAAGAAAATGATTTTTGTAAATTTTTGATATTTGGCTATATTTCCCATTAGATTTATTGGTAACAATAATTACTAGTAATTGAATTCTTTCTATTATTCTAATCTGTAAAAACTTGTAGCTGAGAAAAATAATACCACATCTCCATGCATATACTATTATTTGTGTGCATATGTCTTCATGAAATCATATTGTAATACTAGTTAAAGAAAAGTGTAACTTTTACTTTCGAATTAAGTTCCATAATCTACAGCAGCTGTGTGTGTGTGAGTGTGGTTTTCTGTAAATGTATTGTATAAAAGTCAATAAGAAATTGAACACTTAAAATGCTATATTTAAGGATAAAGATTAAAATTACCATTATTAAATCTCAAAAAATTATTTTTCAAATGTTTTTTTTTATTTTAAGATATTTATCGTTACATTTAGAGGCAAGTTAAGAAACCAAGAATTATATCTTTTGTGTATTTCTAGAAGTCAAAAACTGGTAGCAGAGATAAATTATTTGCATTTCTGCATGGATGCGCTATTATATGTGTGCATGTGTCTTAATGAAGTTATATTGTAATGTATTTAAGGAAAAGTTTAATTTTAACTTTAGATTTAAATTGTTAAGTCTAAGGCAGCTGTATGTGGGAGTTGCTCTCTGGAAAAGTGCTGTATAGAAATAAATAAAATATTGAACATTTAACGTGGTGTTTTTTACGATAAAGATTAAAACTACTATTTTTAAATCCTAAAAAAAGTATTTTTCTGATTTTTTAATATTTTAAAATATTTCTCATTAGATTTTAGGGTAACGTTAGAAACCAGTAATTAAATTCATTCTACAATTCTAGTGTGTAAAAACAGGTACTTGAGAAAAATAATATGCAAGACTCAATGCATAAGCTATTATATATGTGTGCATATGTCTTCATGAAGTCATATTGTAATATAGATAAAGAAATATAAAATTTTAACTTTAAATTTAAATTGCTTAATCTGCAGCAACGGTATGTGTGAGTTGCTCCCTAGAAAAAAGTACGGAAGGAAAATTAATAACAAAATGAACATTTTAAATTTTATTTATAATGATAAAAATTAAACTTACTATTTCTAAATCTTAAAAAGTTATTTTTCAAAAATATTTTTATATTTTAAAATATTCATCATTAGACTTAGACGTAACGTTAAAAAAATCAGTAATTAAATTTTTTGTATAATTCTAGTGCGAAAAACTGGTACCTGAGAAAAACAATATGCATGTCTCCATGCATGTTTTATTATATGTATTCAAATGTCTCTTTCAAGTCATATTGTAATGTAGTAAAAAAAATATTATTTTATATTTATATTTAAATTGTTTAGTGTACAGCACCTTGTGTGTCAGTGGATATCTTTAAATTACTCTATAGAAATAAATAAGAATTTAACCACTTAAAATGCTATTTTAAAAAAAGGATTAAAGTTACTAATTTTA
This sequence comes from Latrodectus hesperus, assembly GCA_037975125.1. Lineage (NCBI taxonomy): Eukaryota > Metazoa > Arthropoda > Arachnida > Araneae > Theridiidae > Latrodectus > Latrodectus hesperus. The sequence continues at coordinate 34,725,908 of CM075859.1, forward strand.
AACATTAAAAGATGATTTTTCTTAGCTATTTTTATTTTAACATATTTAAAATTAGATTTATAGGTAGCATTAGAAACCAGTAATTCTTTGTATAATTCTAGTGTGTCAAAACTGGTACTTGAGAAAAAATAATATGCATGTCTCAATGCATAGACAAGACAGACATATCTGTGCAGGACATATGTGTGTGCATATGTCTTAATGAAGGTATATATAATGCAATTAAGGGAAAGTATAACGTTTACTTTAATTTAAATTGTTTAATCTACAGCAGCTGTGTATGTGCAGTTCTGGAAATGTACTGTGTAGAAATAAATAACAAATTGAACTTTTAAAATGGTATATTTAACGGTAAAAATTAAAATTACTATTTCTTAATCTGAAAAAATGAGTCTTCAAAGTTTTTTTATTTGGCAATATTTATCATTAGATTAAGTTGTAACGTTAGTAACCAGTAATTAAATTCTCTCAATTGTTCTAGTGTGTAAAAACTGGTACCTGAGAAAATAATATGTATGTCTCCATTTATACGCCATTATATGTGCACCGATCTCTTTATGTAATCATATTGTATAATGCAGTTAAAGAAAAATATAATTTTAACTTTAGATTTAAGTTGTTAAGTCTAAGGCAGCTGTATGTGTGAGTTGTTGTCTGGAAATATACTGCACCGAAATAAATAAGCAATTGAACATTTAAAATGGTATTTTTAACGATAAAGATTAATATTAATATTTTTAAACCCTTAAAAATGACTTATCTAAGCTTTTTTTATAATTTTAAAATATTTCTCTTAATTTTACAGGTAACGTTAGAAACCTGTAATTAAATTCCTTGTATAATTATAGTGTGTAATAACCGGTAGCTGAGAAAAATAATATGCGTGCCTTAATGCATACGCTATTATAAGTGTGCATATATCTTCATGAATACATATTTTAATATAGTTACAGAAAAGTTTTACTTCAACTTTAAACTTAAATTATATTTAGGCTACAGCAGTTGTGTGTGTTTCCCTGGTAATATGTACTGTAAAAATTAATAAGAAGTGAGCTTCTAAAATGGTATGTTTAATGATAAAAATTAAAATTACTATTACTTAACCAAAAAAAAGGATTTTTTAAGGTTTTATTACATTTTAAGGTATTTATCATTACATTTAGAGGCAACTTTACAAACCACTAATTAAATTCTTTCTATAATTCAAGTGTGTAAATACTGGTACCTGAGAAGAATTATATCCATGTCATCAGGCATATACTATTATTTGTGTGCTTATGTCTTCATGAAGTCATATTATAATTCATTAAAGAAAAGCATAAAACTTTTTCTTTAGATTGAAATTGTTTCGTCTATAGGAGCTGTGTGTTGTGTGGTTTTTAAACGGTAAAGATTAAAATGACCATTTCTTAGCCTAAGAAATGATTTTTCTGACCTTTTTGTACTTTAAAATATTTATCATTATATTTTGATTAAAATTTAATAACCAGTAATTAAACAATAATGTTTAATTCTGGGGTGTAAAAACTGGTTTCTGAGAAACATAATAGGCATCTCTCCGTGCATACGCTATTGTTTGCGTTCATATGTACTTATGAAGTTATATTGTAACTCAGTTAAACATGTATAGTTTTAACTTAAGACTCAAATTATATAGTCTGCAGCAGCAGTCTGGGTTAGGTGTCCTCTGGAAATGTAATATATGCCTATAAATAAAAACATCGATCATTTAAAATGGCATTTTTACAGTAAAGATTAAAATTACTATTTCTAAACCTTAAAAAATGATTTTCTAAGCTTTTTTCATATTTAAAATATTTTTCATTAGAGAGTTAGAGTAAAGTAATTAAATTCTTTTTGTAATTCTAAAATATAAAAACTGGTAGCTGAGAAAAATAGTATATATATCTACATGCAAATGCTATTACATGTGTGCATGTCTGCATGAATTCATATTGTAATGCAGTTAAATAAAAGTATAATTTTTTAATTTTAGATTTAAATTGTTTATTCTACATCAGTAGTGTGTTTATGTTCGATGTGTGTAAGCAGCTGAGTGTGTGTGTGTTCAATTTCTTATTTATTTCTATACAGTACATTTCCAGCGAACCACTCACACATACAGCTGCCTTAGAGTAAAAAATTTAAATCTATATTTGAAATTATACTTTTCTTTAACTGCATTACAATTAGACTTCATGAAGACATATGCACACATGTAATATCGTATGCATGGAGACATTCATCTTACATTCATACTTGTAAAGGTAATGTTAGAATCCAGTAATTAAATTATTTGTATACTTCCTGTGCGTAAAAACTGATAGCTGAGAAAAATAATGTTCATGATGTCTCCGTGCATACGCTATTATAAGTGAGCATTATTCTTCATGAAGTCATATTGTAATGCTCTTACAGAAATTTATAACTGTAACGCTAGATTTTAACTGTTTAGTCAACAGCAGCTGTGTGTGTGTGGTTCTCTGTAAATGCACGGTATAGAAATTATTAAAAAATGAGCATTTAAAATGGTATGTTTAACAATGAAGTTTAAAATTTCTAATTTTAACTATTAAAAAAGGATTTTTCTTAGCTTAAGATATTTATTATTAGATTTAAAGACAATATTAGAAACCAGTAATTAAATTCATTATATAAATCTAGTGTGTAAAAACTGGTATCTGAGAAAATTAATATGCATGTCTCTATGTATAAGCTATTATATTGTGCATATGTCTTCATGAAGTTTCTTATGCAGTGAAATAAAAGTTCAATTTTAGCTTAAGACTTAATTTGTTTTGTCTGCAGAAGCTGTTTGTCTTAGTAGTTCTCTGGAAATGTACTGTAAAGAGATAAATAAGAAATCGAACATTTAAAATGGTATTTTCAAGAATAAAGCTTAAAATTACTATTTCTAAACCATACAAATGATTTTTCTGAGCTTTTTTTATAAGTATCATTAGATTTAGTTGTAATGTTAGAAACCAGTAGTTAAATTAATTGTATAATTCTAGAGTATATATATATAAATACTGGTTTCTGAGAAAAATAATATACTTGTCTCCACGTATACCCTATTATATGTGTGCATAAGTGTTCATGAAGTCATATGGTAATGCAGTTAATAAATAAAAGTATAATTTAAACTTTCAATTTAAATTGTTTATTCTGAGGCAGCTGGATGCGTAAGTGTTTCTCTGGAAGTTACTCTACAGAAATAAATAAAAATTTAACCATTAAAATAATATTTTAAAACATTAAAAAATTGTTGTTTTTTAGATTTTTTATGTTTTAAAATATTTTTTATTAGATTTCGGGGTAAAGTTAGAAACTAGTCAGTAGTTAAATTCGTCGTATAATTTCAGTCAGTAGTCAGTAGTTAAATTCGTTGTATAATTTTACTGCGTAATAAAAACTGATAGCTGAGCAAAATAATATAAATGTCTTCATGCAAACGCTAATATTTTTGTGCATATTTCTTCATGAAGTCTTATTGTTGTTGTTTACTAATGACACTTGGACAAGCCAAGCTCGCTATGGTATGCGAATTAAGTCGATTGGGAGCGTCTTTCATTTTAATCAGAGCACAATGAAGGTGAAAGTACGACTTTGCTCTACACACATGCTATAGGTACCCTTTTATAAGGTAGGCAACCATTCACACCTTATTCATACAAGGAAAGGACAAAGACAGGATAGATAAAGAGAGAAAGTACATCCATGCCCGAATCGGGATTCGAGCCCAGAACCTCCTTATCCGTAGTCAGGCACGCTGACCACTAGATAAGTTGGTCGGCAGTCTTATTGTAATGCACTTAAAGATAGGCATAGTTTTAACTTGATTTAAATTGTTTACTATGCAACAGCTGTATGTGTGACTTGTTCTCTTTAAATTAAATGTATAGAAATAAATAAGAAATTGAACATTTTAAATGGTATTCTTAAAGATAAACTTTAAAATCACTTTTTTTAACCTTAAAAAAGGAATTTTCTATGTTTTTTTATAATTTACAATATTTATTTTTACATTTAGTCTAACGTTAGTAACCAGTAATTAAATTCTTTCTACATTTCTAGTGAGTAAAAACTTTTAGCTGAGAAAAAAATATGCAGGTCTCCATGCATACGCTATTATATGTGTGCATAATTCTTCATGAAATTCATATGATAATGCAGTTGAAAAAATAATATAATTTTAACTTTAAGATTTAAATTCTTTATTTTAAGGCAGCTGCATGTGTGTTTCTCTAGAACACAGTACTGTATGGAAATAAATGAGAAATTGAACATCTAAAATGGTATTCTCTTAATGATAATGTTTAAAATTGATATTTTTAAACGTTAAAAAATGATTTTTCTAAGTTATTTCATATTTTAAAATATTTATTATTAGATATAATGTTAAAAATTTGTAATTAAATTAATTTTATTATTCTATTGAGTAAAAACTGGTAGCTGAAAAAAATAATATGCATGTTTGCTTGCATGCGCTATTATATGTGTGCATTTATCTCTACATATTGAAGATATATTTCATATATTGAAACACAAGTCATATTGTTTTGCTTCATTTTATTTTAAACGTAATTTAAAATACTTTACACTAATGCAAAATATTTCATTAATTAATTTATTTATTTCAATAAAATTCATTTCATTTGAGCAATTATAGGATGCAAATTTTAAAGTGAAAATTGAAGCTTTTTCGTAGAGATATTTACAATTGTGTGAAACAATATTTAATTATTCATCTGATTTTAAATCAATGTAATTTTCAAAAAGTAGGAAACAGGTATTAAGTCGTTATGTATACACCATTTTTCCAAGTAAGAATTTCTTTGTATTGTTACGATGAGCGCGAATCATTTGAACAATAGATTCACGGAAAAATCACATTCGTTTTTAAAGAGGATTTTCTTCCTGCACGCAATCATGATCTTCCCTTTGTTGCAATTGCAAGGATTCATGCTTTGTTCTGATAATTGCATTATCTTGTATTTCATTTCCATTTAATTTTGATAATTGCCCTATATAGAATTAAATCGTTCAGAAAAACTATTTTTATAGTTCAAAGTGTTTTGAGAAGTAATGCCAGATATTGTATTAATGACAATTACTATATCTGGTAATATTATATGTATATAAAAGAGTATATGAGTGTACTTTCCCTCTCTGTATATAAATTTTTTTTCAAGATATAAACTAAAAATTACTTCAAAGATTTTTACTTGCTTTAAGGCTCTTTTGAATTGTAGGTTCATTAGTTTTCACAAATTGAGGCTTATTTTTTCTTTTTATTTACATAAAGGTGTTTATGTGACTTAAAATCTTTTGATTTTATAAACCCGTGATATATGAATAAAACTATACTTGTTGGAATGATGTGTTCTAAGTTCGGTCTTTGTTGACATTAAAGAGAAATAGTTGATGCACTTTTTCTTCTTAAATACGCATCTTGTTAGTTGAGAGCTTGCTTGTTTTCTGAATTTGGGGCTTGTGTTGCATAAATGTAACAAATTTTCCATGAAAAGCATTCACTTCAATGAATCCTTTTTCTACAAAAACTAATAAGTAGTAAATGTTCATATGTGCTTTAGCAACCCTCTGCTTTTAGGCTATCATACAATATTAATACACCAAATATTGTTGGCATAATTTGTAGTAAATAACACTAAATACATTAATGATTAATTTAGGCAAAATGTTTCCCTCGAAAATCAACATTTAATGGATAAAATACTCAATTTAGTTGTTTCTTTTTGAAATAAAAAGGAAAATAAAGTTAAGTATATAAATCTTCAAGTACATATTGAACATATAACACATTTAATCAGCACAAATATTTAACTTAACGTGAAGTGTAAAAATAAGTATTGTTTGTTTTGATTATATAAATATATATATATATATATATATATATATATATATATATATATATATATATATATATATATATATATATATATATATATATGTATGTATATATATATACATATATATATATGTATGTATATATATATATATATACATATATATATATATATGTATGTATATATATATATATATACATATATATATATATACATATATATATATATACATATATATATATGTATATATATATATATATGTATGTATATATATATACACATATATATATACACACACACACACATATATATATATATATATATATATATATATACATATATATATATATGAATTATTATAAATCGAGAAGATTTAACTTAATTTATCCTAAGGAAATAGAAAAACGTCAGTACATTTTTATATTTGTTATCTAATCTTTTGATAATATTATCAAAAGATTAGATAACAAATATAAAATGTTTTAACGTTTTCTTATTTCTTTATGTTAAGTTAAATCCTCCATCTATTATAATTCTTAAAATTGAAGTTGGTACTTGAGCCTTCTTTGTGATTCAGATCCGAGTCTGAATAACTATATTTCGTCCATTATGTAAATATGTAAAACTTTAAAGTTTAAAGAAACTAAATAATTAAACATAATATGAAAATAAAGTGTTGATTTTCCATTTGAATTTAGAAAATATTGATCAATATCTGAATATTTTTACTATAGGAAGCATTTTTTTTTCTTTTGGATCTTTCCATTATTTTTATGCTTTTGTATTGTAGAGATGGTATTATTAAGTTAATGTTAGAATTAATTTCACAATCATGAGAATAATCTACTGCTTTATGTATTAAGTATTTTCCGATAAAGTAAGATTTTACCTACCATATTTTGTATAAAATTTCTTTGATTTGTACAAAATGTCCACAAACTTTAAAATTTCTCTTAATTTAAAAATTCTCCAGAAATGCAGTACGATATTTCTATAATTCATGATTTCTCTAAAGATTTTTTTAAGTTCATTCCCAAATTCTTTAGAATATGTATTTTTTACATATGTAGAATGAACAAATTTATTTTATATGAAAATAATCAGTTTTTTAACTTTCTCAAATAGTTTTCAAAATATCAGTAATGTAAATAATATAAATATATTATATACATTACTGATATTTTGAAAATGTGTAAAATAACAAATATATTTTGATTTTTATTGAAAATAGTGAATTTTAATAAAAATTTAAAAAGAGGAAACTCTTACTTCTCGGGTGTATACATGTGTTAGATTTTCTGAAACAACTCTAAAATATCTTATTTAAAATATCTACAAGAAATTCATAAAAACATAAATAAGCTTTAAGTAATGAAAAATCAAGCAAACAAAATCGGATGAAAATCATTTGAAAAAGAACAAAAAGAAACATTCAAATTTGAACTTTAGTAACACAGTAATTTTTAATAATTTGTGTGTGGTAGCTTAAATATCATTGGTCATTCACAATATAAGGAATGCGTATTGTTCTTATGCTCATCATATATCTACGAAAAACAACATTTGATATTTATTAAATAATTTTCTACAATAGTGTTCGCTTGAGTAACTTTTTATACACACCTAAAGGACCAATATTAAATAATTTCTAACTTAAGTCTATATATACACGAGAGTTGCCTTTAAATTCCTACAAAAAGTAGGAAAAAAAATTTGGGAACAAACTGTTTTATTGCTTTTCGAAATATTAACCTTTAAGAGTTGTACACTTCCCTATTCATTCAAACCAATACTTGATACAGTTTTTCATCTCTGAAGTTAATATCTCAGAAAGATGGTTTTAGAAGGCATCAACAGTGTCTTGGGGTGATGAAAATAGCTACCCAAGCAATTTTGGTTGACATACGGGAACAAGGAAAAGTCGTTATGCAACAAATCACGAGAAGATGGGGGAATGGGACATTACTTCAATAATTTTGTCCTTCCAATAATCAATCGCTTCACTTGCTCTATGGGAGCTGGTATTGTCGTGATGAAGAATAATGTAGCAATTTTTGTTGTTTTCCTGATTTCTCTAATGACTTTTGGTGAACAAATTTCTCTATATTATTTAGCTTTAACAAGTTTTCGATTCTCTAAGGGAATGGTAGCGATATGTCCCCTTGGAGTCTAAGAAACAAGCAATCATTTTCTTGGAAGTGCTTCATATATGAACAACTTTCGTAGGATTTGTTTAATTTGGAAGCACACAAATAGTGAATTGTTGTTTAGTTTCTGGCTCATACAAATATTTTCTAATCTTGCCACCTCTTATGAGGTCGTATATGGATTTTTCAGTTCTCAATTTGAATTTTTTAGCATTTCCTAATACCAATTTGCACAAGCCTCTTCTAGAGCTTGTGTCAAATTGTGTGGAATACATCTGGAACAAATCTCTTTTTAACAACTAAATTTTTGAACAATATCAAATGTATTGCAATCTGTGATATGCAAAAGGCTGCTTCTATCTCACGTTACATGACATGCCGATCTTCTTCAATCATCTTGACCACAATATCAATGCTGTTTGGAGCTAAAGAGCCAGTAATTGCTATTAAATACGCCAAGCTGTCTTACGTGTTGGAATGCATTCGTATAACGTAACTTATGACGTAACGTTTTTGTGTATATGCGTAAAATTTGTTTTGTGCGCTAGTAACCTTTGAAGCAATTGATTAGTAATTTCATTATATTTGATCACAGTTCAAGCGTTTGAAGTGGATGATTTAATGTTTATATTTTGAGATTTTTTTGAAAATTATGTTTTTGAATATTAGTTTGCAATTTCTTTATTTTATGTTTTCTAAGTAAAATAAATTTATTATCATATTACTTTCATTATTTTCAATTATTATTTCGAATTATTATTTTCCTCGCGAAATATATATGACCGCGTAATCATTCCGAAAACATAGTGGCATATCAGTGCCGATGATTCTTCAATGATTAGGTGAGTTATTTTTTTTTTCTATTTTCAATTAATATTGCTGTTGCATTTAATATTTTATGTTATTTATTAACTATTGCTTATACATATTTCATTTGTATTTAGATTTATTTAGTGTGGTAATGTTGATTAATTTTTATAAGAATCTTTGTTTACGTTTTAGATTTATTTATATTGCCCCTTCTAAATTTTAGCTAGATTGCACTACAGTCATTTCTTTAAAATGAGTGCCACTGTCCGATTTATTAAAATTCCAATTTTCATAAAAGTACATTTTATTTAAGTTACAGATTTAACTTTATTGTCCGGTTGTCACCCGTTGTAGACTATGCGATACTTAGTTCATATTTATTTTTTATATTGTAATCTCTAGGAAATTAATTTCTAAATAGTTATTAGCATTTTAATACTTCTGTAAGTTATTATAGTAAAATTTTTGAAATTTAAAATAGAGGGTGGGATTGCAAAGCTGAAAGCTCGAACGCAATCGGTACTTGGTAACCGGATATTGCGCGTAATGACGAAATTTAGATTGGTGAGATAACTGTAATGTGCTTGGCGTGTGAAAATTGGAAAATGTGTCAAACCCGAATAGTTACCTAGTATTTTACCTTGTTAGGAATCACTATCGATTTTGGTCGTCCCGGACGAGATTCATCCCTCACGGACACACGACCACGACAAAATACGGCAAACCAATTCTAAACACCTTTTTCTGAGGGTGATTCGTTACCAAAATTTTCACAATGCGATACTAAGTCATTCTTGTCTAGTGAGGTGTTGCGTAAAAACATAAAAACTCATCCGAAGGAAATCTTATTGAAATATTTCCATTCAATTGCTTCTTTGGAACATTAACTTTTAAACAAAATACGCAGACGATTTCTAAGATCCCACTTATTCCAAGATAAAAAAAAAAGGGGAAGATTTTACGAATATCCTGAAGACAGATTTCAGTAGCTATTCTATTGTCGCTAGCGATAGCTCAAATATTCAATGAATTCAAAATTTGTGTTTAGAGGTACAAGAAAATCTATTATATATATATATATATATATATATATATATATATATATATTTAAATTCTATCCTCTTCAGTAATAAAGTGGATAGACTAATAAAAAAAATTTAATTAATATAAACTATATTAGTAAACAAAATATATAATTTAAAATAAATTATATGAATAAAAATTATATTTCAAGTTATGTAAATGCTTAAGGTTATTTTCTTGAAAGATATAGGCTTCTGGGATTTTCAAAAATCTACATACAGAACTACACTAGAATATGTTCCATTTTTTATAATTTAAAATATATTTCTACTTAAATTTTTTTTTACCTTTAATTTAATTTTTTTACTAATTATCGAACTTTGTTATCGTTTTCAGTTATAAGTAAAAATACTCCAATCCATGCTATTATATTTTATATAATCGAAAAACTATTTCTTTCACTTAAATTAAAGAGACATCGAATTAGAATTCCTCAAAAGTAAGTTTTTAAGCCAAGTTGACATATAAATTGCCATGTCATCCAAATGGTTCGTGAATCATTCAAATCATTCATGGTTCGTGAGAGTACTTTAAGAGGATAACTGTTTTTGCTTACCCATACTTATTTTGAGTACCCACAGTTATTCACTTTCATTAATTTAATCCTGCTTTTGTCTTCAAAGTGAAAAAAAATTAACTTTAGTGACATTCCTTGAGCTTACTAATATTTTTGGCGTATCATGTGTACCTCTAGAAAAGGGTGCCAAAAAGATATAACAAAATAATTTAAATTTCACGTGATTTTTATGCAAGTAAACAAAAATGTCAAATTTATTTAAGATATTTATAGATATCAAAGACGAATCAGTTTTTAGTACTTGAGCCGTGTTTACTTTTGAAAAAACCATTTTTATTTAGAACTTTTTTCGATATAGTAAAAAACTACTAGCAAGTCATAAATTGCTTCTTTTAACAAAAATAATTAAATCAGTTAATAATAAGAATAATAAAATTTCAGTCAGAGTAAACTGATTATTCAGGAGTAACTGTGTGAAGTCCACAAAATAATTTATTTTTATTTTACTATCCTTGATACTTACCTTTTCGATTTTTTGATATCCTGATTAGTTAAGAAAGCAAGAAAAAGGTTATTTTAGTATTTTTTGTGTCAACCATGTTTTATTCGCATATTCTGCTTAAAACTACACAAGTTAGTTAAACAGCATGTATAAATATGAAACTCTGTTCTGGGAATTGTAAACATATCGAATAATTTTACTACGCTTAAAAGTGTACTATGATGAAATTTATAGGAAAAAAAATTTTCGAGTATTTTCATCAAAGTAAAAAAAAAAGAACTGATCTGTTAATAGTTCTAGCAAGCAAAAGTTACAGGCAACAAACTTTTGCTAGATCTATTTCTCACATTTTCTTTTTCTTCAGATGACAATCTTTACGGCATTGACATTTTAGGTAATGTGCTATTTTAAACCAACTAAATACATGTGTGTTTATTTTAAGATGTTATCAAATAAAAGAAGATTATGATGCAAAAAAATTAATGTTTCAAACGTAAATTTTTTTATTCTTTATTAAAATTAATATACAAACAAAATCTTTATTTCCAACTGATTATTATTATAAATAGAGAAAAGTTAAGATGTAAATTAATTAGTATTTTAATTAACATTCCATAAAAATATTTAATAAGTTTAAATGATGAATGTAAAAATTTAATTACCAGTTAATTTTATCTGAGAAAGCTTTAGCAAAACGCAGAACTTATTAAGACATTTTAAGCGAAAATTCTAGATTAAAATATTAATAATATTCTTAATCTTGCTTTATTAAACTTTATTAGCACTTTTTGAAAACTAACTTAATTGCAGTTTTTCAGGTATTATGTTAATTAAATAATTTGACTAAGAAAATCATGAATACCAATTATATAACTAAGATAATAAAATATGCCTACCAGTGATAAGTACCTCTCCTTAACAGTAACAAACAATATTTTTCTTATTACGAAAGTACTTGTTTTGTTTCAGGTAAGAAAAATTGTATTCGGAAAATAAAAACATAGTAAGTATACCTCAGCATTTCGTGACAGCAACATGTGTTGATATGTGATTCAGCTAATAACAAGTCAATAATAGTGGGTTATTAGAAGATATTCATCAAAGGAACACAGAGATGACACGAAAATTGATTAAATCAAAATTTATTTTTCCTTCTGTGATAAAACTTTCGATATTACTGGACTACTTCCTTGGATTTGGGTAAAAATAAAAACAAAATTAAAGACATGAAAATATATTTTCTACCTCAATATTTTCTAATAACAAATTAGTTTCCATTTGAAATATAGCTCAACTGATATTCGAATTGACAACAGCTATTTCTCACATTACACTTGAGAAAAGAACACACTAATGACCGATCAGAAAAATTGAAAGGCATCAAAATTCTTCTCTTTTTCCGCTAAATTAAAACTCCGATGTTACAATGTTGCTTTAATTTAATCAAAACATATTAGAGTTGTACTCATTTATTTTTCTTTTCATAATTTCTGATGCCATCATGCTTATGCTATAAAGAAAATCATCGGTCAGCTAATATTAAAAATAGAAAATAGTGCATTATCAAATAATGTTTTTAAGATGAACACGATAATAAACCCAAAACCGTATACAGAAATGCATTAAATTTTAAATATAACGATAGGATTGCCTATGAAGGACTATACAAACTAAAAAAACACTTCTGAAACTTAAAAATTTTACACATTTTTCTATTGTTTGTAAATATACATTAAAATATTTAAAATTTCCACATTCTTAAATTTGTGTAAGTTTATCTTTCCATTTTGTATATTTAGTATATCTAATGCTTGTAATTTGTCCATATTTATACCCTTCCCTTAAAAAAAATTGTAGATAAAGCTCATCTATATTCCAAAATTATTTAAATCTGAAAGAAAACATTTTTCTGTTGTCCGAAATATATATCTCTATAAATTCCAAAATTAAAGTTAAAAAATGAAATTACATAATAATGAAATTAAAGTTAAAAAATGAAATTATAATAAAGAAAAACAGAAGGTGTGTTTGCTAGTGAAAGAATTAACTAAAGGGTTCCACAGGCACTAACTAAAGAATTAGAAAATCAAGATGTCTATGCATTCATTGGCTATCCGGCTTTTTACAATTTAGCTGGAAGAGAAGAGCACTAATGGATACTTCTTTCCAACATATCCAACACATTAGGGTTTTAAGATGCGGGCTCTGCGATGACCGGGAAAGGTATTGGAAGTCAGACTAATTTTCAGCTAACCAATTTTGAACACATCTAGCATAATGTATAGCAACAGCATCATCCATGAAGTATCTGTCCTCATCAGCGTAAAATTGCAACATTGCAAAGTGCACATGATTTTTCATTATATCTAGTTATCTCATGGCTGATTCTACCTTCGAGGAACACCAGCAAGCCAATTCCATGTTATCAGAACATGCCCCATATCTTGATCATATTCCCACCATACCCTTTCACGGTGCAAGTAAAGAAAGTTGTATTCATGGTTTCGTGAAGTTCTAGACAAATTCAACTTCTTTCATTAGAACAAAATAGGATGTAGCTTGATTAATCCTCTATCCATCCGCTGATGTGCTGTTAAAGTTTGGATAAGAAAGAAAACGTTAAACATAAGTGCAAAACTTCAATGTTTTAGAGTGTTTCGAAAGGACAAAAACTTTTTCCCAAAGAATGCTCTTAACGGTTCAGTTTATAAAATAAACAACCCTAGCAATCAATCCATCTTAAAATAAGCTGCTAAATATATTTTAGGAAAAAAATAATTGACAATGACTTTAAAGAAAACCTCACTATAATATATTTTTAATGCGTATCATTTGAAAAAAATTGTGGCCAGGCTTAATTATTTTACCTAGTTAAGCATAGCCTCCATATTAGTAGATAAGTTGGTAGTTGACTATGCTTATAACTGCTACTGTTAGAAAAAACCATCTAGACAGATGTAACAGTATAATATAATTTAAAATTTCCATTAATATTCTAATATACGAGTATATTTTAACATATAATACATTAAAAATATTTTATATATTATTTAAATTTATATATATATATATATATATATATATATATATATATATATATATATATATATATATATATATATATATATATATATATATATTGATTAAAATTACTATTTGAGTTGCTTTTGAAAATATATATTAAATCAATTTTATTATATTTCTAAATTGTTACATTATGAAACATTTGAATAGATTTTTTAAATGTAAACAGTTTCGTGCTTTCAAGTCACAACTCCTTTGAAAGAATTCAATTTGTTACTTTAATGAAAGTAACTAAATCAAAGTGCAAAAAAGTGTTTCCCAATAGGAAATTACAGAAACTTAACCGAGATTATTAAGTCTTGCTCACTACTTTCTTTTTACATGAATATAATTTTGAGCACTTAAATACAAATTTTAAGCTTCATTTCAAGTTATTAAGTGAAATATAAAATATCAGTTTAATAACATTTAAAAATAGAATTTTTAAAATTTTGTTATTTAAGTATTCTTTAAATTTTTCAATGTGGTTTTCATCTCACGACCAGCAAAAATATTTTATGTTTTGATTTCTCATTTATATTTTGACCAAATGATAACCTAAGTAAAATATTTAAAACAAAACAATTTTTAAATTTTTTAAATATACAGTTTTTAAATTTTATTTTAGTTCTTTGATTGTTCGTATATTAAACTCCCATTTACATTATTTAAATCATGGATACTAAATTCTAAAAGCATGAAATCAGATTACCTAGTACCAAATTACAGAAACAAAAGAACTAAATAATGCTTAAAACAGTTATTCCTACTTTTAAGCTGTTAAAAGAAGGTATAGGTGTCCTTTAAATAATATTAAAAAACAGGATACAAATTTCTCAGAATTTCATTATCCAAACATTTCTTAAGATTTCTATGGGAAATTCAAAAAAATATTATTATTTAAAATTAATTTGTTCTGCACATTATGCAGATGTAATAGACTAAATCAAAATTTTTAAGCGACAATTTTAACTACTAAAATTAGAAACAAGCCAATTGTGCCTTTCTTTCTTTATTTTTTTTAAATAATTTTAAGTAAAAACCTTTCATAAAATAATTCTACACATTAATCCTAATAAATAATCTTCTAATCTCTGAAAGATTTCATGAGATAATTATGGTAATTAACACATACAATTAAGGAAGATTGCCTTGAGGTAATGTTTAAAATTTCATCTCTTCCATCTTGATATAAGAAACAATTTAGGAATTGATATTCTTTAAAAAAAACTCTATTAGAGAGTTAAGGTAAGGCTAAGATGCGCACTCTTAAATTTCTTCATTATATTTTATTCTAATTATTTTACTCTTCAGTTTTGATGCTAATAATTTTATTTCAAAATGAGAAGTTACGTATGAAGTTATAAATTGTAAATTAGAAAGTATTTTAAAGAAAGCTAAATATAAAAATAAATGTATCTTTCCCATTGTAAGCTTATTTATTGCTTACAATTAGGTTTGAAGGGGAAAGATTAAATTTCTATCTACGTATCTAAGTACGTATCTTAACTTTTTACTATAATGACAAAATGAGATTTTCAATCTAATGAATGATTTTTATTATGTATAGTAAAAACAGTGTTATTTAAGCTGTCATATATATCAATTTTATTTTAAGTGTGTGTATGTGTCACTCACTTTATTATAATTTTATAAAGTTAAAAACGCGCATTTTTAAGTGATAAGACATAAAATGAATTCACTGTTATATTATGGAAAGAGATCCTGACTTGTCAGAATGTCATTATTTTATGATAAATCAACATTTGTTTGCTTTTTCATGTGTTTAAGTAGATGTGTGTTACTCACATGAAATATATAACTTGTTAATCTGTTAAAATAGACCATCAGTTGGACCCCTTTTCGTACTGTTTATTATGCTTTTATGTCCTCTTTAACTTGAAATAAAAAATATATCACATGAATATTTTTATTTAATGCATACGATATAAGTAAAAAAAGAGACAATAATTCCAAAATATGTTCGTCAAAAATGGATTCTTTATTAAGAGGTTATTTTTTTAACCCAGACTCACAATTAATTATACCTAATACAGTGTTGAAACAATCGCTGCAATAATATTCTTGGCTATGGTATTTCTCATTATCTATACAAACCCATGTTTCGATAAAATTCTAGGGTACAATATCTAGTATAATAAAACAACACCACAGTACCGAACAACTAATATGTCATCTTTGTCTTCTGTATTTAATGCTCTATATCATTACATACAATATGTAATTTCAATAATTTCTTAGATATTCTTATTCCATGTTCTTAAAACAGTTTTGAGATTCTTTTTATCAACAATATTACAAAACAAAATGCTCTGTTTCAGAAAACTATGATTTTAACGCCATTCAAACTAACTCATGTTACATGATGCATAACTATACTTTTACACTATTATTAAATCCTTCGATACGATTGCTGTATGTCAGAAAAAACTGACAATCATTCTTTAGAAATGATAAAATTTCTATTTATTTTGCAAACAGACTAATCATTTGCATACATTTTATGTTGATATTTGCTTCAAACAACTTTAATTAATAACTTTATCTTCATCATCAAATAAGCTTTCAATTAAAATTAATTTAAAAATATAATTTCTATCAAAAGATAAAAATTTATTTATTATGAAATATGTATATTATATACAATAGACATACAGAAGTAAGAAAATTTAAAAGTTTTCATATTTTAGATCTACTCCATTTCTTTGAAATAGGTGTGCTTAGAAATAATTTTGATTTAGATTAATTATAGCAATAAACTACAATCAAAGTATAGATCTTTCCAGAAGCAAAACAATATATTTGAAATGAATTGTTTAGATATCTTTATTTGCTAAATTGAGCTATATAGGTCACACTATATATACATGAGCATGCATTACATTTTACATGAATTGAAATAGTCACAAAGGTATTAAATTTGTGTTTGGCATAATTATGAAGAGTAGAAAATTCTCCACAAAACTTAACATCTTTCTCAGAAAAGTTCTGCCTCTTCAGTCATTTTAAATATAAATCCCAGTTCTTGATATTATAATAAGCTTGCTCCTGAGACTAGAACAAGCTCTTTAAAAATTAATGATATAATTTTATCGTTGTTGTCGCTTGTGTTAATTACTGGCACTTTAAAACCTTGTCCAACTGCTGTACATAACATTTTAATTCGTGTTCAAGAACGTGCAAGTGCTGGAAAATATTTCGTTGTAGAAAGGCAAAATGTGAAATAAAAGTGATTTTATTTGTGGAGTATAGTAGCTTAAGATGGAGGGAATTATCTTCAAGAACTGCTTTCTACCAAATATTTTTTAATTTATTTAATTAAAACTATAACAATTATACAGTAATATTTATAAGATTTAAATTTTACATTTTTGATAGGTGAATAACACGTTTCTCACTCTTATTTGAAATACTTTTTTTACATAGAGAAAAGGACAGTTTAGTTATAAAATTTGATGTTAACAGTTTTTCTTTTTTCTCAAGTATACTTTTCTATCTATTTCGCAACAAAAACTTTATTTTGTAATAAATCAAAATCAAAAGGTTAATTTTTAATTGGTTTACAATTAAAATATTATAATTCTAAAAGTCAATTCCAACATTTAGATGTTTAAAAAAAGTCATGGAATCATCTAGACTCCTATTGTATATTTTTTTTAAATTTAACTAATTGCAGATATTAAACCATCACATAAATGAAAATGTTTCTTATTCGATTATCAAACTGATGAAATCAGCAAAAAAAAATTTCAATTCGTTTGAGTGCATCTGAAATAGGAAGAAAACAGTGTGGTAAAGAGGGAGAAATCTTTTTAAGGAAAAATGTTAAAATTGCTTCTTCATTTACAAAAATGATAAACACCAAATAAATTAATCTTTTTCTTAGCAATATATATTTTTTAATCTTTTGCTTTATATTTTCAAGGGATGGGAGACATAAATGAGAATAAATACCAGATATTAAAATAAAGAAGAAATAACTGCAAAAGCAAAGTAAAGACAAAGAAGGAAAATTTATAATAATAGCATCAAAGATTTAAGAAATATCAAGAAATTTTTCCCCAAAGGTATACTCTCTTCCAAATGCTTGGAAGCATCAGTACCTAAATTTAAGATCTCCACAAGCCCATATTTGCTGCTTAGCCATAGACTTGTTTTCATCGCACAGGATGCAAGCAATCTCAATGAAAACGCCAGCACCAAGGAAACCATGCCCGGTAAACAGGTGAAAAGTAGCCACTGCTTCCCTTGTCATTTTATATTTTTTAAAATGAAATTTTTCTTCATTTGATTTTCATGAATGCAAATGAGGCTTCAGATCAGCAAATACCAAGAATTTCTAACTTAACATAATGGGCAATCCTTTAAGGAAATGATTACTGCTAAATCTGTAACTTGCAAGTCATGGAATTACCTTAAATTGCCATTGGTATTTTTGCAACACTCGTCTTAAGTATGATTGAGTACTGTCTTGTTTGAAAATGACTTTTGAAATTAATGTTATGGAAAACAGCACAACAGAAAGTATGGATGAACTAGAATATCCTCGAATCACTTCAAGAAGGAATCAAAATTGCTTATGTCATATCGTAACAGTCGAATCAGTTAACCACATAAATAACAAGGTTTAAGCATTAAATTGCTTAATTTTTAAACGAGAAAAAAGCAGTGAATCTATATTCGTTTTAAACACTGATGATATCCTTGTTTAAAGCCTTTGTCTGGATTTTCCAGACTTCATGTAGCATTATATCCTTTGATTTTTTAAAAAATATAAAAGTGGTTCCAGGAAAGATTGAATAAGACAATATTAATGCCGACTCTTTTACAAAATGTTATTTAATACAACTTTGTAACATACTCAAATCTTAAGAAACCAATATTTAATAAATTTTAACTTGTGTGTGTTGCATGTTTATAACTTAAGTAAACTTTTGTATTTATTTGGTACCTTATATTTAACAATTTTTATTAAATTATTTTAGCTCCTTCTTGGAGTCGCAATTTATATGTTGATTAATACATTACCAAGTAAGGATATTCTAGAGCTATCTACAAACTCTTAAATTAAAGCAAGAATAAAATTCCATAACTAATTTGAAGGAATACTTAAATGAGTTTCTAAGTATTTCAAGTTATTTTTACCTTTTTTAGTCACAAGGAATTCAAGCAAAGAACTCAATCAAGATGTTTGCAGGTGTAAACTTCTCACAATATAAAAAAGTATTTTTTTTAAATGTACACCATCCTACAATCATATTTATTTCCTGTTGATCAATTCATTAGTTCAGTGTAGGCGGTTTCATTTTTCGTAGCAATAAACTATAAACAAGCTAAACTAAACTCATAAATTAAAATATGACTTCATACTTAAAGCAACATGATTTCTTTTTCTTTTTTAAGTGTAATCGCGCGAAATAATAAATCTCGTAACTTCAATCGGAAATGTTGAAATTTGGTAAGATACACTTTTTTCTTTTTTTTTTTAAGTATACTTACTTTTTAATTTCAAATAAAGTCCCTTTGAGCTGTATAGATAATTATTTAGTTTTTTAAACTATGTGATTATCTGGAATTTTTAGCTTATACAAAGTATAGTTGTGCTAGTTTTCTTTTTCCTCTACTCTAAAATAA
Source organism: Latrodectus hesperus (assembly GCA_037975125.1). NCBI lineage: Eukaryota > Metazoa > Arthropoda > Arachnida > Araneae > Theridiidae > Latrodectus > Latrodectus hesperus. The sequence continues at coordinate 34,745,555 of CM075859.1, forward strand.
TAATTGCTTGTTTTATTTAATTGCATTTGAAACCATCAAAGGAAAAAGGATACTTAATATTCAATATCGTTTCAGTTTTGAAACCTTAATATAAGCAGAAGTAGGAAAATCCCGTGGTTTTTTATCGATATTATATATACAAACGTTAATGTTTCAGTTTAATCTTTCTGTAGCTAAGTACATTAACTATGTATCAACGCTGCATAACCCTTTTAGAAAGTCATTAAATATAATTTTCAAATTAAATTAAGGAATATAAATGTTCCTTAATTTAATTTATGGCTTATTATTGTTAAATTGTTTAATTATGTGTTAAGCGATGTGAATTGATAAATAGTGAAGTTAAAGTACGTTAAATATAGTATTCAAACCAATTAAATATCGAACTAGATTTTAAAATTTTCAATCAACATACTGTTATTATTTCTTTACTTTTAATTAAATAGTAATTTTTAATTTCAATTATATTTTCTGTCTGAATTGTTATTAATTCTTCCCTCTGATAAATTCTAAAAAAATTGATTTTGCTAAAGTTACAACATGAAAGGCTCATTTTATAATTTATTTTTTTATTTTATTTATTTATTTATTTTTTGCCAAATAAAATTAAAGCAGATTTTTGAGAGTTTTTGTATTTTGTTACTTCAATTATTAATAGCAATTCGCCTGAAAGCTCCTATTAACTAGTCCACCTAGTCTCAAATTTCTACAAAAGTAAGTTTATGTAAAATAAAAAAACTTCATATAAAACACAATACATTTTATTTTACTTTACGACTGATTTGGCTAATAGTCCTTAGGTGTTATAGGCACACGCGTTCCGGTTTAACTATACTTTGAAACGAAATCTCACAAACGCATATAATATCCATGACCAAAATTATGAACATATGACGAAATAAAAGCCAAAGCCCTGACGATTCACCAACTTGGTTGACTATACTCTCAGTGATATTAGAATAAAACTTATAAAAATTGTAGACTTCAACAAAAAGTAGCTAACTTTTCAGCAGCCAAATTTTCTGTAATGTTCTTTACTACGTTTTGTATGACAATTCACAAGTTCTCATACAATAAAATCATAGATCTTTTCAAACAAATATAAAGCATCTTTATAATGACGGAAGATTACAGTACAAAAATGTAAATTAAGAACCATCAGTATAGATGCTCCGAATATTGACTATATTTTAATCAACTGATTTAAATGTTACATAAATTTTACATACTGATTAAATTTTACATAAAAATTTTACATACATTTTACATAATTTTACATTTTACATACTGATTTAAATTTTACAAAATTTTATATAACTTTTTCAGCTATATGAAAGCAAAGTTATTTGTTGAAGCAAAACGTTTTAATGGCTATCTCTTTTACATCCATAAAAAGATTAACAAAGGTATTGATGACGGAAATTAAGGAAAGTTTCACTGATCAAAATAACTAGAGTTATGGTGCATTAATCATAGTTAACGCCTATTGCTCTGGAATAGTTCAGTGTGAATAAAATAACAAGCCCATGACTATTAGGCTTTATATTCAATTTTAAACAGTTTTATTTTAATGCAAATAACACGTTTATTTTCATTTTCATAATGCACTAATATGAATTAACGTGAGCATGAAACTAAATACATTAACAGATCTCTAGTATTAATAAAAGCACATATTTTGATTTCATTTCAGTCCATCCAAGAGTATTTATAGTAAATTTTAAGAAACTTAATAAAGGAAAAATACTATTTAAAAATGAAAAAGTGTAATTCTTATTTAATTACATAAAAAAATTGGCATTCTTGTTTGCCACATATTCCAGAAAATTTTCTCTATCTAAGAAAATTGTATGGCAAATATTAGTGTTAACTGCTTTTACTAAAGAAAAGTAGTTGAGGAAAGTGTAATAACATTTCATCAGTTCAACTGATGAAGGAGAAACATTAGTCTTTCAACATAAGTCCTTCTAAGAAACCTTATGATATTGATCGTGAAGACTGCTGTAACATAGTCAAGTGCAAAAGGAATGGTTTTAGTTTATATTTTGATGTTATCGGAATTTTAATGGAAAAGTTTTCGCGTTTGTACAAAAGAAATGAAGCGATCAGTGAAGCATTTCTCTTTTACGATTGGCTGAATGTAATGACCACATGGTGTTCGCTAGGAGACAAAAGACGAGATGAATGTGTTTGTACTTTGCTTTTACGTTTGAAACTGGATTTTTATACTAAATTAAATCCCTTCTTTTTGTGTTGCTCCAATGAAATTTTCGTTGATGTTTTTTAAGAAAGATTCTTTTCACATTTAAATGAAATTATTTTTGAGTTATGGGTCAAAAACTGGGTACATTAAATTCTATGCCTTCTCTGGAATGAATATTAAAGTCTAAAGATTCAGAACAAAACAGTAGTTTAAAAAAATTAAAAGACGTAAAAGCTTAAGTATAAGTTATTAAGCAAGTTATACACTTAAATTTATTCAATTAAATTGTCACGATTAAACTTATACATCATTCTACCCAATATCTTTGGAACATTTGATTATTCTGACGCACATATCAAAACATAGGTATATTTTAAATTTGAAAACAAAATTAATGACAACCAAGTATCAAAAGCATCATTTCATTATAAAATGATTTCATTAATTAGTGCCTTCTAAATGCTTTTTTTAAACATTTAAAAAAAGAAGCATTTCGGTCGAAAGTGTAATTATTATCGCAAAATCAGGCTAGAAAAATAAATTTGAAAAGCGTATGCGCATAAGTTTTTATAATGTGTGTAATATCGGCTATATAATTTTTACATTTCTCCCAAATAACTATCAAACATAATAAAAACAGTATAATCTTTAGATTAATTTGTGAAGAAATCTGATATAATATACTAACAGCAGCTGATGTAGATACTTTTGTTCATATATAATTGATATCTTATTTATTCTGGGGACAGCAAGAGGTTTCTTTTTTAACCTAAACACGGGCAGGAGCAAGTACCTTAGCACTAGACTAGAAGAATATTCACAATTGTTCACTTCTTGTATCGAACTTCATCAACATCAATGGTTTTATTGATCTGGTCTTACTGAGTCAAGGCAGATGAGAGATTAGAAACAAATAAACGAAGATATTTTATTTATTTTTAGATGTCTTTAAGGAAATTGTGTATTATTGTCATGAGAAAGAATGAAAGGGTGCACATCTATGCTTTAGAAAAGCATAAATGATTTTTGTTTCAGATTAGATTTTCTTTTAATTCAAATATTAATGAACTATACACTTCTTACTATATTGTATAAAAAAATCAAAATTTTTATGGAATACAAAGAAAGGAACAACTTCTGATAAATGCAGTAATAGTTGTTAAGAAACTCTTGTTGAATGAAATTCCCAAACCATAAAGTCGGCTGTTGTTATTGCACAAACTGCGCACTGAAGGAAATCATCTATAGCGCAGAGGTGTCAAACTTAATTTTGAAAGGGGCCAAATATTAAATTTAGAATGTGTAGTCGAACCAGATTCAAATAAAAAAATGTACTGAATTATTACAACATTTTATTTATTTAATTATATAATATATATCAGTTGTGACCAAGCTCTTTGATAGTCCGAGTCATTTTTCAAAATATGAAATTTTTCGAGAGTAGTAGTTAAATACGTATTTAAAAGGTAAGCAAAAGAGGTCTTAAAATTTTTTTACAGAAATTATATTTAATGAAACCATATGAATAAAAATGCAAAATATGTATATTGAATTTAAATATTAAAAAACATAAACACATTCATTAAACTTCCCTTTGACTACTAATTGATGACAGTACTTCTTAGCAGACAGTACTTCTTTTAAGTGCTGATTAGCTACTACTGATCGATGTTTGCATTTCATGAATTTTAACGAAAAATAAAATGATTCTCATAAGTACGATGTTCCGAATATTGAAATAGTTCGAAAAGTAGCCTTTTTTAATTCAGGATACTTTGATACTGGTACAAATTTCCAAAATTCAATAATCAGCGTCTACTTATATTTTAATTGTAGAGCCTGATCTTCTCTTGCGTACATTCATCGAGAGCCACAAATAATCCTTCAAAGAGCCACATGTGGCCCAAGAGCCGCAGGTTGGCCACCCCTGGTATATAATATACGTTTGTTAAAAGTCATATCAAAGGTAAAAGAGGGTAATTATTTTGAGCTCGAGGATCCAGATACCTGACTTATCTTGCTATTGACAAGTTCATTGATGTCAGGTATCATATTCGTTGTAGCTATTTTAAAAATTAATTGGAGATGTCTATGGAAACATGCCAAACTGGTGTTCTTCAAGAAACCGGGAAAGAATGCGTCAAAGGCGCGTTCATATAGGCCAATTTGTCTACTGTCTAGTTTAGGTAAAGTGCTGGACAAGCTCCTCACACAAAGGATTTATCAGCATTTGGTGAAGACTCAGGCGCTTCACCCTGCCCAACATGGCTTCAGGCCGGGTAGTTCGTGCGACACGGCGCACGTGTGTCTCAATGACACAATACGGTATTTCCAGAAGCAAGGAAAGTACGTGAGCCTAATCTCACTAGATGTTCAGGGGGCTTTTGACAGCGTGTGGAGACCTCCTCGGTCAGGCATGATGTACACATAATATATATATGTTGGTGAAGTCCTATCTGGAAGACAGGAAAATCATTTATAAAGGCTCGGGAGAAAACCTAGTTTTCGAATCCAGCAGAGGAGTACCGCAGGGGTCATGTAGTGGACCACTATTCTGGAACATAGTTGCAGACAGCGCATTGCGACTGGACATGCTGGATGATACAAGGCTCATTGCCTTTGCTGACGACATGTTGCTGATCGCAGCTGGTGACTCAAGAGCAAAGCTCGAGAAGAATGCGGAAATAGCCCTCAATACGATCAGCTAATGGGGAAAGACGTACAAGCTGGTATTCAATCCCAGCAAAATGGTGGCCCTCACGGTCACCAAAAGGCGCAAATTTAAGCGACCACCTGTATTCAGATGGGACGGAAGCTCCATGAAGTCTGTGCAGAAGCTAAAATTCCTGCGCGTAAAGTAAGATAGCGCATTCACCTTCAATTCCCATCTAAAGGAGGTGAGGCAAAATATTGTGAACTTCACAATGGCACTCCAACGGACGGCGAGATTTCCGTTCGGGCGAGAGCCCGGGCTACTCAAACGCCTTTTTGGGAGTGGAACGGAAAGAATGACTCTCTTCGGTGTAGGGGCATGGGGACACAGATTGTAATGCAAGACCTTCTGTAGCCACCTACAAAGTGTGCAAAGTCCGGCACTAGTGGCAATAACAAGAAGCTACAGGACTGTTTCTACTGCTGCTGTACAAGTATTGGCGGGTGTCCTACCGCTAGACATTAAAGCAGGCATAGAATATGCGAAGCTTATGGTATTGGTAGAGCGCAGGCCACACTCCTTATACGAGATTAATCTGCGGCCAGAAGATGTCGAGTAGAGGGTTGATATCTTAAAGTGTCACCCAGCGGACAGGTGCAGTGTACCTTTCGATAGTGAAAGGCCGACTAGTGAGGGTCTAGAGATATATACGGACGGATCAGGCATTGATGGTAAAGTTGGTTTAGGGTTCACCATCTTCTACTTTGGGCAAGAAATTGTCACTTATGGTGCTAGACTCGGTGATGAAAATTCTGTCTTTCAGGCGGAAATATCGCCACTGGGACTGGCACTAAATTGGCTCAAAAGTAGACCGGGCAACAGCACGTGTCATATATACAGCGACTCGTTGTCCTCCCTTTACTCCCTGGCTGATCCGAATGACCAAAACATCTTGGTTAATAAATAAAAGACTCTTACCTGGAAGCAACTAGCCGCAGAGAGGTATTCCTGCATTATGCACGTGCTCACACAGGCACTGTCGGTAACGAAAGGGCAGATGAACTGGCCAAAGAGGCTGCGAACCTACCAGAGGTACTGCATAAAGAAGTACTGCGTGCATGGCAGCAGAGATGGGATAATGATGAAATGGATCGCCAGACCTACAGATTCTTCCAAACAGTGACTGAAAAGAGAGTTTTCGGTAATGTTATCGTAGCCCAAATAGCAACTGGACATGGACGTGTACCGGAATACCTTCATAAACGAGGGTATCCGATTAGTGAGTTATGCCGCTCATGCAATGTAGTGGGGGATTGCCTCCACTTCATGCTGTCTTGTACCAGGACCTCGGAAGAAAGGAGCAAACTGGTGTACGATAGCGCAAGCTTGAGTACCATCCTAGACCAGCGTAATTGGTCGTTCCTCAAAAGGATCATGTCCATTGCGTCGGATGACATTCCAATGATGGAATACCAGCGTGCTACCGACGATGGTCCGGTAAAGAACTGGGAGATTGAGGAATAGTATAGGAATTGACGGTCAAATAGGAATTGACGGTTTTAAATAAAATAATGCAAGAAAATAAAAGAAAGGTGTCGTACAAATCTTCAATAGGTGTACTGATTGCCATGTAAAGAGAGTGGGTGCCAGCGAATTTACTCGTCTCATCAAGGTATGATTCGCGGGCTCGTCTACCAAGGCAGGTAGTGGCTGCCGGGGGGTAGATTAGAGTTGAATATCTTCGGGTTTCTTGGTACTTGAAATTAGTTATAGAAGCCTCAGCTTCTGGCACTAAGCCTCGACAACTCGATCCCCTTCTGTTCATTGCCTGTACAATTATCTTGGTGGAAAATTTTTCACCATTGAAGCATAATTTCGCCAAGCACTCACGGACTTCTCTGCGTCCAAAACCCTCGAGTTTTACCACAAGGGTATTGCACAACTGGAGACGCGTTGGCAGAAAGTGCTTGATTTCGATGTATTAGAGGACTAACATTAGGCTTGACTTTCTGTAGGTTATGTTCTTTTAGGTCATTAAAAATGGCACAGACTGTCTTGTTTACCTTTTAGATAGAATATATTCCTTAGGACTATGAGAAATAAATGATCTCATTAAATTTACTTCCCATTGAATTGCATACCAAAAAATAATACTATGTACCAGGTATCCGATAACTCTTCCGAGTTCCTCATCAAATTCTTCCGAACTGTAACATGATTCATTTTTACTAATAAAAATATTTCAATAATTTTAGTACAGTTTTTGACAGAAGATAAGGAATGATATGTATTTGATTGTGTTGTTTTTTGGTGTAGGAATAGTTACGTCAAACAAGATCAAAACATATATGCAAACTGTACAAATAATAACGACACTTGTGGATACTGACAGGATCTACAAAAGAATTCATAAGTCTTGGTTTCAGTATTTTCTCGATACTCATTTCCCTCTTCTCATTGCAAAATTTTATCCTTTCTTTTAGTTTCTGTTTTATTACAGTTTTGAAAACTATTTCTCATGGAGTCTGAAACTTGATAAATATTTTCGATAAAGAATAATTAAATTAATTAACTTAATTTCCATGACTCAATGCTTTTTAAATATAATCAAGAGGCTTTTTGATTGCTTGATTTCGTATGTCATTCTTTGTTACTAGCATATTGTAATCATATGTTAGTAAAGAAAAGCCAAGGTTTTCTTTTACTCAAAACACCTTAAATCAAAAACATTTCATCTCAAATCAACAAATATCAAAATTATCTTAGCAGTTATCTTGATTTAATGTTACATTGCTTCCCGGATACCTTTTTGACCTAGAACCAAATAGCAACACTATTTTTTAATAAAACGTTACTCTTAATTACGACCTATTGGATAAAAGTTAATAAAGGGGTCATTATAGTATACAAATATTGTTTACTTAAATTAATTTCAGTTTATTACTTTAAATTTCATTTTTTCAAAAGTAATGTGAAAATGTAAAAAACTTTTCTCTTGGGGTGAAACAAAAGGATTGATTATTCAAATGTGTACTTCATATTTAACAATAAAAAGGATTAATAAAAATGCTTAGAAATATTTTTAAGAAGATACAAGTTTCAGAAAAAGATAATGCTTTTATTTAAATATATCTCTCAAAATCGAGAGCAGTACTTTTTTTTCAGAAATTTAAGAACAATTTTTTGTTTTATTTTAAGAAGCAATCACTCGATTGCTTAGATTTAATGTTTCATTAACTCAAAGTAAAGGAAGTTAAATTTATTGCAGAATTTTTTAAAATGTTTTAATTAGGTATCTTGGCAGCCTATATATAAAAAAGATGACTGGAGCATTTTTTGTATATATGTATTCGTATTCCTTTGATTTGTCATAAAAATATTTTTGTTTTCTAAACTTACTTTTTTTAACTTTCAAAATTGTGACAATTATTAAAAATTTTATGACAGTTTTTTTATCATTACGACACAAATCACTATACGACAATAACTGTCAGGAAAAAATCATGGGAAGGAAAGAAAAATCTTATATTCCTTAATGAGATTTTGGAAAAAAAATTCTTTTACATCCACTCTTTTAATTTAATCCACTGAATAATTTTAAAAAAAGAAACTATAATTCAGTTTCTTTGAGCAAACCTAACTTAGTTTCAGAATTTTTCCGTTAAATATTCATTTCATATTTTTAATAAAAAAGTTTGTATTAATAATATTTTAAAAGATAATCTATATAGTTTGATTAATGCAATTTAATATATATATATATATATATATATATATATATATATATATATATATATATATATATATATATATATATATATATATATGTATATACTCTGAAATTTTTGACTCTGGCTCACTCTGAAGTTTTTGAGATACAACTAGGTTTTTAAAGTTATACTTACAAAACTTTAGGTGTGTTCAAAGTAGTCTCCTCCAGTATCAATGCACTTTTGTAGACGAATTTTCCACAGATTAAATGCCTCAAGCCATTCATTTCTTCGAATAGATGAAAAACTGCATTTATAGCCACATCAATCTCTTCTTCTGAATGAAAACGACGTCCACGTAAGTTCTTTTTTAGATTAAAGAATAACCAAAAGTCGCACATAGCTAGATCAGGCGAATACGGTGGATGTTCGATAACTTTAATTTGTTTTTGTTTAAGAAACTCAACTGTTAATCCGGCTGTATGTGAAGATGCATTGTCATGATGAAGCATTAGTCCCCTAACATTCAGTTCTTGTAGAATTTCTGGAAGACATTTAGTGGTATACCAGTTTGCTGTTACTGTCTTCTGTCCTTCCAACTTGATGGCTTTGACCAATTCCGTACTTTTGAAGAAAACGGCATACATCACTTGTTTTCAGTTCGAGTTGTTTTTTCACCATTGTCAGCGTGGAATCATCTTCAAAGACCCATACTTTGATTTCTTGACGTGTTGGAAAGTCAAAAAACGGTATGTACGTTTCATCACCTGTTACAATTTTAGAAATGATGCGGTGGCCACTATCAATCAGCATATTAAGAGTTTCTTTACTGATTTTGACACGCTCCTCTTTTTGATGCTCAGTTAGATTATGAGGAACTCAAATGCAAACTACTTTTTTCATATGTAATTCTTCATGAATGATTTTGTGTATGACTGCGAATCCAATGTTAAGTTCCTTCTGTATCATTTGATAGGTACAGCGATTATCATCCATTAACATATTTCGTATGGCAGACACATTATCCGGGATTATTGCCAACGGCGACGTTCCTATGTGTTCTTCATCCTGAAGAAAATTTTGACCTCTTTTAAATTCTCTAAATTATCTGAATACAGTAGCCCGAGCTGGAGATTCATCACCAAATGCTAATTGCAACCGATGAACGCATTCTTCTTGATTTAATCCTGCTTTGAAATCGTAGAAAATCATAGCGCGAAAATATTCTCGCGTCAACTCCATTTTCTCTTCTGTTTAAAATTTATTCCACGCTAAACAAGTTGAAGTAAGTCAGCAAAAAATCGTCTTCTGTGTTAAAATACTTTGTACTTTAAAATTAAACCGTTATTTTTATTTTGTAAATTGTCGTCTGCGCGTATCTCAAAAATTTCAAAGTAACTCTCGTATATATATATATATATATATATATATATATATATATATATATATATATATATATATATATACAGAGGGTATTAACACATTTTTAGAACGATTTCGATTAAGAATTTTAAAAAAGTAAATGTTTTGAAATAAAAATTTTTGGCAACAGCTTATTATTTAAAATGAGAAATATCTTCTGCTACTTTTAAATTTATTGATCTTTCAAAATGTAGCATGTAAAAAAGCTGTGGATTGGGGGATATGTTTTTGCGCTTTCCGAAGAGAAATATTCTTATTTCAGGATTCAAAAATGTTGTGAAATGCATGGTATCAAAATTTCTACGTGCAAAATAGGCAAAATTATTAATCGGACAGGTAAAAACCGTCAATCATTATTTCTACATGGAAAGAAGACTCCAAATGAATATCCGAAAAAAGTACGTATTGTTTCAAATGTTCCTAAAGTGAAATCGCTGGTAACAAGAAAAAATCCATCAACACAGGAATCAATTGCAAAGTCTTTAGATGCGTCTGTATCAACAATAAATAAAATAATAAATCAAGATTTACCACTTAAAAAAGCTAAAAAACATAATGTTCACCAGCTTTTGCCGAGACATGTGGCTCAACGCAAAACATTTTGTAGAATCCTGTATGAAAACCATTTAGCGGGAGATAAATGAAAATACATTGTGACACTTGATGAAGCATGGGTTTACTTTAATGACTGCAACAAAAAAAGTTCTATTTACTATAGAAAACGAAGAGGAAAATATTTACAAACCTGGTTCTATCAATGCAAAGAAAGTTTCAGAAAGGGGTTTATGATGGTCGCAGGTTTCTCCTTCAATGGGAAATTAAAAATAAAAAGAGAAAAAAATATGTTAAAATCAACTCATCATACTATCAGGAGAAGGTTTTACGTCCAATATTTACAGAAGAAATTCCACTTCTTTATCCCAAAGAAATTCAGAGAGTGAAACATCAACAAGACAAAGCTACGAGCCATACTTCGAAAACTACCACTGCATTTATTGAAAAAATGAAGATAAATACAGGTATTGCATATATACCTTTAAAACATATTCCTGTGATGTCCCCTGATGTTTCACCTATGGGCTATTGTGCCTTTGGTGTGTTAAAAAGAGCTCTTTCTAAACGCAAACCAACCACGATGGATGGACTCTGAAAAGTAGTGGAAGAGGAATGGAAAGCAATACCCCTGGAAATTCAACGAAAAGCTCTTATATCATGGAAATCACGATGCAGACTTATAGTCCAGAAAATAGCTATCCGATCGAACATTTAAAAAAATAGTCTTTACAATTCAAACATTAATTAAACGGCCTCAAAATCGTTCTAGAAATGTGTTAATACCCTCTGTGTATATATATATATATATAAAATTTTAAAAATCACTTATTTTAAAATTTCGAAATATATTTTCATATGATATATATATATATATATATATATATATATATATATATATATATATATATATATATATATATTATTTATATCATATGAAAATATATTTCGAAATTTTAAAATAAGTGATTTTTAAAATTTTAAAATAAATTATGTAGTTTACAATTCATACTTGCATCCCCTTCGTTCAAAAATCAATTTTATATAATTCTATAATTAATCAAAATTAGTATTAGAGAAATAGTTTGGTTGTCAACAAAATGAAAAATAGTGTTTCCAAAAATTTTAAACACAATGATTATTTTATGTTTTTTTTACGTCTTTTAACTTGAATAATAGAAAGGCATCCGTTGTTTAAAGAGTTTGTTAAAATGTTAAGACAATTATTTTCATTCTTTGATTATTTTCACACTCTACTTGTTCAATAAGAAAAATATGAAAGAAAAAATAGTCGAATAAACGAAATAGTATTTTTAAATTGTTATTTTTTGCTTATATCATATTTAAATATATAATAAAACTTCAGTGAAATTAAAAAAGTTATGTACAATTTAACAGCTGAATAAATACTCAAATTTATCAAATTGTTTGCATCTTGCATTTTAAATGTCATATTACTAAATTTAAAAATAAAATTAACTTTATATACTAATCTTTGTTTTCGGTGTTATCAGAACAATACAGCATATCCTTAAGAGATTTCAAAATTTATGAATGTGTAAAGAAATATCCAAAATTATTTAATTAAACTAAAATTAAGCTTTATTAGTGAGGCAATATGATACATTCCTTTTAATTATTTACCAGTTTACAGAATTGTGTTGTTTCCTTTCAGTGTCATTCTCAGAACGTCATAACTTTCATTTCCTTCCACTTTCTTTGAACTTTAAGTGCTATTTCTTAATTAAGATTTCATTAAAAATGAAATAATGGACTGATTATTTCATTTTTAATACTTTTTTCGAAAATCGAGTCATCTTTGATGCTTATAAACTAATACAATCAAATACATTTATTTAATTTCATTAATGCGCTTATTTTTAATTAGTTTATATGTTTTCAACGAAATTAACTCTTTCAAAAATAGCGCAAATATGTTACTTTAATTCTGACATTAATAATTTAGTGTTTTTATAATAACATGAAATAATGTATATTAATTATTTAATAATTAAAGAATTCTCCATATTAATCAATTAATAGCAACCAAAGATATATTGAAACAATTTAATGGTAAAATATATTTGCTTAAAAATCGCTTTGTCCCAAAACCACAATTTCTGATAAGTTTTTCTGCATGCCGCTTCCAAGAATAAATTTAAACCCGCATCCCATAAAATAAAAATAAACGATGTTAAAACAAAAAAGACCATTTTCTTAGTACATTTCCCGCTTATCCATTTTTTCTCAGAAGACTGTGTTTCAAAACCGTTTTCCGTATCTGCAAATGAGAAAGAAGTTAGACATGAATCTGGATACAAAAAGAATTCTTTGTTTTTATGCTAAAAAGTGAGTATTCCATTTACAAAAGAAAAATTCAATCCAGTAAAGCTTAACTTTGGGACATTGATTTTCCTAAATAGTGTATAAATTACTGTCTATAATGCGAAGCAAAATGTTGATAAAGATACAATAGAAATTGATTTTTCACAATAGTTCTTTATCAAATCAAAATTCTTGTTAGAAAATAGTTGCTCTCAAGAAAATGAAAAAGCAAATTTTTTGAAACTTTTATACATGATTGTTATTTTTAGTTGAAATCTTCATCAAAATTTCTGGGTATTCCAATTATAGAAAAGCATTTGTTACTATTTTAAATGATTTTATTGTGTTTAAAAGTTACATTAACTTCCTTATAATATTACATTTCTTTTATTTAGCTATGCATTGAATTCTATAATAAGAAGGTTATAGAATTGTGAATATTTATTTAAATAATGGAAATTTGAATTTAAAAATATTGCATTTACATTTCTAAAGTGGTACAACTCAAATTTTATCTTGAGGAAACTAAAAAAAAAACTGAGTATTTCCAGAAATTCAGCAAAAATCTCAAAAAACTGGATATGAAGTTAATGTGTGGAACACTTTTTTACTCTATAAATCACAATTTCATATATAGTTTCTAAATAAATACATAAATTTTTCATTAAGAATTTTAGGATTCCTAAGCAAAAAAATTAGGAAACCATGTTATTTTGAAATACTTAATGCAATGTATTGTGTTTAAGGACAATGTATTATATAAAGAGAATGCTATGACACACTTTGGTAAAAAAAATGTGCCATAATTACTTTAGAAATAAAGATTTGCTATTAATAATAATAATTATTATTTTTATAGGTTATATTTATACTTACAGTACTATAATTAATACGTTTCTTAAAAATATTTTTCAGTATAATTAGAAAATACATAGAAAAGTAAATTTAGTAACTTACTTTTTAAAACAATAGTTTTGTTTTAGTCCCATATTGTAAGCATCTGTATAATGATAAAAAGACAAGAGAAATGAAGCAATATAACACGTTTTTATACAAATTCAAAGTGAGTTAGCATTAGAAACTACTCATAATGTCATCGTATTCTTCCTTAAGACGATAAATTTTTACATATTTGAGTGTAAGCGCCAGAAATTTCTTTTTTAACAAGTCTCAAAGATAAAGAGGATAATAGATTACTTTATTGATGAAAATATTTATAAAACATTTCACAAATGGAAATTTAGCAGTATTCTGTAAAAATGTTTGCTGTTAATACCCATGAATCGGAAGCATGTTCAAAACTATCTGCTCTTAATAAAACGTAATTGAGATTATATATAAAAACAAGTTAGTAAATATTTAACACATGAACTAAGTAAACAAAAGTGCCAATGATTTTTGAACTTTTGAATAATTGTGGCGTACTTTCTCAGTATGAGGACATTGTCAAGAGCTGTTGGAGGACACTTGAACTAATGGCTTGAGAGCCGATGTTCGGCATTTGCAAAACATACTTATCTAAATTGTTCATTTCGATTTCTTTGCTTCTGCTGAAAACTCAGCTCACAATAACTTTTTTTAAAAAAAAAAAGATAATATTACAAGTTTCTTCCCCACATTAGTTAATTAAAAAGAAAAAAATAAGTACTTTTTTATAATTAGTGATATTTATCTTTTAAATTAAAACAAATATAGCGTAATAACTACTTCCTAAAATAAAATTCCTCAAAAGAAGTTTATAGTAACTGCTTCATGATTTAAACTCTGATTCATTAGCAACAGCTTAATACTGATAAAACTGTTGTCTTTAAAAAAAGTACTATCGATGAACCAAGAAAATATATATATCTAAAACTTAGATGCCTTTATCCAACACTGATTAATAGACAATATATGACTCTTCTTTGTAAATTTCAGGAAAATTTCAGTTCAAATTACTTATCAGCAAAATTATTATTTATCATTGTATTAACAAAATAACAACCGCTTACACAAAAGAACTGTTCAAATCAAAGAAGTAATCAAAACAGTCTTGAAGAATTCCTGAGTTTTAGGATACCAAATTTTCCTCTTCCATTAAATCTCATAACTGCATCATAATCTCATAACTAAAAAATCTAATGATTTTGTTTTGAACTATAAAATACTGTAAGAAGAATTTCGATACTTACCTGTGATAATTACAAATATCCATTAATTTTTTATATATTCGTAAATGAAAATACATAACTCTTTCTCTCATTTAAGTTCTCATAACTGCTATACATGAAACACTTAAAACCTCCTTCTAAATAATTAATATGTTAAAATCGGCATACTGCAATGTCGATATCTCTAAATACACTGCAGATTCACATCACTGCTATTTCTAAGCAAAATTTATGTTTCTAGAAGTATACTAAAGTTATTCCAGTTATTTAAGTAAAGAAAATTGTTATGAATTTTAAGAAACTGTATCATGTACATATATACATACATTATATATATATATATATATATATATATATATATATATATATATATATATATATATATATATATATATATATATATTCGTTTTCTTTATGTTGTGTATATGGCCACTTTTAACAAATGAGATGACACCACCCCGTCGTGGAATTCCAAAATGTACATCACCAAATATGTTTAAGGAATGTCGAACTGACCAATGATGTCATCTCACGCCACTGTTCTCAACCAATGAGTGACCATTGTGCTGCACCCTTCTGAGCGGGTTAAGTTCTCTAGAGACTTTTTCGGGTGAACTCTCTTATCGAGCAGACGTGCTACATATGTTATGTTTGGTCGTCACTCTAAGAAATGTTTATGGACCAATAAAAGTTATTCTTATTGGTAAATGAACCAATAATAATCTGCCTGTTCAATCATCTTTAAATTCACCAAGACAAGGAGGTAACCACGTAATATATTACACACACACAGTCACACATATATGTATATATTGATAATTACTACATATTAAAGACATTCACTATTTTTACTCAATGTTGATGAAAACATTGTTTTGTACCCTGAAGTAAGATTTCTTAAACATATAAATTAAAAATGAATTGAATGAGGTGTGGAGCTCTAAAAATTACCTTCAGTTTCAAAGTTATTAAATATTGAATTTGAAATTCCTATCACAAACATTCCAATCCATCTACTATTGCCGAGTATTACAGAAAGCTTAACAACTTTGCTGCTGTGGACGAAAGCAATACTTTTTTCAAAAATCAGAAAACAGGAAATATTTATGCCTTAAAAAAATAATGGGAAATTTCAGTAAAAAAGGATTTTTGACGCCGCACATGTTTGACGCTATCCGGAATGGTTAAGCATAAATAAGAAAGAAAAGAAACATTGCCGACCGTTTCCGAGAAGTGAGAATTTCAGAACGGGGTTACAGGGTTTATATATTAACTACATTGGTGCACAAGTAACTTTTTAATGAATTCAAATCAGTGTTAATTATGATTTAAAATAATGGCAACCTCGGTAATCCAAATTTCGAAACGAGATATAGCCTATGTTTTATAAGTTAGTCGAACATCAATACTATAATAAAAGTTTCTCATTTGCTCTCAAGTAATCATTTTCAATTCAACTTCCTACAAATTTTTGGCCAACGAAAGGAATGGGGATGTAACGTTCCGATGAGGTAAAGCAACTGATGACAATTTCAGTTTAATTCAATTTATTGAAGAGAATAAACTATTAATATGTACATTACTTACAACTTTCAAATTAGTAAACATTACAATGACATTGGTGGACGCCGCCGAGACTCATAACCAGTGTGGTGTCTCTCTAAGAAATCTGTATCAAAATCAAAAAGTAAACAACAAAAAAATCATAATTGGAAATGAAGGAGGGCAGCAGATTTAAGAGCGCATGCGCTATTCTGATCTTTATCTTCGCTTGTTACAGGGATTTAATTTATGTAACGAATTCTACATTTTCTTTTCATCAATAACACATATACAGTCTAAAATATTCATTTAATGAGTTTTTTTGGGTTTGCTGATTGTCAATTATAGGAATGAACTTCTTTTCAATATGATTGGATATTCTTATTTTCCCATTATTGTTAATCCTATAATTTGCATATTCTTCTATTTTGATCTTTATATTTCTATTAAAACTTTTTATATCCATATTATAAAATTCAAAGATTTTTCCTTAAAGCCGAAATGCTTCTTTATCTGAATTTCAAATTTCTTTTAAAATATTATTTAGTTTTCCTTATTTTAAAATAATGTAGAGTTTCTTTTTTAAATATTAATAATTTAATTATTTTTAACTACATTTAATTAAATATTTAAAGCGAAATATATTTTTTTATTTGATAGTGAATTTCCGATTTATTGCCAAAATGAACTTAGATAGTAATTATTTTCGAAGCGTAATATAAATTTATGAATATTTAATCAATCAATTTATGAAACTTGATAACCTTTTCCATTAAATGCAGAATATTTAATTATTTTTAAGCTTTCATATAAACTCACATCGACCACAAATATCCAAAAATAAGTAATTTCCTCAAACATTTACATCCACACTTTAATTATTTATCACAAAAATATTAATTATATATGTAGGAGCCAAAGCATTAATTTACTTTTATTTTGATGTGATTAATTTATCAGTTAAGCTCAAAGTATAACTATTTCAATAAATGATTTTCTAAATATATGCACGCTAGTTTTCACTTATATTTATATTGAAATATTAAAATACATTTATTTGTCATAATAAACTTTCTTTTACTATATATGAATATAAACTAAATCCCTTCTTAAATAATTCTGCGTAGACTTTGTCATCGATTATAAATACAATTCTTTCCAAGAATAAAACTCTCACCAAAGTTTATTAATTAATTTTTGAAAATGAATTCTGTTCTTTATTAATAGATTTTTATTCTAAATATTTCAAAAATTACTTTATATCTTTATATTTGCTTGAATTTTAAATTTTGAATAAATTATTGCTCAACCGTTATTTGCAAAAATTACTTAATAGTTATTATTTTACAAATCTAATGTTTATACTTCTAAATTTTTTATTAATTGAAATAATGTAAAAGTTCTTTTTGTTTTTTAAATATGTTGTGATGTTTTTTTTAATATATTTTATTGCAAATATTTTATTTCTGACTATTGCGAATATATACTAACCCCTTAAAGAATTTTATTTCTAAGAATTTTTTCTATAAAATTAGCAATTAAATTTCTTTTCAGTTTAATCCCTTTTAGGACATTAAAAAGTAATTTATAAACTCATTATATATATACTTTTTATGCGGGATATTTTTATCTCATATTTCTCCTTAAAACTTTTCATTTTAGATACCAATCATAAGAAAATATATTAAGATTTAATTATAAAGTCAAAAATATATTCAAAACTCTACATGTAAAATTAAAAGTGAATCCCTTACAATCGAAATAGAACTTTTCGGGTATTTAACAAATGAAAAATCACATTAAGCACGTCGCGCAAATTTCCAAGAACTAAGAATTCCGAAACAAATCTCTTTCGAAAATAAATACTTAAAAAAAGTTTTATTCTTCTACAAGATTTCATTACAATTCCTGATAATATCTTTTATTCAAAGTATTAATTTGTCAACTAAATTATATAAGTAATTATACTTAAAGAAAACTTTTTTAACAAAAATACATTTTAGTAAATGATTTTATTAGAATTGAGCGAAAACCACAATCACATCTCTCGTTTTATTTTCTTAAAAGGGCAAAAATTTAATTTTTAAATAATTTTTACATTGATTCTAACCATTAATGATGATAAATAAGCATCTAATATCCTCTGAAATGTTTAATGAGATAATAATTAGATGTAACATTAACAATTAAACAAGTTTTGATCTCTGGAAAGGAACTTTTAATTTTCGTCCTTTCTTTTCGAGGGAAATAACTACTATCTTTACGGAATAAAACTTCCTTAATTAGAGAATTGATAAGGTCTTATTTTAATTTCTTTATTAGCCTTTTCGTAATACCTTATTCGAGCTTTTTTAATTTTAATGATAGCTATTTTGTGTAACTTAATGAAAAATTATGTTGGCGGAGTAATACTGAGAATATTTATCTCAAATGTTTAACAAAGTTCATAGTTAGATATATTGTGCAACATACTTTTACTTTTAATTAACCTCAAAGGTAACTTTTTAGAAAGTGAAAAACCCTTAGAAGATGGGTTTGAGATAAATATAAATAGATTAATTTAGTTTTAATGAAACAAAATATTTAGTATTGTATGCATTTAAAATATGCATGGGCTCTTCTATCACTTATTTTATTTCCTTTCATATTTCCTTGTGAAAACTTTTTTGTAGCGGAATAATTCAAGTAAAACTCTCGAAAATGCCAATGGTCTAATCATAAATTTGTATATTTTATAAGCACATTAAACTGTCACGTTTTGAATAAGCAATACAATAAAATCATGAAACACAAACCTATTTTTTTAATACACTTAATGTTAGAAATACAGGTATAATCGTGCATATACAAATAACGTATGGCAATAGACAAACAATAGTGTGGTGTGGTCGACAACGCCTCTGCAAAACAGCAGATGTCGGGCAAAGCTGGTAGGATCGGATATTGTAATGACAATGGCAATGTTATTACGATTTAAATGATTTCGAACATGACGTTATAGTCGTCGGGTGAAAGTATAAGACATAGCCTCTGTGATATAGATGTGAAATTTTTATATTTGCATATGACTACTGAGTTGCAGTGAATATTGACTAAACTGTAATATATCAAATTTCAGGCACTGGTACAACTGGAAAAATACATGAAAAAAATGGTTTACCAGCGATTGGTGAAAATTTTTTAAGGAGATAAAAGCGCAATACTTCTTCAAATTGATGAAGATTTCAATGATCGGGTATTAAAGAATAACAACACATGCAATGTTTTCGACAAATCCTCATTGATAGGAGTTTCGCTCGACATCTCGGCTTGGCCATAGAATTGAAGAAAGTTGGAAACACATTATTTGATCTAACGAGACTCTTTTTCAATTATAACGGGTGGATAGACTTATGAAGGCATGGACCCTTCATAAGAGCACTTTTAATCTGAAGACTCTACATGTCAACTAACAATTAAAAATGTGATGGTATGGACGTGTGTGGGCAGGAATGATGGAAGACTTTAACACTTCTGGGGATGAATCTGACAAGTAATAGATAGATGAGCATCCTACATCTACACCAATTCATATCCACTGTGCATTTAGATGGACGTGAACACTTTCAACGGAATAATATAACATCCCACATGTCGAGATCTGTTTCCGAATAATTCCAGGATCACTCTTCTAATTTTAGATGTTTTTATTGGCAGTCAGTATGTCTTCCGTGTGTCGTTCAGAAAAGAGCTTCACCTTCCACTTCAATAGATTTGGGGACTGCCCTACAGGATTTATGTTTTAAATAGACTCCCAGATATTTTTGGTTATTAGTTGAGTAAATAATCATGTCGCGTTGCGGAATTTCTGCGTCTTAGTGTGGATCCTACACTATTTTAGGTACCAATTTGCTTAGATTTAATACATTCGTATTTATTAAGTGTATAAATGTATACATTTAATATACAATAACTTTGTCAATACAACTAAGGCTTTTTCAAATGAAAAATACTAATTTTTTTCTTAAATATTCATATATATTGTAAGAGAGAGGCAAACACACATATATATTTTTATTAATAATAATAATGCAAAAATAAATACTTAAAATTTATTTTCTAATTTAAATCAAGTTGTTGATAACTCCAAAATTTTTTGTTGTATTCCCTTTGTAAAATTTCATATTTATTTATTAAACCGTGTAAAATACTTCTAGTGTTGAACAAAAATATTCCTTATCTTAATATATTTTTATATCATTTAAATAATTTTAAATCAGGAAATTGGATATTTTTGAACTAAAAATAAATAAACCATAAGATTTCCAAGCTCTCAAGGATAAATGTAAAGAAAATTAAACAAATATATATTTTTTCAAGCAACTGCTTGCTTCTAGGATTGCTGCTTTTAAAACAGTATTTTTTTGTCTTATACAGTTGCTATGCATGTAAAAGACCAAGCACTTTCTTTCTGTAATGACTGCAAAGTCATTCCAATAAAATTGTAATAAAGCTTTTTAATTTCATGGAAGAAATATTCTTTTTTAAAATCAGTTTCAGTAAAGCGACCATATTTACTTTCTGAATACGGTTCCAATTTAAAATTGTATTGCTCATTTTAATTCATACCATATTTCCATGGCTCCAAATAAGGACCTTTCTCACCTTAACTTAGAAACCTCAATATAAAAGACCATAATGCATTATGTTATATAATTAAGTACATCACATAGCTACATTATGACATAATAAGGCTTTCCTTAAAAGTATGATTTGGAAGTTTGCAGTACTATCTTCAAAACTGCAGCTCACAGAGAGAAAAATGAATCAAAATAAGTTGCAAAGTTCTAGGACAGCCCCAGTTAAGCATAAAACGAAATCTTATGCAAAGACATGGGAAAAAGACCGCATACGATGGGCACTGATATGTGCGTATGTTTCAACATTGTTGCATCATGTAATGCATCAGAAAGAAGATATTTCTATATATTATATAAAAAGATATGCTAACGGGTCTCATCGGCACGTACTATGAAGTTGTTGAAAAAATGCAGTGCTTATAATTGGCCAGTATCGAAGTGCTTTCTTGAACTATTGAGAGATAAATTCAAAATAATTCGCATTTGAAACTCATCATAGCTTAGTGATAGGATAGTGCTTTTTGGAACATAAATTTCCGGGTTCAATTTCAGCCTTTCTTAAATGTGGGAGATATATTGTTCTTCTACTTTCTACATGCAAGTCTGTCAGAGTAGATGATAGGGAGTTTTATATGTTTCCTCCCTTGCGACCTCCCTCTATCTAAGAAAAATCCTCCCACAACATAATTTACGTGATGGATGTTAAAATGCTTTCTAAAAGCCCTTAGGCTATCCATTATGTGGTGTCAAAACAGTCCGCATTATAGTGACAAATTCAACTTAGCCTGAGACATAACCTACTTCTATAATGTAGCACTTACGTGCTACATTATACAGGATGTCCAGAAAAGGACTCCCTGATTTCAAAATTAAATATCTCGAAAACAAATATCGATAGAAGAATGCAGTAAATGGTATGTTTATTGTGAAAGCTGTAAGAATTTTATACAGCATTTTGAAATAATAGTTACAAAAGCTGCTAATAGACGGCGCTGTACACGGTACATCTCATATCAGCATACATAAATGAAATAATCATATGAAAACGTTCTTTGCAAAAAATCACATCACAATGTTTATAAAATGTTCGCCATTCGAAATACAGAGGTGGCGCAAACGAAGAATGAAATTTGCCATCACATTTTGTAGTGTCTCAACAGAAATGGATTCACATGCCACACAGATCACCCATTCAAGCTCGTCCAGCGTGGCGGGATGCTTCGGATAGACAATGTCTTTCAATGTGCCCCACAAAAAATAGTCACAGGGAGTCAAATCCTGCGAATATTGAGGCCAATCCATGCCTGCACCAGTAAATTTGAGATATTCTAAAGCAATGACTCGATTCCCGAAGTATTCATCAACAAAGCGAAACACTTGTTCGGTACGATGTGGTCGGGCTCCATCTTGCATAAACTATTCAGTACGTGATCAATCCTCTAACACTTGCTACGTGGCGATAAATTGTTCCAAAATTGCAACGTAACGTTCACTAGTGACCGTTTCTCGAATGAAAAAAGGGCCAATAATGTCTCTGCTGCATACTGCAGCCCACACAGTAACTTTAGGAGAATACAGGGGTTTCGCTTCACACCAACATGGATTTTCAGAACCCCAAAATCGTCAGTTCTGTTTATTCACGAATCCATTCAGGTGGAAGTGTGCTTCATCTGTATACCAGATGCTGCCAACATCAAATCCTTCACTATCAATCATTGTGAGCATCTGATTAGCAAAGTCAACCCTTTGTTGTACAGTTCGTACGGGTATGGCCTGGTGAGTTTGAATTTTGAATGGAAACATGCTTAGGCACTTTCTCAGTATTTTCTGCGTGCTGGAACGCTTCAAACCAGTCTCAGATGCAATTCTACGGACGGATGACATTGGATTTTGCTAAATAATTCCAGAAACTGTGGCCACATTTTCAGGCGTAACTGCAGTTTGTTTGCCACCAACATTCCCCACTAGATCATCAGTTACGCTGCCTTTTCGTTGAAATTTGGCAAAGAGCGTACGAATGGTTTTCGAATCGGGTCCTTTTGGAACATTAAATCATGCTTAAAAACTGCGAATTGTTGCCGTAGGACTCTCTTTTAACCTGTGGTACTCTAGCACCAGAAAAACGCGTTGTTCAATGGAGTACATGGTTTTAATCTCTTCCTTGGGTACGCTAACCTCCTTTCACGCTTCAGTAATGGAATTGATCGCTCTGGGCTTCGGATCACTATTTATACTAGGCATTACATATGGCGATTACAGCGCCATCTATTTGCAGCTTTTGTAACTATTATTTCAAACTGATGTATAAAATTCTTACAACTTTCACTATAAACGTACCGCTTACTGCATTCCTCTATCGATCTTTGTTTTCGAGATACTTAATTTTGAAATTAGGGAGACCTTTTCTGGACACCCTATAGAAGTAGGGAAACAAATAAGTATCTCACATCGGCTGCATCTCCAACTTACAAATACTTCTATTACATTGCTGTACACGAAACCAGGATTTATCTAAAAAGATAGTCTGTTGCATTTATTATTGTCACTTGCTACATTGCTGTAACTCTGTGTCTTTGCTGAAGTGTAAGAGGAGACAGCTATGAAACCGTTCGATTGTCATTACGAAGATTCTTCTTCTGTATCCTAGAATTGGGGTACGCTTTGTAGTTATCAGTTCCTGCAAGCTCATGAGTTAGTAAAATTCAGAATTAAGACAGTCTTTTGACAAAAAAACCTATTACTAAATTCAGCATCATTAATAAATTTAATTTTGTGTTTTCCCTCTTCTTGCATGCTGTGCATACACTATGTATGAGTGTATGCACAATAAATAAGATTCTGGTGTAGAAATTTTTACTGAGCTACTAGTGTAAATAAAATAGAAAAAATTAAACGAAACTAATAACTTTAAATATTTAAGTCTTCTTTTGTGAACGCATTTAAGTATTTGGACAATTTTATTTTTATGTAAATTTAGTTTCCTTGAAATAATTTTATAACAATTTTAATTTAATAAAAAGTTAAATGTTGAAAAAAATTAAAATTCCAAAACAAAGAAACCTATTGTAACACTTTTTATTGTAAGAAATTCAACTGCCAATAAAAACAATCATGAAAATCTCAAAATTTTTGAATAGGTAACGCAACAGCTTTGGTCTTTGAAGTATATAAGAACACAATTTTAGATGTCCTCATGTGAACGTCAAAGTTATTAAAAATATAAAAAATATTTATTTACAATGAAAACATGAATGTTAATTGTTCCTGAAATATCACATTAAATTTTAGCTATAATCATCCACAAATTAACTTAATTTATAAATAACTGAAAACAATCAGCTAATTAGATATGAAAAGTTTTTAAAAACGAAATTAAACTAAACAACTTAAAGTTACGTTCATCTTAAGTATAAGGAATATAGCTCCAGAATATTTTCCAAGACTTAACATCTTTCTCAAAAATTTCTTCCTCTCAAGTCACTTTAAGTGAGTCCTGGTTGCAAATATTGTCATTAACTCTAGTTTCAAGACTGGAACAAGCTCTTTAAAAATTAATGGTATAATTTAATCGTCTGTGTCGCTAGTGTTAATTACCAGCACTTTAAACCCCTGTCCAATTGCAGTGTATAATATTCTTAATGTATCCTTAAGAATTTCCAGGGAAATATTTTTGGTTGTGAAAAAGCGAAACATGAAATTAAAATTGCTTAAACAATAAAAAGATGACTTTTTCAGATTTTTTTCTTTATAACAAACAAAATATATTTGTCCATTAGCGTTAAAATGCAGCATCTTAATATAATGACAAAAGAATTTTTTTTCATTGCAGTAGAAGTTGCTGCTCTGTAATTAGATTTTAATTTTTATAAGTACGCACTCGTACAAAATACGCCAACTTTCTTTCCCATCGATAGACAGGTATTGTACTTTCTAAAAACATTTAAAAACATTATAAACATTACTAAAAACTAAAAACTTTCTAAAAACATTATGTATTTAAAATTTATCATATTTAAAATTTCTTTATTTAGATTCATTTTTAATAAAATATCGTTCCTTTTCATAAAGAAATTTTTCCCTAATCTCCTTTCTCCATTTTTTTTCTTTAATTTATATTTATTTATTACATTACATATATTCAGACTTGTATGCTTGATTCTTGAGATCCGCTTGTAAGTCTTCGTCGATAATAGGACAAATAGCACAATGACAGATGTACAACCACAGAAGAATAACGAAGAAAACACCCAGGGCCACGGTGGGAATCGAACCCACACTCCTACGCTCTCAAGCGATTAGCGGTGATGCTTTAGACCACTCAGCCACGGAGCGCCCTTTAATTTACAAATTAGTTCTGAAAAATTCCTTTTCCTAAAAATTGTGATTTATTCTAAAAATCTCATTCCGATATAATCATAATTTTTTATCTTCAGCGTTTACTTAAATTTTATGTTTTACAGAATGGAGAAATTCTGACTGTTTATAGAATATAGACATTAGATATGTTCGTAATATATAAATTTTCCAAATACGTTTCTATTTATGTTTATGATCTCTAAAAATATTTCTCTTGGAATCTGTGTTGAGATAAAAGATGTAAGGATAGCTACCATTATATCTGGAATGGTGATATTTAAGTGTTAAACAGTTCAATTTTGAGCAGTGTGAAGTTTATGTTCACTTAAGAAAATAAAAGTTTTCTTCTATGATTTATGTGTGTGTGTGTGTGTGCAAAATGGATGACAGAAAAACTCATGGAATTGTGTGTGAAAATATCTTTAAAAATGTCAAGAACAAAGATGCAGAAATTGCATTTTTAGATAAAAATAAATAAATAAATGTACAGCAAGTAAATATATGTGACAATTTCGATTATTTGGATTCTAATTTAGTTTGAGGTATAATAAATCCATTTATTTCGGATAATGAAAAATCAGATTGTAAAATTTTCACACGAAGTAAGTTTTCTGTAAATATTTTTGTTAACAAACATTTTAACGTTTCCATTTTCATTTAATTTAATATTTTGTTGTTGCTTTATTCTTTATAAACAAGTGGTTGAGTATAATACATATCGATTTCTTTTAGTGGCTAAATATAAATATACTCGTAAACGTAGGTTTTTTGTCAAAATTTCTCACGTATAATTCTATGCATTTTTCTTACATGAAATGGGCTACATTTCTATTTAAATTGAAGTATTGTGGCAGTGAAGTTCATATCGATACTGCTCCCAAATTAACTTAGAGCGGTGTTTACGCTGATGTAACGTTTCTGAGCAATTTGTAATAGTTTTAAACCATTTTTTTTTTCAAATAAAGCATTTACGCTGATGAGGTCTTTTTCCCGGAAAAAAACGATAACCACCCAAAAGCGGGTAACGAAGTTATTTTAAAGATATATAGCACATTGCTACATCAAAATTCTGACCGCTAATTAAAAATAGATGTTTGCATGAATATTGCGTATTCATGCAATCAAACACACCAGGTAAACTACGTTAAATTAATATTGTGAAATCAAGAAAAGCTTAGGCAACATTCCACATTCATCTGAATTACATTAATAAAACATATATATATATATGAATATATATATATATAGTGTGTGTGTGTGTGTGTGTGTGTGTGTGTGTGTGTGTGTGTGTGTGTGTGTGTGTGTGTGTGTGTGTGTGTGTGTGTGTGTGTGTGTGTGTGTTGTAAAACAGTATGTATTCTGTTTGGTTTGTTTGTCGCTGAAGGTCATTCTTTGCATAGTAAGAGCTACAGTTTAAAGTGGATTCCAAATTAGAACCCATGAACTGTTGAACTTAAGACAGGAGAGCAAACCATTCAGATACCATCTCAAGAATGTATGTGTGTGAATCTTAAAAATTTTAATTATTCAATGGTATGCATGATAAAAATTTTATTTGATTTTATGTAGGATATCAATGACTTAACAACACAGAACAAATAAATGAATTTGCTTACATATTACCACTACATGTGATGAGCAGAACTATATTTAAACGTTAAGAATAATGGAATCAAACAGCGATATTGTTGAAAATATATGACAAGTATAAAAATCTGAAAAATGAGCGAGAGAGATTTTACTAATTTAGAGTACTTTGTTTTCTGTATGATGCATGTAACATTTTATGCAATAGGGCTTAATACACTTAAACTAAGCATAATTCCATGTAAATGATAATCATTTGCTCATAATATTGTAGTTTCAAACCACATATTGCTCAATAATGAAAGATGTGTGTTGCGTTCATAACTACAGCATGCTTGTCTTTTGAGGTGGTTATTTAAGAGCTTTCCAGGTTTTCTTCATTTTGATGTGGGAATATGTCCAGTTATATATAAACCGATATTCAGAATGGAAATATATGGTAGAAACATAAATATTTTATATCAGCCTCAAGATATAAAAAGTAATTAGTTATAAGTATAATACTGCAAGTTTATTAATTCTGCAGATGGTAATAGCTGAATATGTGAGAGATCCAACACTTCAGAGATGTAGTTCTGTCCAATGATGTTGCACTAGTTTAATTCTCTGAATCTAGTCCAAAGTTAGCACCTACCAGTTAGATGGAAGTCGCCGGGTGGGAACCTTCGCAATTTAGAAGCAAGGACCAAGCAGTAAACCCCTAATACTTGACCTGCCATCCTCAGATGTATTATTTCGCTTAGAGGATAATGCAACCACGGCCTATTTAACATGCACCAGATAACTTTAGTAAAAATGACGGATCTTCTATTAAACCAGGACTCGAACTTACTACTTTCCGATAATGAGATTGATGCCCTCATCAACCAGACCACTGTGGTTCCTCAGCTGTTCAGTGTACCTGGATGCATATTCTAGTATTATATAGGAGTCAAACTAATACCAACCCAAACCATTACGCCTGGTGGGAACCAATGTGATGATATATAAAACAACATCTCAGAAGTATCACACTTCAGTGTCGCCGGAACCGATTTCAACCACCGTGGTGTAGCAAACAGTAGTGGGATGTGTCAGTAAAGACAATGTTGTTTCATTCCATTGTCTGTGTTTGTCATTCACCGCACCATTGGCTTCGCAAACACTTGTGGTTTTGAATTAAAGATAAACAAGGTTATTGTGTTGCTTTGGAGACACTTACATGTAAACGATGTCAAATGATACAAGTGCACATCAAATAAAACGTAATAGACTGAATCTATTGTGCTATGGGTTCCTTATATGGCAAAGCAAACCATCAATTGTATGGGCCTAATATGCTGTCATCACGTGTATTAGTGCAATGATAATTTGCATATCATCATCACAAATACATGTTGTAAATTTCACATGATTTACATGCTTTTTTCAAAGAATTGCATTCTGTGTGGCTTAAGGAGTAATTGTATAATGCTTCGAATACCTCTTCATTTATTCAAAAAATTTATTTTACCATGAAACTGAAAGAAATTTTTCATCTCCTTGTCTTCTTGTGACTTTAAACTTTGATAAGCTGAACAATTATAGCTGATAATATATTTCTATCGATGAGATTTTTAGTAATTAATAATTTGATAACTTACGATTTTCATTCTGTCACGTTTGTTGATCATATTTAATGATAAATATTGTTTATGGATAGTTATTTTTATTAATTAAAATATCTTATAATATATATGATATAATATTTTTTATTACCAGAAGAACAATCCGGTATTTTGCAAGAGTAATAATGCAACAATTACGACCCAAAGCCTTTGCGAGGTTTATCAAAGTGCATTAAACATTCCTAAATGCCAAAGATGGTTTTCCAAGTTCAAATCAGGTAATTTTGATCTCTCAAACTCCTATCGAGCAGGAAGAACAGCTACATTTTGACAATGACAAGCTAAGAACAAAAGCAAATCTTTGTCAAACAATCGAGGAACTGTCTAACACTTTTAAACCTCCTTGGTCGAGCATCCAGGACTATTTACATCAAACAGGAAAAATAAGCAGATCAGATGTTTGAGTACCCTATAATCTCTCCGAAGATAACAAAGACAACCTATCCATCACATGCAACGTATTGTTTCAACGGCACCATACAGGACCGTTTTTTGAACATTTGATCACTGGGAACGAAAAGTGGGTCCTAGATGATGATCCAAAATGCAAAAGTATGGGCTTTCAGCAAATGAAACACAACGAAGTATTACGAAGCTGGGTTTACACTTCACAAAAGTGCTTCTGTGTGTGTTTGGTAGAGTATTCCCAGAATTGTTCAATTTGAAATGCTCAAATCTCGATAAACAGTTAATACAAACCTTTATTGTGAGCAATTCAATCGTTAACCAATCTTTAATCAAAAATATCTAGCAATTGTCAAAAGAAAGGGCGTCATTCAGCCGCACGGCAATGCAAGACAGCACTATGCGAGGCAAACACAATGGGAAAAAAATTATGAACTATGGTGGGAAATATTGCCTCACTCACAACTCTCTCCCGATATCGCACCGTCGTCGAATTTCCAATTCTTTCTATCCCAACGACTCTGTAGTTTTCATAGCGCCAATTTGAAAATTTGGATGATGTCCTAAATGTTATCTCAAGATATATTACTCAAAAGCCAATTGGTTTTTATCGGTCCGGGATTGAAAATTTGTACACTAGATGGCAAAAGGTTGTTGGTAACGAGGGTGATTATATTATTGATTAAAAGAAAAGAGAGAGAGAGAGAGACTTATTAAAATTTATTCGTTTGAATTTAAAGTAATAAAAAAAACATAACTTTCTTGTCCCCCAAATAATTTGCTTGAACTTTTGATTGATTTAACATACTCCTTCATTTACCAATTAATTATAAATATTCATAAATCGGTTAAAAAAGCTTTCTTGTTAGCAACTTTTGTTAACTAATTTTTAATAACTAATAAACGGTTAATAACAACTGTTTATCAGTTGCGTGACATTGCTGAAGATATAACACTTATCAAGAATGATTCACTTCATATTTTTATTTTTCCTTAACATAAACATCAGTTCCATTGTTTCCCCCAACAGAATAGCACTCATATGTTTCCGAAGCAAAATGATTATTTCTGAAGCAGTTATGATTGGAATAAATTTTTAATTACATGAGATGAAATAAATAAATGCATCACCTATAAATAAAAACATTCACATTTATAGTCTAGATTTGTTTTCCAAGAACCACTACGCCATGCTCTCAAAACTATATTTTTTGATACTTTTCTAAGCAATTTTTAATCTCTGCATTGCATTGTAACCAAAAATAACTTCAACCAGAAATTTTTATTTCAAGATTTAAACAATGCATTCCAATTGCTGTATTTTGAAAAAGAAGTTCTCCCTTTCCCGATATCAAGTCACGTATTCCTTCCAAGATTTTTTTTTTCACTTTTCGGGACAAATATTTTCACACGTATAGCTCCTTCCTTTTTCTATTCAAATTTATGTTTCCGATCTCCCGAGAAGAAATTGATATCATACAAGGGAGGGACAACTTTCAAAATAAGTAGTTCGACACAATCATCATCAAAATCTTTTATTTCCGAGGTGGGTTGACACATATTGTAGAAATACTTCTTTTACAGCATCAAAAAATAAAAAAATATTCCAAGGAAAGAAGAGCAATTTTAAAATAACGCTAAAACTGGTTCTTTTTTCGATCCATCACAAAAATATTAGTTCATTTATTTTCTGATGGAAGTACATTTATGAGTGGTTTTTCTTTTGAAATTATACTATTTCCAAATACCGATCCAAAGGCGGCCAAGTTTATTGCTTTAAGGAAATTTATTTGAGATCCTTTTGTGAAAAAGTAAATTATATGAATTTATTTTAAGTGAAAGAAACGTATATCGCATAATACAGATGCATTCTGAACCCCCGCAGTGCTAGTAATATTTCATTTTAAGTTTGCATGTCTCTTTAATATTATTGCTGAAAAGCTTCATATTTAATTTAAATATCTCTTTAGTATAATAAATTTAAATATTTCTATTCCAAAAAAGTCTTAAATTATATTCAGAACACACTTCCCGTATTTTTTTTCTTTTTGCGTATATGTTATATTGATTCTCGAAAATTTTTTCCTTTAATTTAAATATTGCTTTAGTACAATTATGGAAATATTCATCGAAATCGTACATATACAAAAAAAATGTTTTGAAAGTGCATGGTTGTATAAATAAATTTCTTTACCTGCGATTAGGCTGATAAAGAAATTTATTTATTAGACTACACGATGGAATATTTATGAAATTAGAAATAAGTGTTCAAGAATATATTCTGACAATTTCGAAAAAAGTCAGTATTTATTGATAGATAACTATTCAAACTCAAATAACTATTCAAAAAATAAACTGCTTCTAAATGAAAGATAGTAGTCTACGTTTAAAAAAGTATTGGAACCGGATTTTAAAAAATTATACTTTGGAAAATATGTTTCTTAAATTTAATTTAAATACGCAGTGATTTCTCTATTTTGTTTGCTATTAATTTCGCTATAAATTCCCTAAATATCATTTAATCAGAAACGGTTGTCTTTTTGAAATCTTTATCAACTGCACACTCCAGTTAAAACAAAATACTTAACGCATACCGACACGTAAAATATCTAATGTATTGCATTATAATTAATAATTGCATATTTTTCATTCAACCTCCCGGGATCAAATAGCCAAGCTGGCAGCCGAATGGTTAGCGCTTTTGCCTTCGGTTCAACAGTTCGTGGGTTCGAATCCCACCTTGGGCATGGATGTTTGTAGTGCTTCGGAATCCACTTTAAACCGTAGGTCCCGGTCTAATTAGCCCTCGTGTGCAAAAAATTACCGTTGAGCGAGACAAACAAACCAAACCCGGGATCAAATAAATCTTCGCAAGAATGCAGTGAATGTAATCTTTAGTAAATCTGTGATTATAAGCAGAGTTTGTAAAAATTCTTTATGCATAGCGACAGTCCAAGTGAATTCTTTTATCAAGCCTAGTTAATATTCCTAAAATAAAATAGGTTGGAATATTATGCATATAACAGCGATAACCAATAGAGAGAATTCCTTATAATCCATGACTCGCTAGATAAATTTTTTAAAGGGTTCCATTTTTGTATTACTTCATCTCAACATTTATTACTTTTATATTGCTTTATTATATTATGCTTTTTTGTTACTTTACCTCAATATTTATTACTTTTATGTTATTTTATAATATAACGTTTTTTGTCACTTTACCTTAATATTTTTTAAAACTTTATCTCAATAATCGCGTGGAATAATTTATTCATACTTTTAACCCCAATTGTTTCTAGGTATATCCTAATCATCAGATTAGTGATTGAACAGATGCAATGGAATGGATCTTTTCAAGGATTTTCAACCCCACTTCAACCATGGGTTTGTTATAATTATATTGAATCATAGGATTTACTATTTAAAGTTATAGCTAAAAAATTATGCTAAAATTATTATATAAATCTTATAAATAAAAATTATAAATAAATTATAGTTTACAGTTATCATAAACTAAAATTTAGAATGCAATGAATATAGGATTTGCTGTTTATAATAGAGGGTAAACAGTTGTGAATATAGCACTTTCATTCCAATGTATTTATTTACAAATTAGTCACGGTATTTTAATTTATCTATGCTAGAAAACGTTTCTTTAAAAATATAAGCGTCTATTTCAGAATTTACTTTTGCTTTTATGTAAGAGATTCGTGTGAATGGGAGAGTTCATTTGATAGAAATGTAATAATTCTCTTTAAAATAAACGCATCTTCACTTAAAGTAATGAAAAAATAATAGCATTTAAAACTAATCAATACACTATTTTGACTAAAGTTTAACAGAACTAGGCTTCCTTGAAGATAATAATAAATAAAAACTCTCTCTCTCTCTCTCTCTCTTTTGCTTCGTTTTTAAGAATAACACTTGCGCTTTTAAACTTAGCAATATGATTTTACTTATAGACTGCTTATCCTGTAATATTTATAACATTTACTAAGACTAAATCCTAGGATTAATTGATCACATGAGAGATAGTTTGAATTACTACACATCAATGAATTTGACCACATGAATGTTTTCCTCCAGTTTGAGGGAGTTACCTAACCCTTTTTATATGAATAGTTTGTGATGAATAATAATTAGGACATATTTCAAAAGTTGTAATGCAAAAATCGAAAATATAAATGTTAAAATAAATTTTTAAAGGCCTAAATTTAATTACAAATAAAGAGCATATATTTTATAATAGAAAAAGATAAAAATGGGGGCATACAAAATGTAATTTATTTGTCAATAATACGCCAGAATGAGATAATCAAAATATATTTTTAATTCAATAATACTTATATTTTAAGGACAAATTGTCAAATTCTTAAATTTTCAGGAAGCATAAAAGCTGGATAATTCATCTAAAAATAATACTTGCATAGAGAAATTACTTTGTTAGACAGAACAATTATATATTTCAACTGGCCTATTTTTGCAGTAAACAATAATCTTTAAAATCTGTAAAAATGCTTTTTAAAACATAATATTTTTCTTCAGCTTACACTTAGTTAGAAAATGCTTCAATACGAAATATAATAGACTTACAAATTAAGTAGTCGTTTCTTATTGTTTACTAAAATAGGAAAATTTAACAGGAGCAGTTCTCTAAAAATACATAGCAGACAAACTTAGCTGGAATTTCAGAAATATTTTAAAGTCTTTCTCTTTATAGCTTCAGGCATGATTTCAATATAAAACAATAACGAAGATTGATATGATTTACAGTATTGAGAAATCCAGACATATTGAGCTATGATTTGAATGATCAGTATCCAGGTATTTTATTAGAATTTAATTTCCATTCCAATCATCGATGTGTGCAGTGATTCGAAATGCTCTTTAAAATGTAAGTTTTAACTGAATCGGTCGTCATACTCAATAAGTAATTATTGAGGTATGTCCCAAATTACCATGAGAGTCTTTATTACACTTTAGAATATTGATAAATCCACGCGTATCAGCACTGATTGCTAAAACGTCAGAATTCTGATGCTCCATTCAGCATTCTCTGGATTCAACTTTTACCTCAGTTATAGATGTTTGAAATGGTTTATAGAATGCGCTGCAAACTTTAGATACGGATAAAATCAGCCCTCGTGTGCTAAAACTTTCCATTGAAATATAAACCAAACCAATTGCATATGAATCTTTATTAAATAAGCTTTTACAAATTCAATCTGTATGGCAATCATTAGAATTTATTTATTTTCATTTATGCTAAAAATTTTCTAATAAAATATAAGCTCTATAGAATAAAATACAAAAATAAGAATATTTCAAATTCAAAGGATTTATGTCATTCACAGAGCTACCAGGTGTGAATTTTCACTTCCACCGATATCATGTCACATGCACGTTATTGAGAACTACATTTCATTTTTCAACGTCAATATTTTCCCGAGTGTAATTTCAATCTTTCATGATTTAAAGTTTCGAAAACTTGTTGGAAGATGTTTTCAATTATAAAGAGAATGAAAATCGTTGAATAAAACAATTTGTATGATTGTCTAATAAAGTTTTCCAGTCTAAAAAATATTTCCAAAAGGTGGTGAATATTTTTTAAAAATTCATTATGTAGAAAAAAAAACATAATCAGATATAAAAGTTTCAAAATATTATTAAAATTACTTCTTTGCATGCACTGAAAATATATTAGGTTTTTCTGAAATGTACATGAATAATAGTTTTCATTTTAAGGAACTGGCTCCAAGAATTCCATTTTGAGATTTGAATTTGATTATTTCAATTTAATACTGAGATTGCTTACTTCGAAATAATATTTTCAATATATTCACTCAAAAACTTTCCCTCTTTCTATTAAAAATTATTTTAAATATATTATATTTAAGTATAAACAAAAGAAGATGTGTGTACATTTACTTTTATTCACACTTTCAAACATTTCATGGTATTTCACCAGTATACTTTTAAAATGTATATAAAAGGAATGCAAATAGAAAATATTAGTAAGGTAAAAAATATAATATATATGATTAAAGGAAATAAATTTAAGCAAGTTTTATAACTATATATGTATATTTAATTTTAAATTGAAATATATATTATTGGAATGTGCAAAACTTTAAAAATAATGTTTCAAAAATTACTGGTTATTCTAGATTTTACAAGAGAATATAGATTCTTAAGTAATTTCAATTAAAATTTATTTTTCTAAATATGGGTATGCTTGATAATGAATAAGTCAATACGACTACCTTATAGGAAATGGTTCTTCACAATCATGCATTACTTAATTCCTTTAATTTAATTAATCTGTAAATATTTTTTGATTGTTTCATTAATGTTTAATGAAGAAAACCGTCGAAAAGTGTCACAAATATAGTAGTACTTTCTTTTCTTTGCATTATTTGTTCATTTTACCCTGCTTATATTATTTTACTGATCTATTCAATACATTTTTATAAAAAGTAATTAATATAAAAGTGCAAGTTTCAATTGAAAATATCTCATATTTTAGTGAAATAATTTTAATTGGGTATTTTATAATTAAAAGTAAAATATTTTACTGGAATATAAAATTTTTAATGCAAATGAAATTGAATATTTTGAATTCTTAGATTAATAAATTAATATAATTTAAATATATATATTATAAATGTGTGTGTGTGTGTGTGTGTGTGTGTGTGTGTGTGTGTGTGTGTGTGTGTGTGTGTGTGTGTGTGTGTGTGTGTGTGTGTGTGTGTGTGTGTGTGTGTGTGTGTGTGTGTGTTAGTGTTATTAGAGCTGACTGACTTCCAGATAGGTGTAATTGACAGATATCAAGGAAATGGCTGTTCCTTAAATGACAATCTTGTGAGTTAAATATTCCAAAATCTACAGTATCTTTTGTGGTTAAGAAGTAAAAGGTGAGTTGTGATTATTGGAATGGCCTTCGACCCAGCAGACTCGAGAAGTTAAGAGGTAGAGATCAACAGGTGCTATCCAAAAAATTCTGAAAAGCCGCACACTTCCGACGGTCCACATGCACCAAGAAATCCGACAAGAATTCCTTGTTTGTGCGAGCCCTCAAAAGTGTTTGATTACAAAATACAACTTCGGTGCTCAGTTGAAGTGTTGCAAGGCATGTCAAAATTAGGCCGTAGATGTGTAGAAACAATTCCTTTTGAGAGATGAATCCAAGTTCAAGCTCTTCCAGTCGCCATAGCAAAATCTGAGTTTATTGCATGTATACAGAATGCCTTTTGATATATACATTAAAGTTTGGATGAGGTGGAATTATCGTCTGGGGTTGTTCTTGTGGTATATACTGTGACCCTTGATCCTAAGTCATAATAGCCTCAATGCCCACTCCTTTTTAAGACAATAGCGTGCTTTCCTACGTGGTGGCAGTTCTACGGATTCGATCATTGTTACTTCCAGACTAACAATTCTATTTCTCATGTTGCGACGTATTTTATATATTGATGTGCTGACGGTGGCGAGGAACCTACTCGATTTTTTTATCACAAGTATTCAACTATTTATTGTTGGATAGTGAGTATGTATATACTCTATGCCCATTTAAGTCCCTTGCCACACTTTTTGACTTCGGAACGACTACTGTTATATTCAGCTATATTCATAAAAGCAGTGTCTAGGTATAATAAAGTAGCCTTGAGCTACTGAATAAAAATACCTAAGGTACCACCTGATTGAAAACAACGGAATTAGCTTTCTTATCTTGAAAACGGATTGAGATAGGTAAATATAATGATTTACAATGTTGCAAAGCATCATGAATTTAGTACGAAAAGTCATCTTGTGAATATTAATTCAAAGAATAGACGTTTAAGGCACGTATTTGCTTATTCATGATTTCCTACACTATTACTACAGGAAACAATGGGAGTAAAAAGCAACAAGTTACAACAACATATCTTTATTTGAGATGTCCCAGCATGTTACCGTCAGCTGCAATGCAAATTTGGATCCTCGTTTGAAAATGTCTCATTGCATATGTTGGAGATAGTGACACCTTGATGCAAGCATCATAATGAGTCTTTTAAGTTTCTTCAATATTTGTGGAAGAGTTGCATGCACTGCTGTTTCAAGTATTCCCACAAGTAAACGTTCAGTGGAGTCAGATCAGGCTAACGTGGTGGCCAATCTTCGACACAACAATACGCAATTATTTGGTTAATTATTTTAAGCACTGTTTCACTGGAATGTCTTGAGAACAGGTGTGTCATGCCATTGAAATCATAGATTTCTAATATTAAACAATGGTTGTGTGAAAGTCAGAAGAGAATTTCTTAAGACGACACATCCGGGCATTACTTCTTCTACCACGCTTTACGACCGCAGAGGAGAAGGGTAACACTGAGGTGAAGGAGTTGTTTTTTAGTTTAGTTTTGGAGTGGAATTCCGGCGGGTGTGCAGCACAGAGAGGACATCGCCTTGTAACGAAAATGACTGTTTTCAGGCTTCCTAAGCCTACTTAGATAAAGCGTTACTATGCTCGTAGAGACGCCAGTCTCCTTTTTTTAAATAACCAATTAGTTAGGCTTCTCAAGCGGTTTTATAAATAAGTGCTATGTTATTAGAGGCATCAGTCTGGAAACTAATGATTAATTATTTGTTTGGGCTTCTTAACCCAGCTTTATATGTAATTCTTTTGAATTTTTGAGACGCCAATCTCTTATGAATATATTTACGGGCTTCACAAGCCATATTTGATTTCTAATGTATTTATTATGTGATGCTTAGAAAATAAATTAAAACTAGCATCAGTAACTTTGTGTTTGATTCTTTCTTCCAAGATCTACGCAGTAAAAAAATTATTTCACAAATTGATTCCCATTTCGATTTAGGAGGAGGGAGAACTTCACTGGTTGGCTCTCCACAAAATCGGATATTATGTTGTGTAGCAATTGTAAATACGAGTATTTTACAGCCATTAATTTTCTATCGTAAGACAATGGACGGATCAGCTTGTTATTCTAAATTACACACCAAGAGTTAATAATAAACCACATTTCATGTCAAAAATCTGTAAAACATCTAGGACTGGCCAGCACCCAATAATTTGTGCTTTGCCAATTGTACATACCGTTTCGTGAAAAGCATGCCTGATCCGACCATTCTATGTAAGCCAAAGATTTTGGCTGAACCTCTGTCTTTTTCATGAAGATTATGCACTATGCATAATGTCGCTCGTCATCCCCTCCGGTAAAACCTGTCAAGTCGTTGGTAAGTATGAGCAACTAATTCACTAAAGATCTTCCAAATCTGTCTTTTAGAAAGATTATAGAATTGATTGATTTCTCTTGTGCTGCATTTCGGATATGCGAGGAATACCTCTAGGAGTTAGGAAGGCTTTTGAGCTAGCAGTCCTACCTTAACTGGTCTGCCAGATCAAAATCGATTAGTCACACAGCCTTTCTACCTTAAACGTGTTACAACAATCAGGATGGTTTGAGGAGAAAGATTTAGGCTAGCATGAAAACATTGCTATTACAAACTTTCTACTGATCGTACTTTCCATTCACATTCACTGTTCAGCTGAACCATCTCTCTACATTTACCTTTGGAAAATCACTCCATGACCATGAGCATTAACATACTGCAACCCCAAGCAAATATCTCTTTTATAGCAGTCTCAGATGAACGGGCGTGACATTCTTTGAAGTAAGGTTCACAAGAGATGTCTTTTATAACTAAATCAATGACGCTTTACAACTTTGTGAATCACTTTTTTTCCTTATTTCATTCTGTTAACCAGATAAAAATGCTAACTCAGTCTTTTACCAGATGGTACCTTAGATGTTTTTGTTCAGTATAGCATAACTTGCTTATTATATCTAGACCCCATTTTTATGAATATAGTAGCTGCCATTCCGAAGTTAAAAAGGTGGTAAGGGACTTTATTTTTAAGGAACTAAGAGTTTATTGTATATTTTAAATAGTTTAACTTTATACTTTTTAAAACTTAATACTTTTTAACTAAATACTTTTTAAAACTAAGCATACCACTTTCGTTTATACATTATTTTAATCGAATATCATTTATAGTAAAAAAGAAGACATGAATTTAAATTCTTTTGAGCTATTTATATATACTTTATATATATATATATATATATAATATCATCACAGAGACAAAATCTTTAAAATAATCTTTAATATGAAATTAATATATTTCCGTGCTAACAAAACACTGCAGCGGCATACTGAGATAAGTTACCCCTTTTTCAATTTTAATATCTTTAAATTTTTTAAGTAAAAATAATTTAAGTAAAAGTTGATTAAAGTTAATTTTAAATAATTTATTCCTTCAAACAATTACATGTTTAAAATTTCATGCAAAAGTTTTTTTAACAATACTTTGATCTTAACCAACTTCAGATCACTCAGCATTTTTGTCATTGTAAGCTACATCTCTTCTAATTTGCAAGTTATTTCATAATTTTACACTGTATCACAGAAAATTTTTGAAATGTTTTAGCCTGCGTGAGTAGAATTATTTAAAAATTATGATATATATATATATATATATATATATATATATATATATATATATATATATATATATATATATATAAGGCTTATAATAATGCACTTTAAATAATTATTCGGATATAAAATAAGTATTTGAAATATATAAAATAAAGCAGTTATTTGATATTGGATTTATCATACATTATAATACTAATTACTTTTTACCTTGAATTGTTATTGTTACTCTTGTGATAGGAAACGTAAAAAATTTAAAATTTTATCTCATTGTCCCATTATTTAACTTCGTATAAATCCATTCATACAAATCACCATACAGGAAATGTGAGACACACAAGAAGTTATGTAGTTTGACCGTATTTATAGCTGTCATAAATATATGTTTTACCTGCGTAATAAGTTAAGCGTCTTTTTTAAAATTAAGATCTTAGAAAATAATATATATTTCTATTTCTTATATAAATCGATTCCAGTTGATAACAAAAATGGGGAAGATTTTATCCACTATTTTTTTCTGTAAATAATTTTTCAATTTATATCATCCGTATTTGAAAATTATATACTCGAAATTACAAATATATGGTACAATTAAAAACATACTTTTTGAGCTAAAAGGTGTGGTAAAATGTGTAATTTTTCATTAAATATTTGTTTGTGAACTACGCATTTAAGAGTTAAGTATTTCTTTATTGCCCTCAATTTTTGCATACTTGAAAATGCTTACAACACTACTTTATTCGCAGCAAAAAAGTAAAATTTCCCATTATTAGCAGAGTTGGATTGAGATTATGGTGAGCAGAAAAAAAAGCATATTCTAGTGTCGGGATTTTTTTTTTTCATAATCAAGTTCTTTAACACAGTGAATTTTAAACTTTTTTTGTCGCATCACACTTTAAAGAATTTTAAAATTTAGTGGCACTTAAAGAAAAGGATAGGTTTAAAAATGTTTACTCTTACCTGTAATACATTATGTAAACTAATTTATGATGATAATTTTGAATATAAAATAATATAATATGTATTACAAAAAAATAACAGTTATTTATTACTTTACTCGTAATAAAAAATTTTAACTTTTACTATATACATTTCTAAAATTTAGTAGCACAACGGTTGAGAATCACTGCTTTAAACACTTAAATTATACTGCTGGACAATTGCTAAGGACGGATAACACTATTATCCATAGCAACCACAAAATGAAAGAAAGAAAAATGTGGAAAATTACAATAATTTTTTTCCACGTTCTGTTCATCACGTGATAGCGTTCATAAGAGCTTTGAAGGTTTTGACGCGTGTGGTCAGTTGTTATTTCTAAGTCAAAGTTTTGCAGGAAAGATTTAATAGACGAACCTGAAATTTTTGGCATGTCTTCCCGACATCACTTAGATGATTTAATGCGTGGCCGAGTTATTGGAAAGATCGAAGAAGGGTGGAAAATAACAGATGTTGCCAGGGAGTTCGACATCGCTCACTGCGTTGTTTCACGGCTGTGGAAGTCATTTAAAACTACTGGAATGTGTAGTAGGCGGCACGGGGAAGGTCGTGTTAGAAGTACGACGCCTGCAGAAGACAGATATATCATCCTATCAGCAAAAGGAACAGGT
Source organism: Latrodectus hesperus (assembly GCA_037975125.1). Lineage (NCBI taxonomy): Eukaryota > Metazoa > Arthropoda > Arachnida > Araneae > Theridiidae > Latrodectus > Latrodectus hesperus. Next base: position 34,786,835 of record CM075859.1, read on the forward strand.
GCACCTCAGCTCAGCACGTGGCAAATCAGTTTCTTGCTGCCTCAGGAAAGCAGATCTCCCGAAAAACTGTTGCCAGACGTTTGAGGGGAGGAGGACTATACGCCCGCAGACCTGTTGTGTGTGTCCCACTGACCAGACAGCACCGTACTGCCAGTTTGCAATGGTGTAGTGAGCATCGCAGTTGGACTGAACAGGACTGGGCATGCGTACTATTCTCAGATGAGAGTAGGTTCAGTCTGTCATTGGATTGTAGACGCCAACTGATCTGGCGCGAGAGTGGTACTGCTTATCGTCCAGAAAATATGCAGGAAAGGGACCGATATCCGACATGCAGTGTCATGGTGTGGGCCGGCATCATGATCAATGGCCGCATGCCCCTACATGTGGTTGCGAATGGGACTATGACGGGCAAACGATACATTGATGAAGTTCTACTTCCTCGTGTTCGTCTTTTCCGTGGTGCTGTCGTCGATAAATTTGTTTTTATGGATGACAACGCAACATGTCATCGAACACTCGCTGTTCAGGATTGTCTAGACAGCGAGGGAATTCAACGCCTTGTATGGCCATCACGTTCTCCAGATCTAAACCCCATTGAAAATGTGTGGGAAGCTTTGGGGAGGCAAGTTGCTGGTCGAAATTATCCTCCGATAAACAAGAACACCCTCATCCGTGCACTCCCAGAGGAATGGGATAAATTGCCTCAACAGCTGCTGGATAATGATGGGCAAAGTATGATACGACGTGTGGAATGTTACATCACACTCTACGGTGGACATATCCCATTCTGATACCTGTCTTCAAGGTGCCAGCTGACTTTTAGATGCATTGTTCCATTTTTCCGTATGCAGCATCAAACAAACATTTTTTTCTATCAGATGTTTCACAGCTTTTGTACTTTTCAGAAAAATAAAAATTCTTTATTCTAATGTCTGAACAGTGCGGCAACTATATTTTATCCTACTAGGCCTCATGTCTCGCTTAATGTTATGCTACATTGCAATTTGTGATCCGTCCTTAGCAATTGTCCAGCAGTGTAAAAGAAGATTTACACTTGGAACAAAACTTTTGAACAGATTGCTTTTCGGATAAAATCACCATCGTTATCAATATCTTCCCGATGAAAATCATAGCATCAATATACTTGGCTTTCTGATAAAATCACAGTATGAATAAATACTTGCTTACCTGATAATTCGGATTTGTGATCCGATGTTATGTGTTGGAGCAGCTTGCCCTTTTTGGACATTGCACCAAAAACTCAACCAACCGATATTATGTGTACAGCAGTATATTCCGACACAATTCTAACACTGTGTAACTTTTTTCTATGAAACGAATTTCTCTTGAATAAAATAAAGTACTATTTAAATTTCAAGAATGTTTCACATTGCTTATCAAAAATTTACGGCTGATAACACTTAATTTCAGAAAGGAAAGTACTCGATACTCAAAATATATTATACAATACACTTTGAATATTCCATCTTAAACTTCGAAAATCATTATGCCAGAGAATCTTTAAATTATAAAATAAAAATCGAAGCATATTTTCCTTATTTAATTCTTACAACTATGGGTTAAAAAAGTGCTGAAAAATACCTCTATTCCAAGCTATATGGAGACTGCAGCCCACATTGGTCTAACAATGAAGAATACGAATTTCTGAAAAATATTTACAATAGATAAAAAAGAAGGAAAGTAGAATTATAATTATAAGATAATTTAAAAATCTATTCTCGAATTTAGAAAAAATATTCAATATTTCTTAACTATTTTATTTTATAACATATTACTTCTGTACATAAATGTTTTCCTGCTTTAAATACATGATTGAAAATATCAGTAAGTATTTGAAGAAAAGAAAATATATTTTTGTCCTTTTTTATTTGATGTCGCTAGTTAGAAAAAGATTTCAAATTATGGATTTGGGACTACTCACTTATTCGAATATTTTGCATTACTTTGCTTCCGTTAATAAAAATTTTGGTTATAATACCAGCTTCCGTTAATAGATGGCAGCACAAATTAAAATCTTTTCCTTTTAAAGTTAAGAATTCATTTATGAACATACTCTAATTTGGTCTATATATATTTAAATATTAAAGTTTTTATTATATAATATCAAATAAATTAAAATCCAATTCAATAATAAATGCATTATTCCCTCACTGTTTCATTAATTCAATTTAGTTCATGTTCAAAAATATTTTAACTTTAAAGATCAATTTTTTTTCAAGAGAATCATTCCGTATTTAAATAACTAAGTAGCATAAGTATTTTATGTGTTTGTGTGTATAAAATTTCCATATATTTATAACTAAACAAATATTTCCATAAAAATTTAATCGTTCAATATTTGCATGTTTCGTATTATTTAATGTGATTTAAAATCTAAGAATCAATTTCTCCAATGTAATTAAAACATTTCATATAAATTAAAAATAAAGACAACTATTTTGTAGCATTCTAAATTGTTTGAAGGAAAATTATACCAAAAAATTAACATTGAGAGGAAAATAAAAATATGGAAGTTATATAAAGTACAAGCAAGATAAAGGTATGATCAATTAAAATTTCTAGACAAAAAATACTTGCATTCGTCCTATTTAATATTTCATTCTCCATAAAATGATGTAAAATAATAGAACAATATTTCATACAAATGGAATTTGTATAAAATATCATAGATATAGGTTCCAAAGTGTGTGTGTATATATATATATAATTATATTTTGCGCTGAATGTATTGCTAAACATAAATGTTTTATCTATTTTTGTATCTTTCAATTTTCGCTTATGATACTTTTAATCTTGCATTATATATATATATATATATATATATATATATATATATATATATATATATATATATATATATATATATATCAATTCATTCTTTCTGCTGGCTTTGCAGTCATAATAATAAAAGTGAGATCAGTAACGAAAAAAGTGAAGTCAAACACACGTCGATTTACTTATTAGCGAAGCATTAGCATCTGAGAAAAAAATTCACAACTCAGAAAATTAGCTAACACTTCAATAGTTAGGTATTTTCATTAAGTATCAAATAATTTCTTTCTATTTTCTCCTGTTTGCAATTGCATAAATAAGACAAAGTGGCATTTGATAAAAGCATTATTTGATTAATCTAAAGTAACATTTGGTAGAATCCCTATTTTTACAGAAAACTTATATTTGTGACTATCCTAAAATATTTTTTAACTATATATATATATATATATATATATATATATATATATATATATATATATATATATATATATATATATATATATATATATATATATATATTAAAAACTATACTTAAAGAATTTCATGAAAATTATAAAAATAGTACAAGCGATTGACACTTCCGGTCTATTTTATTAAAAATCGCTAGTCGAGGGAGTATGAATCGGTTGTATAAGATATTTAAAATGAATCATGTTGCTTCTACTTGAAATTCAAGTAGTTACTTTTAAGGTTTGGTGTACGTGTTCAGATTGTTTCGATTTAAATTTTAATTATGAAAGAATAATATTTATTTACATTTGATAAGAGATATAAAACGTTATATTTTTATATTTTAGTATGAAGCACAATAATTTACCTCTTAGTATACAGCAAAATCATACTGTATTCAAAGCCAGTAATATTTACAAAAAACACATACATGCATTGCTTTTTTTTCCGGATAAGTTGCAATTGACCTAGAACTCCCCCACCAGTGAACTAAAGAACGTAAAATGAGTTTAAAAAGTTTGGAAAGATTTTGCAAATCTAGTAAGTTTCTTCAATCAACTTATCTTCCACTTGTAAAAATTTGCTTAACTCGTGAAAACGAAACTTTTTTTAGTTTCGCAGGTGTTGTTAGTTTTATGGTCAGTATAAATGGCGGTAGTGGGTGAAATGCTACATTTTGGTTTAAAATTGGATCTTCAGCTAATAGGTAGCAAAGTTTAAGACGATCGATGAAAACTTTTTTTCCTTAATGAGAAGGATGAAATGTTAGTCACTGCGATTTATCATGGTCCTCCGTATGGTGGCTGAAAACCTTTTCTCACAGCATCCTTACGTACGAATACATGTGAACATGTGGAAAGATCTTTAAAAATAAAAATATCATTTTTACTATGATTAGACGCTGGTACTGAGTGAATAGTAGAAAAAGACTTTTTTAAGCTGAGTGGCGAGTTCTGACTGATTTGTTGACATTGGCGTAGGTTGAATAAAGTCGCCAGGTAGACGAAGTTGTTCGCCAGCATCTCTGCGGGTGTTGTACCAAAAGTGTCACTGATGGCCGTTATTGGATGCTTATTGTATAATGCGCAGAAGTTACGTAAAAACATTAAAAGCAGTAATAAGAGTATAGAGATGATTTTGACTCTAATTGTCAAATTTCTGGAAGTGATTAGTATGTTGAAGAGCTGAAGTAATATAAATATTTTATAAATGAGTTATCGTCACACTTCGATGCTGAGAAACGCAAGCATAAAAAAAATACAGGAACAAATAAAAGAAATAAGTAAACAATTTGTTTAAACATTCTTTTAAGACAAAAATAGATAATATTGATATGGAAACTCAATCTGTGGATCAGATTATTAAAAAAATTGGTGAGTATATATTATATATTTATATATTCTGGGAAACAGGGAGTAGACATAGAAAAAAATTGCAGAAAGCAATAAAACTAAAATTAAGAAATAGAAATAAAAAATATAAATGGGGTATACTAGGTATATTGGCGAAAAACCAAAGGCAAATGATGAAAAAGAAAGTCAAATCATTCTAATTAGTGGTCTTTAAATTTAGCAACACATGCAACATTATTTCCTTAAAAATAAACCATCACAAATATTTCATTTCTGATTACCACTAAAAACGACAGAAATATATGTTAAAAATATATAAAAAGTAAGGCAAAACATTTTAACTCGGCCATTAAAGGAAAAATTTTTATATTCTCAATAAAAGAGAAATAGTGCAAACGTTGAACGAGAATGTTAAGTCCAAAACACATAAAGCAAATCACTTAGATGTTTGCATTATATTTTCGATCAACGAATAACTTTCATGGAAGGATACTAAAATTGGAAAAACACAAATGTAAGAGGTTTAGTGTGTTCGTCGCTCAATAGTCATTTTTTGCACTCGAGAATCAGTTAGACCTGAACTGAAGTTTAAAGTGGATTCCGAACCACTACAAGAACTCAAGGTAGAATTCGAGCCCACGAATTGCTGAACCGAAGTTTAAAGCGTTAACCACTCCTCTGCCAGCTCGGCACAAAAACACAAAAGTTCTATTGATTATAGACATTCATTTTAATAGAAAGAAATTTGGTGGATGGTTTCATTGACACTACCATTGAAAAACAGTACTTAATAGAAAAAAATACTCTTACGATTAGTATCAACAAAATAAAACTTTTGCTAAGAAAGCCCCTTGAATTTCGTGTCTCAGTAATGAACTCGTTATACTACTTCCCATACTGGAAACTACATCGGAATTGTAGAATGTTTGGCAGAATTTGATGAGTTTTTAGCTCTGCATATGAAAAAAATTCGGGTTAGTTGAGTTATTTTTCGTCAACTTTTTGATAACAATTTATTTAAATATTGAACAAAGAATGAAAGAAATGTTTGGAAATTAATGTCACCAAATATTTTTCAATTATTTGGACAGCCAGGTTTATTTTTATACTGCGTTGAGTCAGAAACTGAAATCCCAACCGAGAGATTTTTTGACTTTTAACAATTTATTCGCACACATGAGAATTATTAGAAAATGAAGTTTCAAAGAACCTTGAACAAATTGGTTTGGATATTTGCAGTGGTAAAGGACAAAGTTACGACGATCTGTCTAGAGAAAATAATGGGCTCTCCGTTGTTCAATAGTTCATGGGTTCGAATCCCACTTTGAACATGGATGTTTGTAGTGGTTCGGAATCCACTTTAAACCTTAGGTCCCGGTCTATTTAGCCCTCGTGTGCAAAAAATGACCGTTGAGCGACAAACAAACAAACAGAAACTGCATTTAAAAAGCATAGTCAACCAACCGACTTCGCTCCTTATTTCACATTCATTAAATCTGATAGAAAATAATGCTAGTAAATCACGTTTGCAACTAATAACATTTTATTTTATTGTAAAAGGTTTATACATTTTTTCAGCGTCTCTCAAAGGTTGAACACTTAAAAATGTTTTGCATAGTAGTATTTACTGAAAACAATAAACAGTTTACATTAAAAAATTGTATACTACATTACTAAGTAGTCTTGTGGAGCTGATGGATTCAAAACAATTCGTTCTGCATTCAGCGAAATGAAAAATCCTCTATTTGATATATCTGCAGATCAGAATTGAGAAATGTTCTGTAAGACTGGAGTTCCGAAAAATAGTAAACAAATTAATAATTTAGAATTCATTTTACTAAGTCATCGAGAATAAAATACTCTCTAATATAAATGCAAGTAATACAAGACCTTACTATAGCAATCCATTTGTGGCAGATATTTTTCATACAATATATTTATTTACACTAATAATTTATTCGATTTAATAATAATTATAATAAATACCAGAGATTTATTTCTGGAAATAAGCATTAAAAACATTTGAAATGAAATCTTATTACAATACTAAAAGTCACGAAGAAGAATTTTTTGGTTAAGTTCATCATGACGAAGGCAATAAAACTTCATGTAATGATTACACATGTGTGTGAAAGACTTTAGTAGAATTAGAAATAAGCTAAGCAACATAAATAAGTGAAAACACAAAATTCATGAATAACAATTGAAAGAATTCATTTAATTTCGTAAAATTTAATTTTTTACATTATGTACAAAGTTGTACATAATTCTATTAAATTTCTATCATTGAGTGGTCACTTCAACAGTTTAAAAAAAACTTTTAAAGCATAACAAAGCGTGTATATAAATCCTAAAATCAATACAAGCAAACGAAATATAAAAAATGCTGTGACCACCAATATTTCTTAATTATTTAGCTGGAAGTGTTATGGAAGATTATTAACGGGAAAGCGACCTATATATAGATGACTCAATCAATCTCGACCAAACTTATGAACAGAGTAATATTTTTTCAACATAACATGTTTTTATTGGATAAAAAAAATTCTGCTATCCATTATTATATAAGGCCTATGGACCGTATAAAAATGTGTATTTCTTTTATTTTAAAGATTCCACTTAAAATTTACTTTAAAAAAGTACATAATTCGAAGTATTCACACCCTCTCTCTCTCTCTATCTCTCTCGTAATTAGAGTCTGTAAACAACGGCTGACATAATGCACGTGATTTCTTTTCCTTTTTGATATCCGGAATAAACAGTTAAAAATTAAAGATCATAAGAGAGATTAAAGTCTAAAATAAAACTAACTATACAGTCTTCATTATTTCATAAAGGAACAAACTTTTCATAGCTAACGCCATCTATGGACAATTTCAGAAGTTGTAATGTACTTTAAATCTTAAATAGAAATATTTAAAATAAAAATTTTAGATCCATACTTCTTAATGTATAAATAAAAAAAATTGTTTGAAAAACTTCAGTAAATGAAACAGCATAATCAAAAATATATAAGTTTGAAGCTGAGAGGTGAAATTTAAGCCGAAAAGCACTTTTTATGCTTAAACTTTATATATTTTTCTTAATATGAAAATTCCTGTGTTATGCATTTAATTATATTTATTATGTATATAATTATGTTTAGATTCATAATTATTTTTATTGTTTACTAATTCAAGAAAATATAAGATAATATTATATTTTAATGACACTCAGAAATCTTATTGAAATATTTTTTACAATTTATTTCTGGATAAATCTCAATGACATTTCCTTCACACAAACACATGCATTAACCCTTTTCATACAAAAAATTGCATTTTATGAAAATATTATCATTACATTCCAGTTACAGCATTACACATAAGACACATCGTTCGATTTAATAATATATTTAATATTTGACACTGGCAAATTATTCATGCAAAAGATTCAATTTCTAGTTAAATTTTTAAAAAATGTGGAAATTTCTTTACAAATTTTTCTTGTTTATTTTATAAGCTCTATTTGATAAATAATTTACATAGAGTTAAGCAGAATTTAAAGCTGTAGCATAAAGGAAAAACACGATGAAAATAGAAAACCTTAATTTCAGTGAAAAAGTAAATTAGATTACTTCATTGTGGTTCATTTCTAGTTTCTGTTGACCTCTGAACACAACTACAATCCTCATTTTTAAACCACTTTCAAGTGAAGAGATCGACATCTGAGCTAGCGCACCTTCCCTTTCACTCTAACATGAAGGATTTAGATTCTTTAACATATGCATAGGATCTCCCCACAAATATCCTCAACAGACTTAAGGTATCAAACCCTAAACCCGAGTCTTCTTTACCAGTCTTAATTGAAGATAATAATAAAATCAAATAAATAAAGAATACTTTCCAATTTCTTTATGACATACATGAAAAAAAATTCAACAATTAACCAGTCTCTGTTATTTTTAATTTTTTTAATTCCTAGTTTTCCCATTCTTTACCGTTTTTGATTTATTTTTTGATTTCCTTAGGCCATAAGACATTTTCAGCATATATCAACCAAATATCAAATATTATAATCAAATATTAATCCCTAATTTTTATGGGAGTTTACATTACATGAACTTAAACACAATAAAAACGTTTTTATACCTCAAAAATTAAAATCTTATTTCTTTTTCATCTTTCGTCATCTTTTATTTAATCCACAAAAGAGCTTAAATATTGTAAAAAGTAACTAAAATTCTTCAGACGCAAGTTAAATGAAAGATTTCTTTAGTGTCGATATTAAAGGACACCTAATTATTGTGATCATTATTTTTTATATACTAAATAATTCTTAGAGGAATTAATGCACTCACTTCCAAAAGTTAGGTACGAAGATGTAAAATGCAAAAAAAATTAACAAATACTGCTTTGATTGACACAAGATTCGGCAGCAAATTAGCATATATATTTATGCATAAAATAAAATCAATAATTATAAACAGAAATTAAAACACTATTAAATTTTTGTAAGTTATCAGGTAATGAATGACATACTGGAGATTTAAGCAGAATTATGTATAAAGTGAAAATAAACATCATAAAATGAAAAAAGGACATTAATAGGGTATGTGATCCCCCCTAATCTGTATAAAAAGTTTAAACCTTGTGACCATGCATTCAATTAGGTGGTCATCCACCGCAGAATTAAGCAATAGCCATTCTTCTTGTAGAGCAGTTTCCAGATCAATGAAAGTGGCTGGAGATGGAAAACGGGAAGATACAGCACAGCCGATAGCATGCCAAAAATTGAATTTCAATGTAATTAAAGTCAGGGAATATGCTGGCCACGCCATGCGCGCAATCCCTTCACTCTCCAGGTAGTCATCGACGATGTCAGCTCTATGGAGATGTGCGTTATCGTCTATTAAAACAAAAGTAGGGCCAACTGCTGCAGCGTACAATCTCACAATGGGTTCTAGGATTTCATCTCGGTACCGAACAGCCGACACAGAACTCTGTTTAAAGATGTGCAGGTCGGTGCGGTATCCTAATGAAATCCCTGTCCACACCATAATGCTTTCGCCTCGGAATGCGAGGTGTTTGGGGCTGATGGAGCGTTCTTTGTTCGCGCCATATTCTTATTCGCTTGTCATCTGGCTCCAAAGCAAATCTTGACTCATCAGTAAACATGACATTGATCCAATCAGACGCAGTCCAATTGACATGTTCCCGGCACCACTTTAATCATGCCCCTCTTGATTGGATGGATAGACAAACACAAACTCAAAGTACCCAGGCGTACAGTCCACTCATATGTAATCTTCTGTGTATAGTAGCTGCAGATATCACCTTACCAATGGACGCTGTAACCATAGATGTCACACGTGTGAAAATCACTCTGCTATTCCGCTTGGCTAAAATAGCAATATATCGATCTTCCGCGGGGTTTGTAACCCTTGGGTGACCGACTACGGGCCTTCGGACAACTGTCTGTGTGGTTTGGAATTGTTTCCATAAACGTGAAATTACAAAATGATGAACGCCGAAGAAAAGAGCAACATCTGAGATCGTCTGTCCTGATTCAATGTGCCCCACAACACGCCAGCCAGCGCTTAGAATCTTCCATTCGTCTTCTGGAAGTCATAGAAACACGTATGTCTTGAAAACAAATCGTACGAAAGTTTTAATCACCTTCTATCAGCACTTACAATCAACTTCTGTAACCCTTCATAAAGCTGGTATCTTAAAAGACTGCATTTTTTGCATATTTTTGACATGAAAGCGCGATTGGCTGTTACCTAACATATTTGCATACTTCTATCTACCTCTGCAGCGATTTGCATCCTCTTCAATTTTGATTGGCTTCCGGAAATTAGCGTTTTCCTCTCCGTGCTTAACTTTTGGAAGTGAGTATATTATATTATCTGTATATTTCGGTAAATTTCTTTTTTGTAAGACAAAAAGAAATTGAATTAACATGATCCAGTTAAAAACACTTAAAACTAATTAAGCTTTTCGGTAATCCAGTTGAAAGTGTAAAATATCTGCTATAAAATTTTTCAATACGTACAATATCAGTGTTCCAAATAAACAAACTAAAAAAGGACATTGGCTGCAGCTTTTAAAATGAATAAGGTATGTATGTATTTTATTTGGGGTTTCAAAAAATATAGAAGCCGAGAGCTAACGACATAGTTTCTGAACATGGTAATTATAAGCTTGATTTTTCAAGAGGAGTATTTCTATTTTCCATTATTTAATAACAAAAAAGTTATTAATTATTGTGGGTACAGTATTCAGAATCAATTTGTTGCTCTTAAGTTTCTAAGTATTTCATCAGCAAGATTTTGAGAATATTTTTCTAAAATAACCAACTTCTTTTAACTTCTAATAAATAAATGTTACAAATCAATGTTTATTTGTATAAAAAGAATTATTTTATTCTAAATTCTCCCTTATGACATTATAAAATACTTTTGTAAAAGAGTTATTACTTTCCTCCAAATTGAAATCTACTATACTGAGCATGTGCATGTATGAACTGTTAGCTTCCTGTTTAGAGTTGAATGCCTCCTAGTTTTTCAGGTATTTATATTGTTTTTCCTGAAGTTTCATTCTGTTACGATTAAAAAAAGTATGTGAAATGAAGCAATTTTACCGTATTTAAATAATAAGAATAATTTTGAGAGATGGAATGCTAACGAAAGCTGATATGAACTGAATTCATTAGTTTTGAAAAGAAAATGATGCTTTCAAAGAAAAGAAAGCTTTATACAAATTTATTTAATACAAAAACTTCATTTCAGATGATTATAATATAACCATAAAATAGCAAATGAAATCTGGTTACTTAAAAACTAATTGCACACATTGTACTCTCTTCCATCACCAGATTACACGCGATATTCACACATATTCAAATACAAATGTCTATGTATTGACACTAGTATTACTACTAGTTTTCAAATCAAGTTCGAATCAAATTAAGTAAAATTATCAATTTTAGGATATATTTTGGAAGAAATGCTTTGAACTATTTTTCTATCTCTCAAAAAAATTACCTTTTATAAAAAATTTTCTCAATTTGTACAAGCAAAGTACAATTATGATAAAATTTGCTTAATATTTATTTTATTTTGTAAACAGCTTTGTTACATAGTTATTACATTTATAATATATGATACTTTTTATTGATTTTGTTCTTTGTTATCTCACATATTGTTAATTCAATGTTTTATTTGATTTTCTAAAAGGTAAATAGCAAAACTGTTTAATAATTAAAGCATTTTAAAGTTTGAAAACATTATTTAATAAAGGTTAAAACAAGGTATTCAACACCAAATAACCAAGATATTTGTGAAATTGTATAGGGAAAATATTCTTATATAGTTTATCAAACAATAATATATTCTCATTTCGCAGTATATCATTAAAATTTCATTAGAAAAATGATAATAACAAACTGTATTTCTAACTAAGCATTCTGTGAACTCTGAGATTTACGTTAACTATAAAAAAATACAAATAGGCTTAATGTTGTAAGGAATATTAATTATAAAAATGAAATATAGTTTTCTAATAGTTTTCGATGAACAAATGCGTCAAGATAACATTAAACTTGTTACATAGAGGCATCAAGAAGTTATTGAATGGATGCATCAGTAATGACATATGAATGTACCACGTTCATTACTATCATTTCAATTTACTGAAATTAAATCATATATTAATGACTGTAAAAACATAATACCAAGCAAACCAAAGGTTATACTTTAAAATATCACCTAAGGTTAGTAAGGCTGATTATAAGCAATAGCTTTATTCGAAAGCTGTGCAGGTATTTCAAAAATTTGCCTAACTGATATAAATTCAAGTTCAGTTCTATTATTAACTCAAAAGATATTCGATATTAGAGAGAGAGAGATTGTATATCTTAGTTCACATAATTGTTTCTTTTATTGACCTTTGTTGTTTTCAAGCTCTATACATTATATTAGATAATAGTCAAGTCTTACAAAAAGAAATAAGAGTTAATACTTAATTATAATGAAAATAATTGACAGCATAATTACATAACTTGCATACATTTTACTGAAAAGTTATGACACAGTAAAACGCATATAGTGACCAATGAATTAGAAACATTTTAGATTTACATTTAAATATTTGATAGGGATGAATTACGCAAATTTTTAATGACGGGGGTTTCACGTTATCAATATGCAAGCATTATTAAGGTACAAGAGTGCATTTCACGATGAATGAAGTAAAATTAAAAAATGACAGATCTTTCATCATTTCAAAAAGGGCTTATTGTTGTCTATTTAGCAGGGGTTGAAGATCACTTGGTTCTCAAAAGTATCCATATCAAAGGTTTTAAAAATTTGGAATCAGAATTTTTAGTCCTTGTTGAGAGGGCGTAACTGCGTTTCAAGCATTTTCCCAAAAGCGTCATCAGTGTTGTCTCCAATGAATCACACGGCAGAGCAGAGGCAGCACTGTGTTTCAAATGACAAAAATTGTCAGCCAATGATTCATGCTGAAATCTGTTTTTCCCAATAGATTTCAGCATGAATCATGGTCAGAAATTTACAGAGAATAGAACGGTATAGTCGGGTGCATGTGAAAAAACCACTCATTTCTGCATTATATGCTTATATTCATTTGCAGTGGTTTCGGGAAAGAAGATACTGAACATCTTGCGGTTTGCAAGTGGTTAATGTAGTCGGAAGAATCAAGAAATATTTCTTGTTTTGTACTGACTGAAGATGTCGAATTTGGCGGGAAATCCACGGAGCCACCATCTTCCCTTAAACGCACTGTGCGAGAGTTTGATGGAATTATCCAGATTTGGAACTTTTTTTTTTTTTACAGAAGAGTGATGGATATTTCATGGACGAAATATTTGAACCAGAAATGCTCAAAATTGGTTCGCTGAAAGTGAGCCCGATTTTTAATCTCTGTCCTCTGACTACTACAGAGCCATAATCTTATACCCATAGAAAATATATGGGATATGGTAAAATGACGCATTGACAGTACTCCCCTTTTTCATCTAACTTACACGATCTAAAATGCGGGATAGCCAATATTTGGTATTCTCTAGAAATATACGCACTCCAGAAACATGTAGACTCGATGTTCAAACAAATAAGAGTTGTTTGTCCATTCAAAAAGTGGTTCTATAAAATATTAATCTTATATTTCTAATTCATTGACCAGTGTGAGTATTTTCCACAGACGCATTCAAAATATTGATGTGCTACATTGTCTACAAAAACAGGAATAAATTACATATATATTTTAAAAAAATATTATTGTTTAGGAGAAACTGGTAAAAAGATTGTTTCAAAATTAGTATCAATAATTGAAATATCATTTCAAAATTCCTTTTTTATTAATTTAAGCCATAAGGAAACATATTTAGCTAATATATATAAGATATATATAGATGTATCTAGATTTATGTACATACATACACACACACATATATATATATATATATATATATATATATATATATATATATATATATATATATATATATATATATATATATATATATATATATATATATATATATATATATCGAAATTTTTAAATGCTTCTCACGTTGTGGAGATTTTTGAGACCACATGCCACACGCTTTAGTAATATTTAAAAAATAATTTAAAGCTTTTTACATATTTTCTTTGAAAATTCAATATCATTTATTAATGACACTTTTAACATCATATTGAGGAATGCAAATTACAAAATTAAAATAATTTTCTTCCTAACAAGAAAATATTTTTGTTGTTTCTGTAACTGACCTTCATTTATTTAATAACTTTTTAAAACTACTTTTAACTGAGAAAATTTTAAAACGAAACACACACGATCAAAGTAATTCGTTTTTGCATTTTATTAATTACGTCAACATATTTTTGTACTGAATAACTGAACTACTTTCATTTCTTAAATCGAAAAGTAAGGTGCTAAAATGCAAAAAAACTCTATTAAATTTATTACAGAAACCAAATTACCTGCCTCAGTGGTATGAAAAATCCAGAAAAGATCTAAAGTTAAATAAAATATTATTTTAACAAATTATATCATAATAGTAATATGTTTCCTTCCGCAATATTATTAAAAAAACAAGGTCATTTTTAGTAATTTTATTTTTTCTAGTAGTTGATTATAAATTAACTAATTTCTCATATTATTTACTAATTATTTTAATTGCATATATACATACTAAATAATCTTATTTCTTTCTAGTAGTTGACAATTACAAATTTACTTTAGTTAATTATAATATTTTATTTACTGAAACTTTTTTGAATAATACTTACTAATATAAGATGCTGTTAAGTTAATGGTATTTTCCAATACAATTGATTGCTTTGTGTGATCTCTAAACTCTCTCTCTCCATTGTTAATTCAATTTATAATATTCAATCCAAGAATATTATGATTCACCTCCAAAAATATCTGAACGCTAAAATCTTTGTGTAGCAATGTGACTAAAAGTTATAATCTAATCTAATATAAGAATTTGTATAAGATTATGTCAAGATTCTTTTATATTTAAAAAATTCAGAAATCGAATTTTTATTTTCAAATTTTGAAACCTTAAACAGTCAAGTGAAGGATCAGATTTATAGAAACAATTATATAAATGTGACTTTAAAAAAAATTAAACGGATTTATTTAAAGCAGAGGAATGAAACTCTCAATATTAATATCAAAATGTTTATTTTCTGGAATCAACGATTTTGTTTTCAAAAGTAATATATTTAAAATATTGCATTTTAAAGCCTTAATGAAATTAAATTATATTTTATGAAAATATATTAAATATCTGTGGCGATAAAACTGTGATGCAATGTATTGTGATATGAACCTATTTTTGTAAGTATTATAAAGTTTGTTAAATATTGTTAAAGGTATATGGTAATACCTTTAACAATATTTAATAAAACAATATTTTACTTATCATGATTTCTATTTAAAAACTCAGAGAATACATTTTAATCGTCATCTGATTGTGTTAAGATTGAAATTTTGCTTTTTACGAAAATTACTCTCTTCAAATATCAGTGCATTACATGAATGGCAATGAAGTTATTATATTAAATATATTATATTAAATTTTGATTATTTTTTAATATTACCTTCACTAATACTTTCGTCACCTGCACCAAGTGCCAAAATCATCAGGCTTCTCCTGAGCATCTTTTGGATTGCATGGGTCTCTCTAGGGAGGATCTCTTTAGCAATCCTCTTTTAGTCTTCGACTTCCTTACAGTCAACGAACTCGTGGATCTAGTCTGACTCCGTCAGACATGGAAGATAAGCAACAACAACAACAACACCTTCACTAATACTAAACAAATAAAACAAAAAGTTATTTAAATTTGCTTTACAATAATCTGTCAGAAATGAAAGTTAGAAGGTTGCAATAGAAATAATCTATCAATAACGACAAAACTAATTGAGAAATAATCTTTCAGAAAATATAATCTAAAAAAGTCAAGAATATTATAAAAAGGGTGAGCTATTTTAAAACACCTCTATTTCTACAATGGTTCCTTTTTGGTATGTTTTAACATGAAAATAATGTTTCAAACTGCATAAAATATTTTATCCAAAATCAATATTTAACTAAAATGAGTATTTTTATTATAGTTTGATTCTTTTTTCTAAATAATTCGAAAAAACTCTTTAGAAAGAGAAATCAAACTATTTATATGGATCTCCATTTTCTAATTAAAATTCCTTAACAAGTATTTTCTGCATTTCCACATAATCTTGCAACAATCTTACTTACATTATGTATGTTAAAATAATATTACATGCATAATCAACATTTATTTATGTATGCGCTGATTTTAATTGTATTACTTTATTATTAACATCAAATTTAAACATAAAAACACTTTTTCGCATATGTATGTAACGTTTTTTATTTAAGTATTGTATAAAGTTAGATATAAATTTGCAAAATTTTTTTATTTTTATTTATTAGTATATTTTTGGCTTATTTCAACTAGATATTATATAATTAACGAGTCTATTGCTATACTAAATAAGAGTTTGCTTATTTAGTTGGATAAGTTTTATGTATTAATTTGCTTATTTCGTTGAGTATTCGATAGTTAGACATCAGTAAAGGAAATATTTAATAAATTCTCATCAAATGTGGGAAGTATATTGACCTCTAGTGATTTAAATAACTTAATAATTTAAATAACGTAAGCGCACACGATACAAAGTCTTATTAAAAGTAATTGTTTCGACATATGCGAAGTCGGTTGACATATTTATAATTAAAGCAATCATCACAGTTATTGGAAAATGCACTTTTTAATTAACAGTAATTTGGGTTGTATACTTTAAGAATTAAAAAGTTCTTGAAGTATACGACCCAAATTTAAATTTAGTCACAAATACAAAATATTTTATCAGCCTGATACACATATTGAACATCTCAGTAAAAATCTTGCCATATACCACCCACAGTTTTAATTTAAAAAATAATTTCATCGATATATTTAAAGTATGATTCCGTTTGTAGACAAGTTTATAAAAATGAAAAATATTGGGAAATTCATTTTTATTTATTACTAACAAATAGAGATGCGCATACATACCTTTTTAATAATAGTCTATATATTGGGTGACTTAATAAATTTATATAGAACTTTAATTTCCATAAATAGTTAATAAAATATTATTTTGAAAGGAATTATTTAAATGAAAATTTTTTAAATTATTAATTTGATCAGCCATGAGATGAGTATGGAATATATTTCATACAACACTAAGAAAAACATTTTATTAAATAACGGCTCAAGTGAGATAGGTTGGTTATATATAAAAAATTTAAACTTCATATTTTTTAAGTATAAAATTAGTATCTCAATAAAACATATCGATTCGAACAATTTCTTGCATTTAAGAATGTCTACAAATAGCAGAATTTTAAAATAAATATAAAATGCTTGTGATTTTTTCAACACCAAGAATGGTTAAGAGAGTATTGGTGTCAAGAGAAGGAAATTCTATAAACGTTCATATATTTTTTGCATTAATACAGAATCCATTATTTTTGTAAATTTCACATAAATATAATTTTTAACAACGAAACTCACAATTGCATACTTTACTAAGCTAACATTTATAACGAATTTTAAGAAATATATTATTTTTATGTCATTATGTTTTCATTTTTCCTTATTGTTACTTTTTCTTTTAATTTTATTATTATTTTTATCTTTTAAAAAGAATTGAATTTCTCATATAAGGATCTAAAATAATTTTCTACTTCTACAAAACGCAGTTTTATTTTTTAAATTATTCGAATGATTAGAATTATGCATGCAAAATAAGAATGACAAAAACGATTAAAAGGCACTTCCAAGATCAAAATCTTTGAATCACAAAGAGAAAAATTAATCAATTATTCATTATTAGAGCAAAAAAATAATAATAAATTAGAAATACCCACTCTAAATTTCTGATAAAACACCGATACTTTAAAAACCCACTTAATTTAAATTGAACTTTAAAGTAAATCCCCGAAGATAAAATATTATTTTCCTTATTAGAAAGCATGATAATCGAAAATCCTTATTATTAAAAGTGTTAAATAGAAAAATCTCAATTAAAAACTTTAATGTTGCTCCGAGTTAAAATAATTGAGAACACAAGTTTGAAATAAAATACGAATTCATTAGAGAGAGTGCAAAATGTAAAATGATAGAAAGCTAATTTTCAAAGGGTAGTTTAAATTTTTATCGGGTTTTAGAGTTAAAAAACTAATTTATGTAACTTCTCAAATTTATTTATTTATTTATTGAAATACACTCGTGTCTATAAATTAAGGATAATGCAAGTTCAGGCAAAGAAAAGACACAGAAGAAAAACAAATGTGACTTATTTGTAAAGAATATTTATCAAACAAAAGGTGAGGAGCCAAAAAGATGCTATATGTTTGACATCATTAATAAAAATTGCGATTTTTACTCCCTGGAGCAAATTTCAAAAAAGAAGCTATTAACAAAAACCAATATAACATGGTTGGTATGATGGTTAATACATCGTATGCCCCCTAGACGATGCATTACAGGCCGTACAACGCCTAAGCATAATGAATATAAAATTATCGATCTGATCTTGGGGAATATTACACCACTCATCAAGCAATGCTCTCCGAATTTCTCGTAGACATGTGTGAGGAGGTTGACGAGCTGCAATTCATCGGCCAAGCATGTCCCACAGATGCTATATTGGATTCAAGTCTGGTAAGTATGCTAGCCAGTCCACACGGGTGACATCCTCCGATTGAAGGCATTCGTCTACAATGTTTGCTAGGTGAGGACGGGCATTGTCATTCATAAATAGAAATTCTGCACCCATGGCGCCCCGAAACAAACGTACATGTTGTTCCAGAATGACATCCGAATAGATGTGGCCTGTCATGGTTATATTCTGAACATGCAGGTTAGTTCTGGAACCCAGAATAATTCCTGCCAAAACGAACAATTTTGCACTACCGAAACGATGTCGCTCAATGGTGTTCTCTTGGTGGTAACGAATACCTGGCTCTCTCCATATGAAAGTCCGGCGAAAATCAGACTTAAAGCTACACTTGGACTAGTCAGAAAACATCACACTAGACCGCTGTTGCGGTGTTCACAATGCATGCTCTCTACTTCAGGCTAACCACAGGTGACAGGGAGTTGCGGTAAGTGGAACACAGCTGACAGGCCTAGGAGCACATAGAACAATGTGTCCTAAGCATCTGTACCCGGCCTGCCTTGAAACTGCCGTACCAGTAGCTGAAGAGAGCTGACGAGACAGGTCTGATGCTGTAATCCGTCTTTTTCTTTTGGCAGTAATTGCCAAAAATACCGGTCCTCATTCGGCGTTGTGACTCGAGGGCAACATGTGCTGTAATGTGTACTCCCATTCCCAAAATTTAAAGCATTCTATAGTAACCAGAAATATTTATAAAATAGTTTACATCCATCAATTTTTTTGCTTTATACATCAGAATTTTTTAAACTTTTTATCAGTATTTTTATTTACAACACACAACATTGTAAACAACAGCCGTGAAACAACGCTGTGAGTAATGTCGCACTCCTTGTTATTTTACGGCAACATGTGTTATTTTACGCCTTCGATTTTTCCAATAATTCGGCCACACATAAAATCATCTAAGTGATGTCGGAAAGACATGCCAAAAATTTCAAGTTTGTCTATTAAATCTTTCCGGTAAAACTTTGACTTTAAGCAACTGTCCACACGCGTCAAAACCTTTAAAGCTCTTTTGAACGCTATCACGTGATGAACAGACAATGAAAAAAATTTGAAAACGCATACTTCTTACTATATCCCGCACTTATTCTAATTTTCCACATTTTGCTTCCTTTCATTTTGTGGTTGCTGTGGATGATAGTGTTATCCGTCCTTAGCAATTGTCCAGTAGTGTATAAAAATGATTTAATCATCAATAAAAGTGTCACTGCATATTCCATTTTGAAATAAAATAAGGATATTTTTTATCGAATAGGCCAACTAATAAAATGATTTAAGATAATAGGTTTATTTAATGAGAATTTTTTTAATATATAGCTACCTTAAAGCATTTATTTTTATTTATGATATATTTTGCTGATTCAGATGTATTAGCTGTTTTTCTAATAGGCTGAACTGAATCAACATTTCCAAGGAAACTGGATTTTGAATATAAATGCCAGAAATTTGTGATTTAAGCTTATTACTACTGAACAAAAAATAAGTATTTTAATAATATGATTTTTAGATTTCTGTTTAGAACAAGTGCTTTGAATTAATTAAGAAAATTTCTGGGCGTCGTAACATTTTATCTAAGTAAATAAAATATTTTATCTGTTTTGTACATCAAAATTTCATCTAGAACTGAGCTTAGGAAATGCCTAGGTAGAATTTATATAAGTAAATGAATCTTTGGTTAACATAAAATAAAAACTAAGTTTGCGTTAAAAATTTTGATTAAAATGTTTTTAATAAAGTTAAAATATAATTAATTCTGATTTGAATTTCGTGTAAAATTACTTATGCACATATTTATGCTGTGTTAAAATTACTTTAAGTGATGTAACTTACTTCAGACTTCTTTTTTTTAAGAAAGAGAATTATATATTTTTCTCTTTTGAAAATTAACATCTGTACCTTACGTCTCAGGGTAAAGATTTGGCAAAAAATTATTTCTTATTCCTACAGGAGTTGTCTGTACTAATGGGAAAGAGAGTCCCTAAAATCAGAAGCATCAATATGTAATAGTATTGAACTAAATTATTACTTATAGTATGAAAGGTGTACGTGAGTATATTGTTATCATTGTACGCTTAATTTCACTTCAAGGAAGTCAAAATGAGAGACTTATCAGAATTTTAAGAGGACAGATAAAGGAAACCCTTCTGTTCGGTGGATCAAAAACTATAATGGTACAGCTCTTTCAATATCAATTGACAACATTTCAATGTTCATGACAGCATATAATGATGATGGAAAAACATCTACAAGGTAGAACTGTGGAAGGAAAACTAATCTCATTGTAAGAGACAGGTGTATATTAAAGAAGATTAGAATATCAGAAGGAAATTCAAAAAAGCAAGTGATTGCAGAGATGTGAATGAATACCTTCAAAATCCAATATTAATTCATACAGATGGAAATGAAATGCCTAAACATAATATTTGGGGCTTATATCAATCACAAATTTTCTTATCATAGACATGAATTGGAAACAGCGTGTACAGTAGTGAAAGGACCCCATGAAACCCAGACTGTTGATAAATGGAAGCATTCCTTGTTTTCTGATGAATTTAGTTTTTCTCTATACCCCACAAAAGGTTGGGTTTACTTTTGTTGAACTCCCGCAAAAGTGAACAAGATTGTATTCTTTATAGATAGAAATATGAAGGTGGTTCTATAATGATTTATTTCCACATCGCCTACTTTGGTGTTGATCTTCTTGTTAACATAGAGAGACAGATTACTGATACTGATTATATTACAGTTTTAGCCAACCATCTGCATTCTAGGACCCAGACATTGTTTCTCTCTAGATTGCACTTATCAAGAAGTTATCCGATTCACCGTAGTCGAACTATTCAATCAATGTCTCGGAATCATTAGGACTTAGTTAAACATCCTCTATGGCTTGCTCAATTACCCAAATTAAACACCATAGACTTCCTATTATCCATTTTGTAAAAAAAGTTGGAGACTTTATTTTCTTGTTCCGGCATGAGTCCACGAATTAAAGCAGTTTCTGAATGAGGAACACTACAACATCACTCTTACCACCATTTAGAATTTGTATATGTCCATTTCAGGTAAGATAAAAGTAGTTCTAAATACCAAATATGCTCCCACAATAATTACATTATTTTGAACAACTCATGTTAGTTTAAACATAAATTATAAAAGTAAAATTTTAAATTTCTTAAAATTTTTGTTTGGTTTTCTGAATGCATTTCATCCTTCCTTATGCATCACAGCATGGAAATGTATTGAAACATGTGTGAAGGAACATAAACTTCAATATTTATTAATTATGTAACTATAAATAGAGTTTTCAAGCACTAGTTTATTCGATTTATTTTAGTTAAATTATACTTGTGACTTCATTTCATGATATAGAACATCGTTTTGACAACTGTTAATTAAATTGCTTAGTAATGGGTACAGTTTATATATTTCATTTTAGAACAATATGTTTCACTTTTGAAGCTTAATCCAGAAAAGATTTTTTTAAATCTTTTTTGCTTTTGTTTTTCCAATATATCATATACAAAATATTTAATAAAACTTCTGTTTGTATATTCATTGCATTAGTTTAATGTTTGTCTTTTCAGTTCATAAGTATAGATTAGTAATTAAAGTATGCTTTGTAATATATACTCTTTAATGTGTTAAGGTGTTAAATTTCATATTTTTTACCTTTAATCTGCAATAAAAAATTAAAAAATGTTTTTAATCCCTTAAGATATTAATTTATTTCAGCATGCCGTATGCAGAAAATTTCTAATTTATTTTCTATTCTTGTTTTCATGGTATTAACTTAAAGTTAGCCCTTTCCTAACAACATGGAATTCATGAAATCTAGTTTAGCTATAATTTGCTAAAATTTAATTACGTAAGCTTGCTCTAAGTCTTGCATTATCTTGGAATTCATTTATCCTGATATAAAATGATTTAATCAGAACACATAGCGAAGGGGTTAGATTGAGCTAGGTATTTATAAAACTTCTTACGAAAAGTCAGATTGCTTAACTATATAATATTATAGGATTATGTAGTTTTAAATTATGTGACATAATCTTAGTTTAAATTGATATTCTTACTGCCCATATTTATGTCTTTTCTGTAAAAAAATTTTAGACATTTGTTCACTTGAGAAACCGAAAAAATTATAGATGCATAATTGATTAGAATCTTTGCTATACCTTCAAGGGCACTCAGAATATACATGTAAATTAGTAATAAATAATGTATATAAATGTATGTGAGAAACAAGTAATATCTTATTTATAAATATATTCTATTTAAAATATTAGCATATTCTGATGGATGCACATCAGAAATTAAAATTCATTCATTTCATGTGAAGAAAAGCAATGGCTAAATGAGATTCCAATATTTATATAGAATTCTCAAATACGCTAGTATCCATAAATTAAAGATAATTTAAGTTCAGATAGTGAAAGGGACAGATACAAAATAAATGTGACTTATTTGTAAATTCTGTCTATTTATTAAGCAAAAGGTAAAGAGCAAAAAAGATATTATACGTTTGACATCATTAAAAAATTGTGATTTTTATTCCCTGGTTTGGTTTGTTTGTCGCTCAACGGTCATTTTTTGCACACGAGGGCTAATTAGACCGGGACTTACGGCTTAAAGTGGATTCCGAACCACTACAAACATCCATGCCCAAGGTGGGATTCGAACCCACGAACTGTTGAACCGAAGGCAAGAGCACTAACCATTCGGCTGCCAGCTCGGCTTTTATTCCCTGAAACAAATTTAAAAAAAGAACCTATTTACAAAAACCAATATAACCTGGTTGGTAGGATGGTAGGCCGTACAACGCCTAAGCATGCTGAGTATCAAATTATCGATCTGTTCTCGATGAATATTACACTCATCAAGCAATGCTCTTCGAAGTTCCGCTAGACATGTTGGAGGGGGTTGACGGGCTGCAATTCATCAGCCAAGCATTTCCCACACATGCTCTATTGGATTCAAGTCCAGTGAGTATGCTGGCCAGTCCAAAGGGGTGATATCCTCCGATTGAAATCATTCGTCTACAAAGTTTGCATGGTGAGGATGGGCATAGTCATCCATAAACAGAAATTCTGCACCAATGGCGCCACAAAACAAGCGTACATGTTGTTCCAGAATAATATCTCGATAGATGTGGCTTGTCATGGTTACATTCTGAACATGCAGGTTAGTTCTGGAACCCAGAATAATTCCTCCACAAACGAGCAATCCAGCACCAACATAATGGTGTCGTTCAATGGTGTTCTTTTGGTGGTAACGGGTACCTGGCCCTTTCCATATGAAAGTTCGGTGAGAATCAGACTGAGAGCTAAACGTGGACTCGTCGAAAAACATCATACAAAACTACTGTTGCGGTGTCTACAATGCATGCTCTCTACTCCAGACTAACCGCAGGCAATAGTGAGTTGCAGTAATTGGAACTCATCTGACAGGCCTACGATCATATAGACATATGACAGACATCTACGATCATACAGACATATGACAGATCATATAACAGACATCTACTATCATATAGACCAGTGTACCCTAAGTGTCTGTACACGGTTTGTCTTGAAACTGTCGTACTGGTAGTGGAAGAGAGCTGACGAGACAGGTCTGATGCTGTGCTCCGTCTGTTTCTTTTGGCAGTTACTGCCAAATACCAGTCCTCATTCGGCGTTGCAACAAGGAGTCGACCTGTCCAATTACGTCAATTCACATTACCATCATCTTGGAATCTTTCCCAAAGCTTTTAAATGACACTCTGGGTGATTCCAAATTCCTCGCATACTTCCAGCTGGGCAAGTCCACATTCCCCAGAGAGGTTGATAATTCCACCACGTAAAACACCATCCAAATGCTTCCTTTGTGCCATAACTATACGGTTATTGCACTGAAAGGCTTTTAAAGCGCATGTGAACACAATTTTACTTCTTTGCAACTATTCCTTATATACCCCTCTCACACTCTCGTCACTGTGACGTACTATCGGCCCCATCTGGTGGTCTCTTGTAATTTGCATATTATTCTTCAATACGTGTGTGTTAATTCTACTTGTAAAATTTTTATTTTAGAATTCAATTTCTGTGTGATTCTGAAGTATCTTTAATTTTTGGACATGAGTGTACTTTTAAGATTCATGAAATTCATTTTTAGTTCTTCCAAGACCAAGTGTTTCATAAGAAAAATTAAGCTGAAAACATAGGAAAAGAAAATGTGATCGGCCAGCTCATATAAATGAAACTTTTAATGACATTTAGTCCTAAATTTTGTATTTATCATCAGATCTGCATTAAAAAATGCATACCATAAATATAAGGTATGCATAGTAGCATCGAAATAGTTGATCTCCACAAATGCATTTCAATTTCAGCCTTTAAATTTTTAACATTTCTAAGCAAAATATACTACCGTATAAATACTACAAAAATCGTAGGCTGTAGAAACCCTTTTTTACTTAAATGCTAGTAATTAATTTGTATATAGTTGGACACATAAATTTACATGCATTACCCATGGAGGAAGAAATATAAGAGGAGCCGCTCTATTGGTCAGCGCTTGACGCAAATGTCATATCCCATCTGTTTTCCAAAACATTACACTAAAACCTGTTGTTTACTATAAAGCTTCTTGTTGAATTTGTTGTTATTCGGAAATTTCTAATTTTAAATAATTATGGCTGCTTTCTGTGCTTATGGATGTACAAGTAGACCTTCAAAAAAAATTCCTGGAGTAACTTTTCATAGGTAATTTCATTAATCTTTAAAACTTTTTGCTCACTAAAATTAATGTTTCTAATCCTGTTGCATGTGCATCATATTGTTCAATTTTATATGCCAAAAGCAAGCGTGAAAATATATAAACTGATTTTATTGCAAAATATATGACCTGAAATCAGACATTGATGTTTTATTTATTAACTTATTTTGTACTATATTAGGTTTCCCATGGAAGAAGAAAGGAAAGCACTTTGGGTAAAGGCAATCAGGAGAAAAGATTGGTCACCAACATCTTATACGAAAATTTGCTTTTTACACATTTCGAAGAACATTTCTTTGACAGATCGATGACTCAAATTCTATTGAAAAAAGATGCTGAGCCAAGAATATTCCCTGAATTTCCACTTTACTATCAAAATGTGAGTTGACATCTTTATCAACAAATATAAAATTTTTTTCCCTAAATATAATGAAAATTTAAAAATTAATGCTGGAAGAATTTCGTTTTTATTTAATAAAAACATTGATAATTTAGATATTGATAAGAAATCTTAAATATTTATATTTGTTTCTTGATTTATTTTTTTACATAAACAGGCACAAAGATTTCGGCATTATAAATGAATCCTTCTTATTAGTTTCATTCTAAAAATTTAAAGGGTATATATATATACCTCGATAAATGTTCTATCTATATATATATATATATATATATATATATATATATATATATATATATATACGAGGATACGAGGTTTACTCTGAAATTTTTGAGATACGCGCAGACGACAATTTACAAAATGAAAATAACGGTTTAATTTTAAAGTATAAAGTATTTTAACACAGAATACGATTTTTTACTAACTTACTTCAATTTGTTTAGCGTGGAATAAATTTTAAACAGAAGAGAAAATGGAGTGGACGCGAGAACATTTTCCCGCTATGATTTTCTACGATTTCAAAGCAGGATTAAATCAAGAAGAATGCGTTTAACGGTTGCAATTAGCATTTGGTGATGTATCTCCTGCTCGTGCTACTGTATTCAGATGGTTTAGAGAATTTAGAAGAGGTCGCAATTTTGTTCAGGATGAAGAACACACAGGTTTTCTTCATCCTGAAGGACCGCTGATGGCGGCCAATCAGGAAGGCCGCCATCAGCAGTAATCCTGGATAATGTGTCTGCCATTCGAAAAATGTTAATGGATGATAATCGCTGTACCTATCAAATGATACAGAAGGAACTTAACATTGGATCCGCAGCCATACACAAAATCATTCATGAAGAATTACATATGAAAATAGTAGTTTGCCGTTGGGTTCCCCATAATCTAACTGAGCATCAAAAAGAGGAGCGTGTCAGAATCAGTAAAGAAACTCTTAATATGCTGAATGATGGTAGCCACCGCATCATTTCTAAAATTGCAGCAGGTGATGAAACGTACATACCGTTTCTTGACGTTCCAACACGTCAAGAAAGCAAAGTATGGGTCTTTGAAGATGATCCCACAGCTGACAATAGTGGAAAAACAACACGCACTGAAAAAAGTGATCTATGCCGTTTTCTTCAGAAGTACGGGATTGGTCAAAGCCATCAAGTTGGAAGGACAGAAGACAGTAACAGCAAACTGGTATACCACTAAATGTCTTCCAGAAATTCTACAAGAACTGAATGTTAGGGGACTAATGCTTCACCATGACAATACATCTTCACATACAGCCGAATTAACAGTTGAGTTTCTTAAACAAAAACAAATTAAAGTGATCGAACATCCGCCGTATTCACCTCATCTAGCTATGTGCAACTTTTGGTTATTCTTTAATCTAAAAACGAACTTACATGAATGTCGTTTTCATTCAGAAGAAGAGATTGATGTGGCTATAGATGCCTTTTATTCATCTATTCGAAGAAATGAATGGCTTGAGGCATTTAATTTGTGGAAAATTCGTCTACAAAATTGCATTGATGCTGGAGGAGACTACTTTGAACACACCTAAAATTTTGTAAGTATAACTTTAAAAACCTAGTTGTATTTCAAAAATTTCTGAGTGACTCTCGTATATATATATTTGTCACTACATTAACACACAAATTATATGTATCAAGTAGAATTAAACATTGACGAAACAGATTAGCACGCTGGTGAGAATTTAAACCATCAACTAAAAATACCGAATCGAAATTTTAAAATGATGATTGATACAAACAACCATAAGCACTAGAGCTTCTTTAGCTAGTGGTTGTTGATCACCGTCAATTTCAATACCCATGTTAACATATCCATACATCTTTCCATTATGAATCTCGACATGCTGTCTTATAGTCATTTCATCAATAAGTAATGAAAACAATAGAGGGTACTTAGTATTTCTAACCTGCTCAAACAATGCATTTAATGCTTCTGTAGTGAAACCTGGTTTTCCATCAATATGTTCATACCACTTTGTGATGGTTCTTGGGTGTGGTAAACACACACACATGACTGAAAAGATTTTCGCACATAGTTATAGGCTTTAGGAGAGTAAAAATGTAGTGTTAGAGCAAATGCTCTAAGTTTAGGAGAATATATATTTGGTAGTGTTTCATTTCTGATTTTTTGATTAATTGTCGTGAAAGAAGTTCATTATTGCCAGTTTTCTGAAGAACTTCAATAAAGTCTTCATGAATTAGTCGTCTTTTACTCAATTCACTCTAATAACTACATTTAGATTTGTAATCTTATTATATCGCCTTATTTTCTGATGAAGAGTCTTAATTTTTTTTTTTTTTTTTACTTAAATTAACCTTTTCATTAGCTTCATCTAAAGATCTCTTACATCTGGCATTTGTACATGGATTTTCATTTATTTCTGACATGCAACTTGAGGTGGATGGCTGGCATAGTAATTCCTCAGACCACTTGTAATATTTCGCTCAGTTGGAGGTTTTCTTCCAGTAGATAATTTCTAAAAAAGTTACATGTATTTAGAAAATGATAATTACAAATTTAAGGTATTTTAAATTCATACATTCAAATATATATACACACAGATATATGATATGCTATTAAAAACTGAAACTAAATTAGTCATACAAATTTAATTACAATTGATTTATTAGCTGTTATAAAATTATTTTTTTTAAAAAATTTGTTAACTGTTTCTCACCACTAATATATTTCATTAAGAATAATTTTCTGCAATAATTAAATAACATTTTCATCGTATAAATTAAGTAATCCATATTTTTAGGAGCAAATAAGTCTATTTTCCATAATACTGTAAACTTGGTCTGACAATAATACCTATGAATATATATATTCACAACTGGCCATTATAATTGCTACACCAGGAAAGCGGCACACCACACACGTGAAATTTGCATGACAGGTAGAACTTGCTGTGATATGCAAATGATTAGATTATCAGCGCATTCAAACAAAGCAGGCGACAGTAGCGACATCTACAATGTGTATAAAACCAGATATTTAATAGCAGTTTTCTCATACTCAATTTCCGTTTCAACATTGTTTTCGGCAAAGAAAGTTGTTGTAATGCCTCGTGTAAGAAGAAGAAATGCCTATCACCACGTGTCTGAATTTGATCGAGGAAGGATTATAGCCTACCGGGATTGCGGTTATCGACGACGTTTGCGGCAGTATGGATTGTCTGCACGGCGACCATAGCTTCGGCTACCATTGACGCTGAGTCACACACAGGAGCGCCTTCAATGGTGTGATCAGCGACGAACCAGGAAGCGGGAATGGCATCACATCATCTTTACAGATGAATCTCGGTTCTGTATATAGGACCATGATGGCCGCATCCGTGTTTGGAGGCATCATGGAGAACGCGCATTGCCAGCTTGCATTGGACATCGCCATACTGGCCCATCTGCTGGAGTGATGATATGGAGTGCCATTGGATACACGTCTCGATCATCTCTTGTTCGCATTACCGGGACTTTGAACAGCACCGTTACATTTCCGATGTGTTAATACCCATGGCTCTGTCCTATCTTCGAGGCCTCCCTAATGCTTTGTTTCAACAGGATAATGCACGACCGCATGTTGACCGTACTGTTCTGAACTTCCTGGATACAGAACAGGTTCGACTATTACCCTGGCAAGCACGATGTCCTGATCTGTCACCAATTGAGAACGTGTGGTCAATGGTTGCCGAGCGATTGGCATGCCATCACTCACCATCCACTACTGTCGATGAACTGTAACATAGTGTTGAAGCTGCATGGACAGTGATCCCCGTACATGCCATACAATCTCTGTTTGACTCCATGCCTAGGCGGATAAATGCTGTTATTGCAGCCAGAGGTGGCTGCTCTGGGTACCGATTTCTCAAGATCTATACATTCTAATTTCCTGTAAATCTAATCACTTGTTCTTTCCACTATAATGTATGTGTCCAATAAATATCGTTCTGTTATTTGCATTCCTTCTTGGTGTAGCAATTTTAATGGCCAGTAGTGTAAATATATTGATTGGAAATATATAGAAGCACTTAATAATTTACAGGAAGGAGGTCCTTCATTTAGCAAATGAATTAAGACTTTCTTATGTAAAATTTTCCGAAAAGAAAATGAAAGTAAGTTCAGCAACACAGCTACTGAGTAAGTCAGTTGCTGATGCTATTAAATTTTGTGATATTGAATTACAATTACCTGAGTTTAACGGCTCAGAGAAAACAGTTATTTTTATAAAGATGTTCAATGCTCTTTTTGATGTTCTCAATTCAAGAAATATTTATCAGTTTGGTCTAATAAAAGCGCTTGGTCCAAAATTTTGGGAAAATACTCTGAATTTCTTAGGAAGTGCAGAAAAATATATTTCTGGACTAAAAACTGGTGTAAATGGAGGTTTGCTTTTAGAAAGCAACAGAAAAACTGGTTTCTTAGGCTTCATTATTTGCATTAACAGCTTAAGAACCTTGTTTACCGAATTATGTTTGAACAGTTCTCCAATACTAAAGTATCTTCCAACATACAAACTGAGCCAAGATCATCTTGAACTATTTTTTGCATGTATTCGATCACAAGGTAGATGCAATAACCCTACTGCTTTGCAGTTTTCTAGTGCGTATAGAAAGCTTCTAGTACGGTTAGAATTGTCTACTGACAATGATAATTGTATTGTTCAGTCTAAAATAGCAATTTTAAGTACAAGCTGTTCAAAAAATCCTGTTAATGTAATTAACAAAACAACTCAAAATTATCTTCTGCTCAAGGCACAACTCAAAATCAAGAATGTTCAGACCCAAGTGATCACGATTATATTTTTGCGCCACAAGCTTTAAATATATGCTCAGAACATGTTTTTTTATATATCTGGATTTGTTGCAAAAAAAATTATCTAATTTAGCATGTAAAATTTGTGTTGGAGCACTTACAGATGTAAATTCTTATCTGCATAAGAAATCTTTAATTGCTTATAAAAACCAAGGTGGTTTAATTTATCCTTCCAATGATGTGTTTATAATATGTAAAGAATGTGAAAAAGCATTTAGGCATCAGGTTCGCTTAAATGGTGAGAATTTATTGCCAAAACATTCTGTTAAAAAAATAGAAATAAATGTTTTAAAACGTTTAGAGCGAAAAATTTTATTTACTTCCTTAAAAGAGCACATGTTTGATGCAGATCCACTTGAAAATCATGTTATACTTTTGATTAATGCAATAATCAAACAATATTTGTGTGTAAGATATACATATTTTTGTAAAAATGCTATCGATGTCTCAAGATCAATGAGACATTTATACACCAAATCAATTCTTTTTCAAAGTAAATAACAATATATATATATATATATATTTATATATATATGTGTGTGTGTGTATATATATATATATATATATATATATATATTATTAATTTGTAACGTAATGAATGTTTATAAAGTTTGTTAATATTTAAATCTGTATATACTATAAGTTCTTCCAATATTGTAATTTGTGTTCATTGTGTGAAGATTTCAACAGAATGTGTCAATTTCAATGTTTACTGATAACTATATATTTTAATTTTACAACATTTGTATTTAAGAGATGCTTATTTTTATATAAATACTATTGATGTTTCCAGATCAATCTATTTTATTACAAATCAGTTCTTTTTAAAGTTTTGCAGTGCATGAAAAATTTATCTTAATATTTATGTCTGTATATTTTATAATTTCTTCCAGTATTGCAATTTATGTAAATATTTATAGTGTAAAAATTTCAACAGAATGTAATGTGTCAATTTCAGTGTTTACTGATAACTATATATTTTAATTTTACAACATTTGTATTTAACATATGCACATTTTTGTATAAATGCTATTGATATTTCAAGATCAATATATTTTATCACAAATCAATTTTTTTTAATGTTTAAATTTGTAATTTGCAGTGCATGAAAAATTTATTTTAATATTTATGTCTGTATATTTTATATGTTCTACCAGTATTGCAATTTATGTAAATATTTATAGTGTGAAAATTTCAGCAGAATGTGTCAATTTCAGTGTTTACCGTTCACAACATTTTATAATCACAACATTTTTATTTAAAAAAATAAACTAATTATTTCACAAAGTGTTAACTTTTCGTAAATTATAATGAATATAGAATGCAAAAAATATAATGAGGATCATAATCGTAAGGAAAATTATAAATTTTAAATATCATTAAAAATTCAAATATTTAATCTTAAAGTCACTTTTAAAATTTAGGAAATGAAATTAGTTTCATAAAAAAATTTACATCATTTAAAATAAAAATAAATCCAAATAAAGGAAAGAAACACAAGAAGTGTGCTGGCCTAGAACTATATGAACACAAAGAACATCTAATATTTAAAGGACAATTTATAAATAGTTAATAATCTACTGCTGTCATTTAATTAACACTAATTTTCTGTAGTAATTTTATTATATTCATAGTTATTATTGTACTTATTAAAGAAAATTAAACAAAATTCCTTGTGTACCACAAAGTATGTCACGCGAGGCTAACAAAAATAAGTACATTCACCCCAAAAAACAATTACAAGACAAAGGTCATAAAATATATAAAAGTTTAAATGACAGATTTTTTAAACACCAATCGTTTCAATATATCTCAAAATACTAGAAAAAACATGGGTGAGCAAATAGAGACGTTTAATTTGGTTTTAAAACTATTTTTAATGTATTTACAACAACAGCTTCAGATATTTTTATCCTTGCATATATATATATATATATATATATATATATATATATATATATATATATATATATATATATATATATATATATATATATTTCGAACCTACAAATCTTTACCACATATAAATTCTATTCTTTTCTATACATTTAAAATTTCGTTTAACTTGGTTAACATGGCATCTTTAAAACTACTGCTTAGATGAAAAAGTTTATTCAAGGTAAATAAAAATATTTTCAAAGAAAAATAAATCTCTTGAAAATTAAATAACTTTTTTGCGAAGTTTCATGATGAAAAATTTCATTTTAAAGAAAAATAATTGTATCCTTTTATTGGGTGTTTCGGAAAGTCATTTCGTTTTTCCCACCTGGATCAGCTTTTTGCTAGTAAAAACCAACCACTTTATGAGTGTGAAATCGTGCTTCTACCAGAAAGATGATAAAAGCTATTGGATTAGAATAGACAATATGCAATGCAATTCGATATTTATTCGTTATACATTTTTCATTTTCATGAAAAACGAAATTACTTTCCAAACAATCCAATATTTATGGGCTAAAATATATGACAAGTACTTTAAAAATAATTAATAAATTGATTCCAACTATGCAGTACAAAAACATTTTCTTTTTAAACATATAAGAAGTGACTTGTTAGATAAAAATCAATATATTTAAATATTATGTTGTTTTAAAAAACACACACACAATTGTATTTGAGCTGTATTATAAAAAAAATACCTAATAGCAATTTTACCTTTAAACACTGTATTAAATACTTATTTAAAATTAAAAATAACCATAACACAAAATAAAAATTTTAATTACAATTTAACAGGTTTTCTTGCATTTTAAATTCTGGTTAATGAACATTTTCAAAAATTATAAGTAAATAAATTTATTATTTATTTAAAAATAGTTTAATTCATCGTTAAGCTTTTTGTTTAAAGACATAGTTAAGCGATCTACTTCCTGATGCTTTAGAAAAAGCAGATTTTGGAGCTTTAGCTCAGTGTTTGCATAAAAATGCTGATAGCATTTTGCACCACCTTGGAAAGGTTTGTTTGTCGCTCAATGGTCATTTTTTGCACACGAGGGCTAATTAGACCGGGACCTACGGTTTAAAGTGGATTCCGAACCACTACAAACATCCATACCCAAGGTGGGACTCGAACCCACCTTGGAAAGGAGCTGAAATGTTAATTCTAAGGAAAATGGTCTTCAGCATATATTTCTCTAATTCTATAATAATTTAACTTTCATTTTTATAAATTTTGACAGAATCAATTTCTAAGCACAATTCATTGATATAACAATCAATATATCATGCACGTTAACTACCAACAAAACATCTATGTAACATTCTCACAAACTGAGAATAACAATTTTCAATAAAAAGAAATATCTAAATTAATAAAAGCAAATTATGTTTTCTTCAAAAAGTAACAGCATATTTAAAACAATGTTAGATACATGCAAAGAATGTTTGTAAGTATATCCTTGTTGAACATTTACTATATTTGATATAATTTCAAACACATTTCCAAAGATAAATCCCTCAAAAACAAATTAGCAGCTAAATACACTTGAAAATTATTTATTATTTATTTTATGGAACACTATAGCTATATTAAATATTAATACAAATAAGAACTATACATATTTCTTATTTATAAGAATATTGTATAAATGCCTTTTTCATAGATATTTTGACTTCTAATAATATATAAGTAAGAAAAGTGCCCAAAAATGTCAATAAAATCAAATAAAGTTTAAATAATAATGAATAATTTTTTTTAAAAAATAAAATCTTTTAAAAAAAATTACCATTAGCAGCATAGGCATGACAGCCCTTTCTGGGCCTCTGCCTTCAGAAGTCTCTGCCATTATGCCCAATTTCCAGAAATCAACCTCCAGTTTTTGACTTTAAGTATAGCAGTCTTCCTGTAGGCAGTCCTTCCATCTCTTCTTCAGTCTTCCTTTTGGTCTTTTACAGAAATAAAGGCAGTCCAGCATTTAATTCTTTAGATTTAGGAACAGGGTGGTATTGTTAGCCCCATGCCCAACCTGGAGGACCAGTCCCTTGATATAATTCCAAGGGTCAGGATACCCATAAAAAATTATGCTACAGAGAAGTTTTTAGTTTAGTTTACTTTTAATATAATTCTCATTTCCAGTTTTTTAAAAAAATATCGCATTTGTTAATTTCTCAAATATTTTCTATAATTAAAATGGTTTGCAAATAAATTAGAAATCTTCTTTGCACTATCTTCTCACAACTAAAGCTTATACTAAACTAAATAAATAAAGGATTAGTTTTTTTAGCAAATGTTTTTTTGTTCAACATGGTTTGTTTAATAAGGAAGACAGAATAAGATAAGTAAGCTAAGAAAGTAAATCGCTATCTTACTTTTATAAAGATTAACTGATCAAATTAGTTTTAATTGAAACGAATTTAAGCGCCCTTCGATTGAGGTTTCAAAATAAATGATATTTCTGGAGAAAAAAGACCTCATTTATAATCCTGAATTGGAGTTTAAATTGTCTCTTAACTTTTCGAACACGGAGGTCAATCTTTTATCTTCAATGTCAGATATCCCAAAACACTTTTTTTCAATCTTGCTTCGAAAAATGAATACTATTAATTGATCAAACGAAAAATTTACAGAATCACAAAAATTTATTCTGAAGTTAAAAAACAAGTTGATATAATAATAATCATACTAAAACAATAATATTATTATTCAGTGATTAAAATGTGCACATATAAGAAGTATTAAATATACTTATAAAAATGATTAATATTTAAAATTTTGAATATATTTAACTCAAAATGAAAATGCATTTCCTAAAATTTGATTCACTCTTTAGATAAATTGGTTTGTTTTATATATAAGAATTTTGTATTATATAATATTTAAGATATTTAATATATAGTATATTGTCTTTTTAAAAAGTAAAATGGAAAAGTAATTTAAAAATGCTCAAATCTGTTAATGAATTATTTAATGGCAAACAAAAAAGGTTAAATATGAAAACTGTGAAGCAATAAATTAGAAAAATGTATGTTTTCTCATCACTAAAAATTAAGTTTTCATTTTTATATTATATCCAATTAAGATAATTGAGAGGGGAGGAATATTTTAATATTTCACCTATTATCATATTTACACTGAATTAAAAATTATTTGACAAGATAATGACACAAATTTGATTTAATACAGCACATTGAAATATACAAGTACTTTATTTCATATACATCTCATAAAAATAATGTAGCAAATTTAAAATAAAGTAAAAAATGACTTATCTTTTAATACAATAACATAACACATAATTATTGAAAATGACGAGAATAAAAGATAAATACCTAAAATCAAAAAATCACCATACATTTATTCATGACAGCAAAGGTAAAGATGTCAAGCTTATAGATCACTAATTATATATCTAATGAATATATTCCTAATTAATCATATTTAAATATAAGAACACAGGTAATTTATAAATTAATAATACATAATATTTGTGTTATTTAAATAGTTAAAATATTGGTACATTTGCTGAAAAAATACTTATTATTAAAATATTTTGCATTTATTAAAGTGAAACACATTTTTATACATCCAGTACATAAACATTAGTAATTAATTTTTTCTGAATAAAATTGACAAATTAAACTTTATATTTGCTTATATGTGGATAGTTATTAATTAAAATTCAACTAAACATAAACATAAATTATAACAGTGACTGAATAATACATTAATAAAAAATCAAAAGAATGAAACAATAAACTATGCAAATAATAAATATTAAAATGTTTGATAATACATATTTCTATTTTCAACAAGAAGGGGCTGACTAATTTTTACAAATTCAGGGCTAGTATACACATTTGATGAATAAACTCTTGAATTTTTGTTAACACCTAAAGCTTGACTCATTCTATTTTCTCGTGAAAGTTTTTTGTGCCAAATTATTATGGCTATCACTGAGAGAATTATCCAAAGTGTACACATTACAATATCTGAAAAAGAAAAGATTTTATTTTAAATAAGAATTTTGTACACAAATAATTGAAGTTTTTTTACTGAGCAAATCAATATAGATATAAAATGCCCTTTACTTTACATCTATGCATGCATGTACAAATTCTAATAGGTTACTTGGAAAGTAATGATATAGCAAATAGAAAAAACTTGAACTAATATTTAGACATAATATAGAAAACTATTTTAGTAAAGAAAAATATTTAAAAAAATGTATTAAAATTCAAAATAGATTACACGAGTTGTTCTTATCATTCAAACCAATAAACTTCTAAAATTGTAAAGTAAGAACTAAAACAGTGTTTATAGCAAAGTGCATTAAAAATATAAACATTATATAAAAAGGATTTTCAAAGCAATCAGTAATGCAAAAATGACCTATATTTACAATACATATGTAATATAGAATAACTCATGTGTAACATAAAATTTAAAACAGTAAATATCATGTTATCACAATCATTAGGTAACAATAAGATATGCAATAAATAGTACAGTACCAGTACATTAATGTAACCACCTGTCAAAAGCCAGAATAATCACCACCTTTCACAAAGTGGGCTGCTGGGAGATATACAGTAAGAAGTCAATTAGGTTCCTGAAGGTGTACATTGGAATACTCAACCATATTGACTCTAGTGCCGTGGCTAGATGAGCTAGATTATGCAAGTAAGGTCAATGGCACAATAAATTCGATCGAGATGGTCCCACAGATTTTGAATTCAGTTTAAGTCAGATGAGTTTGTTGGCCAAGAGAGAATGGTAAACTCACCCTAGTGCTCTTGGAACAAATCACATATATTACCAGCTATACGCTGCAGATAAATGCTATCATCCTGACGAAAAACAATGTGCATATAAGAGTGGGCATGGTCCACAAGGACAGATGCGTACTTGCATTAATCCATTGTGCCTTCCACAATGATGAGTGAACACAGAGAAAACCAGGAAAACATTCCCATGACCATATCTCCCACTTTTAGCATAACCCTTTTTGGCAATTGTGCAGGGGGATTGTTTTCAGAGGTTTCACGTTGTATATACGCCTACGTCCATCTGTCCAACATAGAATACAACATTATTCATTAGAAAAACTACCTGTCACCCATCAGTAGATATCCAGTAGTGGCACTGTTGTGCAAATTTCAGCCTTAGTCGTCGATGAACAGCAGCCAGCATAGGTACTTGAACCACGCAGCACCTGCTTTGGAAGCCCACAGACACAGCATTATTCGCTGAACAGTAGTTTGGAAGACACAGTTGGTAGCTCCTTGGTTCATCTGGGCAGTCAGATGCTCAACAAAAGAACATTTATTTGCTCGAATGGATTTCAACAACCATCATTACGAATTTTGGACAGTTCCATTTTACCATGAATGGTATATTTTTACCATAGCAACACATGGACACATCACATGGAGCTCTTTTCAAAATGCTTTTACACTTAGTCTGAAAACTAAAAATCATGTCCTTTCGGACATCAGATAAATTGTTCTGCTTCCGCATTATGCCAACAAATCTAATGTTTTCCAAAACATTCACACATTTTTATACATACTTTTGCCTCTATAGAATATATTTATACTTTTGTCTCTATACAATATATTTATACTTTTGCCTGAATACAATGTATTTATACTTTCGCCTAATACACACAGCAAAATTAAGTGTATTTTTGCTAATTATTATATTTTTGTCACCTCTTCAGTCTTGCATGTGATCATCAATGATGCATTTATAGCTACAATTAATTATTAAAATTTTCTATCATCAAATTTTTGTTTGAAATAAACCCACATTCAACAGATGTTTCAACATAAAAGGGTAGTCAAAGCAAATTAACTGCTTTTCATAATTAGACAATAATTTTGTCGATTTCAGAGTAAGTTAAAATAAAAATTATCTTTTCTATCTATAACAGAATCAAATTTCTCATCAATATAATCTTGAAATCTTGCAATCAGTTGTAATGATTTAAACTCTTCTGCAAAATTACAAAACTCTTTTAAAACAAAATTGAATTCTGGCACATTTATTTTAAACACATTAGGCAAGTAGAAAAGAAGTATTTGCATTTTATTTAAAATACTTGATTCATTACATATCAGAGTTCGAGGATCTAAACATAAAATGTTTCATACCACAGAATATTGCAAAGAACATTTTTCTATTAACTTTTTTATAATTGATAGTAAAAATGATTCGTAATTTCGAAAAAATCAATTTTCTGTTTTTCTATCAAAGTTTTGCTTTTATAAAATTATCAGAGGATTTTGATTTGGTTCAAACCTAACATCTAACTGACTAGCATATTTTAAATTGTGTTTATCTACTACATCAATACTAAATTTAAGAGAAACAGAAAGTAAAGATTCTTTTTTTAAAAAACTTTTGCATTAAACTTTTTAACAATGCATGAAAATATCTTGCAATAAATAACAGTATTGTTTTATCAGTTTGAAAAACTCTCAGAAAAGGTTCCACTTCTCAAACAATAAATAAAATAAATTGCATTTAGCAGAAAAATGATTATCTTTTGTGCAGTTCTGCAAAATATCAAAAGTTTTGATACAAGAATTACAAAATTGTTTGTTTTGAATAAATGGTATGTTTCAAGCTATGGTGAGATTTCACAAGCAACTATTAAAAACACTTACATTATCTAACCATCAACGTTTACAAATTTTGAAAGAAATTTTACGCCTGTCGCCTGAAGCTAATAGCTGGTGAGTCCTTAAAGAGTCTATAAACAGAGCATGCTATTATTTCAACTTCTGGAAATGAGAAACATCCAAGGCTGTAATTGTTGTGTAGAATGAGTAGCTACAACTTCAGCCATTTAAAATATTTTAATGCTGTTCAGTTTTTAAAAAATCTCCCATTTTAGTGAAAAAGGACCAGTTTACATTCAGAGCATCCATTGACAGCTGAAATAATCCTTTGTTCTTAATTCTAAGCAATTCTCATGCACTTTTTCGAACAAAACATCTCCAGTTAAGTGATCTAAAAATTCTGATTAGTAATACAGTGTTTTAACAGTATCATTATCCTAAAATCTTACTTGGCAGTCCAACTGTTTTGTCTGCAAATGATCGTTCAAACTTTCATCAAATAGAAGCAGATATAATTGCTAACATTCTTAATTTTTTTTCTCACA
Organism: Latrodectus hesperus; assembly: GCA_037975125.1. Taxonomy (NCBI): domain Eukaryota; kingdom Metazoa; phylum Arthropoda; class Arachnida; order Araneae; family Theridiidae; genus Latrodectus; species Latrodectus hesperus. The sequence goes on from CM075859.1 coordinate 34,826,810, forward strand.
AATTTGGAAAAATAAGTTTCAATTTCAAAAACTAATATATAAGTACACTTTCTTTCACCACAGCTGAATTGTTTTGCAATAGTCTGGAAACATTGCTGGAAAGAGAAAATTTATATTGCAAGAAGAATTGTAGCTGAATCCACTGTTTAACACTTCAAGACTCATAGGATTTCAGTCTTTAAAATTTATTTTGAAAAAACAACAAATTAATCTAAAATTTCATAATATGCTCAGGGTTTACATTCTTTAACAGGAACAACAGTAGTGGAAAAATCTTTTAAAAGAGTATACTTTTTCGCAGATACCACCTGCTCTAACAAATATGCATTTTGTCCTTTTACATAGGATTTGTCAACAGATTTGACCATATACGAAATAAAAAAGTTTTTCTTGAAAACTAGATAATGAGCATGCACTTATACTGAATCACACAAAAGCCAGTCTTTCTAAAGCTTTTTCTGAATATACTAGTCATTGAAAAGACACTATCAACATGAATATTAAATTATTTCAGCCTTTATTTCATAGATAAATAATCAAATTAATCCAAACTCACTTAAATTATACACAATTTACACCAAGATAGTATGCAAAGTATAAACTTTAACAAAAAAGTTTAACACTTAAATATTAATATTCAGTGGAATTTTATAAAATGTAAAAAAATAATAAATAGAAAAATAATCAATTAAAATCACCCACCTGATAGCACTACATGATAATCTTATTGGGGAATATTGCACTCTACACAAATAAATCTAACTACTACATCTGGCCCTGAATGAACTCAATCATTATGAAGCCATTGTGATTGAACTGGATCTTTATTTTAGCTAACAGCTATGAATACAATAAAAATCTAACACTTATCACCCCACAATCTATTAGTACATTAAAAGTTAATACTCAATTTTGTTATCAAACAATTTCATTGAAAATTTTAAAATATTAAAACAAAAAACTCAAGAAAATATTTTCTTACAAAAAAATAAATACATGCATCAAGGTAAATAAAAATTCCATTAGTTTCAAGCTTAAAACAAGTTTTTAAATTCCTGGAGTTTCAATTAGTCTCCAAGAGTTGTATGAACCCTGAATCCCAGTTTAAGACGAAACACTATCTGAATATCCAATTACTAAACTAATTAATACAATTAACTACCATAAATTATAGAAAAATTATGCTTCAATTGTAACATAATAAAATGTTAAATATCTATAAAGTTAACAAGTAATATATCTCTTATAATTTATATTATAGCAGTTAAGAAAAGTATTGCAGATTTTGATGTAATATACAACCAATTTTTAAAACCTCAATTTAATGTCAAAACACAAATTGAATATGAGGTGAATAAAACTATTATTTATACACTAAAACTGAGTCAAAATCAAGTTTAAATTCTATTGAGAATAATTAGTTTCCACAGAAAAACTTAAGTATTTATATATGATTCCATTAATCAGGGTGATATGATTGAAAACATATTTCAAATATGTCTAAATTAAAATTATTATTATCTATATAATTTTAGTACAATCAGAAGTATTAGTAACACTATATATTGGGAGTTAATTAACATAACACTGATATTTCTTATTGCAGCTTAATACCAGTTTTATAAAACATAATTCAAAACTAAAACAAACCTTTAGCTTGAAATGGATAGTCATTGATAGCAAAATCTGATTTTTTTATAATAGCCCTTTTAACAATATTCAAAATAATGTATGATAGTCTTGTTCCAACAAAATCATCATAAAATAAAATCATTGCATAGCATCCAACAATTGATGATCCCAGTACAGTAATCTGAAACCAAAACAATGAAGAAATTATTAGTAGAAAATCTTAAACCATGATTCATGTTTCTAACAATTAAAATTATAATTTCATAAAACCTTACGATTTTTTCAATTCTAAAGTTTTTCTGTGTTTTAGCTGTATTATCTTTTATCTTTCATTATAAACTAGTGAACAAATTAAAAAATTACCATCTTAGTCAATATAAGTTCTTTATCAACTTGTTTTATATTTAGAACTTTTTCAATGTTTATTTGTAAATTGAAAGTGCAATATTTCAGCATATTTAACACTTTATAGCCCTTTTAGAGAAATTATTCTATTGATCAATGAGCATATATAATAAGTAATATATTTTTATCATTATAAAATACAAAAAATATTTAAATGTACATTTACACACTTTTTCAATTTATATATATTGCATCACATCAAATACTAATATCAAATTTGATTAACAACATAAGAAAACATTGTGTAAATCAGATTCATCTGGAACAAATAAATTAATGGCAGAAAATAAAATTCAATCAATTAAAAATCATAGCTACAAAATTTAGGAACAAAATGAAAAAAAATAATTAAGCAGACCAAAGCTTCAATAATTCTCAAAAATATTTATGTATAATCACAAGTACAATTCAGTTTTTTACAGAAATATCAAGTGGCCTCTCATAAAAAAAAACCTTCTAATTATACAATGGTATTATCCAACTTTAAATAATTAATTACCCTAAAAAATAAGTCTAGTACAACATAATTTCCTGTATATAATCCATGGATTATTTGTTAAAAAAGTTTTGTGTTGAAAAGTAATATATTTGACCACGGATAATTTGATAAAAATTTCTCCACCAGAAAAGCTTACAATAAATTGTTGAAAAAAATGCTGTTTGTTTTTCAAAATACAAATGACACCACGACTCAAGTTACTTATTTCATCTGTAATCAGTACTGTCCACTTACGTTCAAGAACGAACTTGTTTCCTCATAAAGATATTACAGTTGCAAAAACAGTTGCTGTCATCAATTTACTTTTGGTCTTGACATGAGTTGTTTTGTTCTCAATACATTCGAGTTTGCATATAGTTGTGTGAAAGCAAAAACTTTTAAACTACACAACAGGTAGGGTTTAAGTATTTCATTATGTTCATAGAAACTAATAGTATATCAATAATTTAACTTAAAATAAAAAATAGCAAGTTTAGATTATTGATATCAAACATTATAAAATAAATACACAATATAAATTAAGTTTTAAAATTTTCAAAACGGATAAAATAAAAATATATTTCAATCAAATTATTCATTGTCACTACTAACAAAAATAAATAAACTATAATATCAAGGCATTATGCTTTAATAAAAACTATCGGGACACCATAGTTATATGAACAAGTCTTCAGAAATATTTGATTCTCCTAACCTGTTGCTTTTAAACACCTTGTATACACCCCCTTTGATGAACTGGCATGCATATATGATTAATATATAACTAGATTTGAATAAAGCAATGTCATATTGGCAAAGTGATTAAGTTCTTAGTGCATTTGCAATACAAAACTTGGGTAAAAGTATGCCGGTAAGGCATAGTAGAAAAATTAATTTAAAGAAAAGATAACACAAATATTTTAAATGAATAATAAATAAGGTGATAAGAAAAATTATAAATAACACAGTAATAAACTAAAAACTTAAAAACACTGAATAGATGAATTTATTTTATACAGGGGTAACAGATGTATCCAATGCGCAATTTGAAAATAATTCCTTTCTTTCAGTTAATTATTAAATAAAAATATTTTATTTTAAAAAATATGTCTAACCTTGTTGTAATAGTAAATAAAAAATTAAAATCGACAAGTTTTATTAACTTCTAAGAATTATCACTCTATATCGATCTCATGCTTTCATTACAGTTTATTGTACTTTGCGATAAAGTGGATTTAAACAGCTTTTTTTATAATAAATGTGACTTTTTCTACACAATTTATTATATTTTTAATATTAATGTGTATTTTTTTATTTTATGTGATACACACATTATTAGCAGTATATATTTTTGATTATTCACCAAAATAATAAACGCTGATTATACGCCACTACAGATTATGCAACACTTTTTTCTTTTACTCAGAAAAAAGGTCTTGCGGATTGCATGCAGAAAAATACAGTAATTATTAAAAATTTATTTTTTAAACCTTGTAGAAAAAACAAAATGGCACATTTTAAGCTTATAAATTTAAATGATTTGTAATTGTTTTAGTAATTCAGATTACTAATTTGGAATAGAAATTAAATCAGTACTTTCAATTTAAAGAATTTTTCGCTCTTCCTGAATCTTATTTTTTCATTGATAAAAAGAAATATTCAAAAAGACTTGGAAATCAGAGTTAAAAAATTCAATTATAAAATCTATAACATTTAAATTAGTAAGTAAATATTTATTCAAAATAATCAAGACAATTTATTCAAAAATCTGGTCAATCTATTCACAAATCTAATCTATAGAAAAGTCAACAATAGCTTGAGACAGTGTCTGTCTCAGAAATAGGTTACAACAAGAACTCTAAAACTAACCAAAGAATAATTACTTACAAATTTTGCTTGATTAATCTTAGCCAGCAATTTAACTTTGAATTAAATTTTATCTTTTCTTTACTGCAGTACTATTAAACTCTTAGGATATTAAACAGTATTAAAATATAATATTCAGTACTTACATATTATTTAGACATTTTTGAACCTTTATTGAACATTTTTGAACATTTTATACATTACTTTTTAACAGCTGAGACTCATGAGCATGACACTGGTATCAACTGTCATATGAAAGCTCTGATTTTCACATTTTTCAAGTTTTTATATAAAAACCATTCATGAATTTATTAGTAAATGAATTAAAGGCAACCAAAATTTTACTGTAGCAATGTTAACAAAATAATCTAAATGTTACAGGTAACAGTAACTTATTTCCCAGAAAGTAGAAAAAAATTGTTTATACTTTACATTAAAAATTGATTAAATACAGGTAAGTATTCAAAATTTGTTAATACATGCATAAACATGTACACAGTTGGGACATCAACATTTTATACATTCATTTCTATTATCTAAAATAGACTGCTGACCAAATATAACTAAAACAGACAAATCTTGTAAACTTTATATAAGTTATTCATTGATCACAACAATATAAATGTTAAAATATATTTTCAAATGTGAAATGAACAAATATTGGTTATTTAATTAAAATATTAATTCAAATTTCATATTATTGAAAAAATTTATGCAAGTATTTTTTTAATTTAATAAAAGCATTTCACAGCTGATAGACAAAGACATTTCAAATAACAGAAATCCATTCCAAGAAACATCTGGATTTTTTAAAGTGATTATTGTCAAGGAAAAACTTAAGCTTTATTTATTTATTTATTTTTGTAAACAAGACTTTAATTTTTTTTTTTTTTTTTTTTTTGTAAACAAGATTTTTATATTTTGACAAAAAAATTTTTTAAATGAATACCAAATATTTCATTCATAGACCCTTGCCTTTTAAGAGTAAAACAGCTGATAAACTTTTACACACTTTAAAATTTTTACTAAAATTATGAATTTAAATCAAAAGAAAAGAGTAAAAAAGCAAAAAAAAAACCAACACACATTCACAATTTGTTTTAAAAAAATTGCTTTAAATAGTTTAACTTTTCAAAAACATGGAAAGTTTCATGTTGTATTTCCATTTATTCCTTTATCAAAAGGCAATCTATAAATTAAAATTTTTGAATGATGAATACATTTAGCTTTGCATGTGTAAACCAAAACAAAATTGTTCAGGTGCATTTCCAGTTAAAAAAGATTTATTTTTAGACAAAAATAAAGCTTCCTTTGAAAGCCCTTTTTACCAATTGTCTAAATGAAACAGCAATAGCATTTATCACACTAGTTTCTTTACTAATTAAGTAAAATGCAAACTATCCCTTCCCTTTAAATTAGTTTTCCAAATAATAATTAAATAATCATCCCTAACAATACTTTAATAGTTAATATACAATAACTTTAATAGTTGTAATTCTTTTCTGAAATAATATTTTCCCATTAGAAAAGCAAAAAGTTCTCATCTTAATTTTAGTAGGGAATTTCATAATGGTTAGTAGGACAATATAAGCTTAGGGGATTTTTAATAACCAATGTAATTAAATTTACCATACATTAGAAAGTAAATTATATATATACTAACAGTAAGATATATTAAAAACTAAACAGTAATAAAGAAGTTTTAAAATAATTATCAAAGCTGAAAATAAATATAAAAAATCAAGGTTATTCAACAACGAAGAGGATTTATAAAATAACTCTACTTCAAATAATAGAGTATAACACAAATAAAATATTCTATACCAAAACAAAATAAAATTGGATAATTGTTATTCAATAATATCTTTTATAGGTATATGTAATATCTTTACCATTTTTGGACAAGCAAGAGCCAGCACTGCAACAAACAGTGTTCCACTTGCTATTGTAGACCAAAAATTCGTACTGTTAACAAATATTTCCAAATTCCCTATAAAATAAATTTAATCACATACAATTCTAAATGCACCAAAATTCAATTTTTTTAAAAATAAAACATTAATGTTTTAAAAATGCAAATAGCTAAAAAATTTGATAAAAAAATTTACTTTTTTAGTGATTACAGCTGCATTATAATATGATCTATGATTTACAGAGTTCTAAAATAAATTATATTAATCAATTTATACATTTATATAATGCTTTTTTACAATAGTGAATTATATAAATAATATTAATTGATAAATCTTAATTACACAGAGTTGTCAACTGTTGCACAAATTGTATACATTAAGTAAATTTAGTATAATGTCAAAAACAAAGGCCTTGAAATATCATTTGAAAGCAATTTCTTTGTTTTTTAATGACTCATATTTAAAATAATTTTGAAATAAATGTCAGTTTAACCAAAATTCTATAGCAAACAAAAATACACAAATAGTAATTAAAAATATTAAATATGCAAGAATGATAAATTATACTCCAGAGAATTTATTTTAGTGGGAGTAATTTAAAGGCTCCATCTAAATAATTTTAACACAATTAAAATTTTTTACAAAATATTTAAGCAATTTCTCAATTCAAATAGATACTGTTTAAATGATAATCATCATCATCAATGGCATGACAGTCCTGTGTGGACCCTGGCCTTCTCAAGGAGGCGACACCAGTCCCTTCTTCTGAGTGCGACAACTTTCCAGTTTCTGACTTTGATTGACTCGAAGTCCTTTTGGAGGCAGTCACTCCACCTCAGTCTTGGTCTTCCTCTTCCTGACACCCAAGGGCTTGGCCAAAAAGATTTTCTTTGTAGTGTGGGTGTTGTTCATCCTCATAATATGCCCGGCCCATTTCATCCGTTGGATTTTTTGGAATTTCAGGATGTCCGGTTCTCCGAACAGCCAGTATAACTCAGAGTTGGTTCTTCTTCTCCAGGCTCCACTGTTGTAGATGCCGCCAAAGATGGAGCGCAGAATCTTCCTTTCGAAAGTTGTGAGTGTCTTTTCGTTGGCCTGGGACAGGGTCCAAGTTTCAGTCGCATAAGTGAGAACTGACCTGATTAAACTTTTGTAAATCAGCAACTTGGTGTTTCGTCTGATGTAATCCAATTTCAGAAACTTCCTTAAGCCATAGAAACATCAATTGGCTGCAACAATTCTCTTTCTTAATTCTGGGGCAATGAGATTTTCAGAGTTGATATCTGAGCCTAGGTAGGTGAAAGAGTTCACCTTTTCGAATTTGTACCCTCCAATCTCGATATGTTTAAATGATAATATAAATTTATAATTTTTAAATGTTAACAAAAGATGAAATGACCATCTAAAGCAATAATTAATAATTCTTAAATGTTCACAATAAACAAAATGAAATAATTCTTCTCAAAATTAAGATTTTAAAAATTTAATTTTAACTAAATTTAAAAAATGTTTATTTTATTACTAAGTCAAATTTTAAAATTCTACTATTATTTTCCTATTTTACTTTACAGAGTTACAACACTGCGCACTGAACTGAAGCATAAATTCCTGTAAAAATCGCACATATAATCACTACAGATTGATTCCACTCTAATTTTAAAAAACTCACCTATAGGTGAATATAACACAACTGCTGTTAGTAAGAATCCAAATACCAGTCCATTTAATAAATAGAATATAAGGATATTGTGGAACCAGAACCACAGGAATAAACAGATACCAGCTCCAACTATTGCAACTCCTATTGCCAGCTCTATTGTAACTGAAAAAGAATTTGTGAGATTCATGTACAAGAAAATAATTGAAAACGGTTTAATTAAAAAATAAATCAACAAGCAATATATTAAAACTAATTCTGCCTTTAAAATAAAAGAATTTATACCTCAAATAAAATTAGAAAAAGTTTAATCATAACTCATTGCTTAAATAACTGTTTTATTGATTATTCATTACAAAAATATAATTCTTATTTTACAATTAAGTACAGCAATATAGTTGTAAAAAGTTCTATTTGTTTACCTGCATTGTACTAACCTTCAGCATATTTAAATAATATGTAAATGAAAATCTTAGCTAAAACAATTTTAACTCAAACTATTTCAGTTTTACTTTTAAACACCTAAAATTGTTTTAAAAAATTATCAACATGGATTAAAGCTAAAAATAGTGAAAATTTCAAGCTGTAATCCATGTTGATAATTTTTTAAGCAATTTTAGGTGTTTAAACGTAAAACTGGAATAGTTTGATATATTTAATGATAATAAAAATTAAAAGATACATATTTTTATAGTACTATTCTATGTATTTCAAAAATTTGTTACAAGTTCAAAATTTCGACTGTAAGCAGATCAATGTATGTGCATCTTTAACTTTTTGCGTTTTAGTGTTCTAGGGGATAAACATCAAACTTTAACTTGTTACCAAAACATTGCATTTAAATGCAATGTTTTGATAACCTCGCGGCACAGTGTTCCAAGTGATGGAACACCAACGAATTACGAGATGAAAAGAGCAATCTTTAAAAAATTTTAACTGTATACTCTTTAAGGCCTAAATAGACACCCTACATTTTTTTTCATTAATATTGCAACTTTAAAGGGTAGGGTACTCAAAAGGATTAAATTCGAAGCACAATATATGAAAATTATTAATAGTGTTCATATCGTACCATGCTTCTGGTTTCATATTGGTTGAGAGTCGATAAAACATTCTCTTAAAAATCACAAGACTATATTTTGTTGTAAATTTAATTAAATACGGAAAATTCCAATAATACAACTCTAATACAGTTACTATAACAAGAAACAGTTTCCAATCACAGAAGTTTCAAATACCTTAGACAGACAACAGCTTTTATGCATTAAACCAGCATTCAAGACTGATTGTCTTACCTTAACTAACGTCTTCTCTCTCAGCATCTCACTGACTCTTCCCAGACTTAGCGTGAAAATCTATGAGTTTCACAAAGTTTTTGGAAGGTTCTAGCTTATCTTGCTTAATATTGGTCCTAGAGCTTTGGTGAAAGATTTTCCAGAAGTATCTATTTCTCGCCAAGGCACCATGAAGCCAAAAAGAAGCCAAGTCGCCAAATCACTAGAAATTCTGCTTTTAACTTAGAATACAACTAAACTGCATAACTTTTGCCTAAAATATGAGTATTTCCAATTTGTCTGAGATATTTTAAGACAAATACAAATAATGTTCACAAATTTGCAATATTTATATAGGGTTTGTATATTAATATATATAGGGTTTGGTTTGGTTTGTTTGTCGCTCAACGGTCATTTTTTGCACACGAGGGCTAATTAGACCGGGACCTACGGTTTAAAGTGGATTCCGAACCACTACAAACATCCATGCCCAAGGTGGGATTCGTACCCACGAACTGTTGAACCGAAGGCAAGAGCGCTAACCATTCGGCTGCCAGCTCGGCTTATATACAGGGTGTAAGGTATACATAATTAGAGAAAATATAATCAAAATGTTTTATACAAACGTTTTTAGATTCATTCCGTGAAAAAATTTGTAAATGTAAATTGGTATTCAGCTATGCTCATGCAATCAAATTTACACAAGAAAAAATGAAATTTAGAAGATTTTTCTGTAATAAATCTAAACTTCCTATGATTAAAAAAATTGTTATTTTTCTAAATTGTATACCAATAGTTATAAATTAAAAAATTAATATCTAGGTAATTCTAACTTTAAAATTACTTGAAAAGTATAAATGTAATTTTCAAGAAATAAATGCAGAAAGGAAAAAAATATAAAAACATAATCTACTTTTACCTTTTGGTGATAAAGATGAGTACTTTCCTAATGATAAAATACCAATGAAAAATGATGCCAAAAAGCCAAAGAAGAATATTACTGTAAAAAAAATTTTAACTATTATAACTATATAAAACATTTTAATAAAACTTTTCAATCAAAATTTCACAATTGCAGTACTTATATTATTTATCAGCTATATAATTTTACAGCAAGTAAGAAAAACTTTGCATATAACCTTGCTTTATATTAGTATAAATAGAATTATGTATATGCATGCATATATATACACACACACACACACACACACACACACATACATATATATATATATATATATATATATATATATATATATATATATATATATATATATATACTAATTGCTATGGAATGTGCCCATAACCATTCATCGTACAGCCAAACCATATTTTCTGAATTCTATTTGGCCAAGAACATTCCAAACTCATAGAATTTTGAAATCATGAGACAATGGAAATGTTCAAGTAAACATCACCAATGACTGATATAGTACCATTTATCATCAGTTTTATGATACTGAAAAAAACACTAAAAAATGTTGAGGAAAAACAGTTCAAATAATATATAACTCTTAAAAAAATCAGTGTCTGACAGCTTTATTTTTAAAAGAAATCATCTCGTTTTAGATGAAGTTTTAAAGGAATTTAAGGAGAATGATAAAAAATGTAAAGAATTTAAGGAAATTTAGGAGGTCTGCATTCAAAGTTAACATTGAATTGATATTAAATCATGGAAACGTATAAAATTTATGGAATTTTAATAATCAAGTTCACTCTAATCTTTTTATAAAATAATGAACTGTGAATAAAAAATACATATTGAAACTTTCTGTAATCTGAAGACATACCATATAATATATATCATGAATAATTTTTCTTCACTTTTATGGTGCACATCATTAAATATTCTACACAAGTCGAAAATTTAAAGTAAGAATACATAATGGAAATATAAAATAAAAATTTAAAAAATTAATAAATGTGCACACATATTTGGTTGTTTTTCCTTAAACTACACGTATGTAAAAACAAGCTTATTATTTTCAAAAATCTGGTCAAATCTTTGAAATTCAGTGAATATTTTATTGCTGACGTTAGTATCAATTTTGCTCATCAAGCAACTCTGGACATAACTAATTTAACTTTTTTAAATTACAAGCAAAATGTACATAAAAAATATTTTATAATAATATAAAAATTGGCAAATTAAAATAAATCATTACTTTTTTTTCTTTTTGCACTTAAGTGGTATAGAACATAGAAGATACTCAAATAGCATTCATTTCCATACTTAAATAGTTAATATACAAAATAATAAAATACAGGCTCAAACATCAAATAAATAAACGATACATAAAATTGATGAAAAAATATTTACAGTTACTTTTGGAAAAATGGAGATGAAAATTCTGAATTTATAATAAAAAGAAATGGAGTTTTAATTTCAATAAGAGTTCCAATGATGAATTGTATTTGTTTATTGATGTTAATCAAATCTCATAAGATTATTTAACAGATAATTTTAGACCAAATTATCTTAATACAAAAATAAAATTACAGGCATTAATCAATAATAATGTACATGAATATGATGATTTGTATAAACATTTGGAATGAGAATAATAAATATAAAGAACTATTATATATAAAAATTAAAATTAATTTTGACCTTCCAAAAATCAGAACAATATTATTTTAAATATCATTTGAGAAGCATTCTTATAATGAGCACAACTTTTAAAATTACGTACTTATGAGCCTGATAAATAATTTATCAATACTACAATATATATAATTATTTAATAACTTTTTAATCTTATTTTAATTAGAATTTTTAATTACCACTTGTCTAAAATATAGAACTAGCAGATACTTCAATGAGTTTAATAAAATGGTAAATGTTTTTAAAATACAAAGTGTACTTAGTCTTCTCTGAGTGCATTAGAAGAAACTGAATAATGATAAAATGAGCATCATTAATAATTTTATTTCAATGTTAAGATGTCGAAAAATGTAAAAAAAATTTTTATAAAAAATTTCTTCTCAAGCTTTATTTTACAAACATTAACTAAAAAACCATTTGATTTTCTATCCATTTACCTGGCAGATAAAGGAAAACATGGATTTTGGATTATTTAGTAATTCAGAAAAATCAATTCAATTGAATAAAAATTTCCAAGTTTGTATTAAAAATATTTCAACAAAAATTTTTAAATTAGCAGTGAAGGAATCCAAGATAATTACCTGGTCCTACAAATAAATATCCAAAATAGGCAACAACAAATCCATATATTGACAGCAGGAAAAGAATAATTTTTCCTTCAAGAGTATCTGCAAAGTAAAATATAATATTTAGTAAAACTCGTTAAAATTTAAGAAAAATATATTACTACTTTATAAAATAATTATAATCATCTTATTAATTGACTACAATATAATTAAATGTACTGCATTTTCCATGTAGTGATTAAGTGTTAAAAAGTTACAAATTTTGTTACAGATATTATATGCTGTTACAGATAATCTGATAAATATTCTCCATCAGAAAAGCTTATGATAACGTTTTTGAAAGAAATACAGTTTATGTTTTATAAAATAAATAACTGATGGCGCCATGACTTAGTCGACTCATTTTAGCTATAATCAGTTTTGTCCAATTATGTTCAAGAAAGAATTTGGTTTCTCGAAAGATATTACAGTTGCTATTGGATATTGTCATTTCGCATTTTGTCTTGATTTGAGCCATTTTGTTCTGAAAATATTCAAGTGGAAGTAAAAGTATATAAGTTACACTTCACATTTTAAAATAAAGCTATAGAGAATGCAAATAAGAATATGGCCATAAATATATTAATGTAAGCTGAAAAACAAAGTATGTGCAGAACAAAAGAAAAGATGTATCCAATACAAAGTTCAAAAAAAAAATTCCTTTCTTTCATTTAATTATTAAGGAACAAATATATTTTATTTTTAAAATATGCCTAACCTCATTTTAAAAGTTATCAAAAACTTAAAGATCAATAAGTTTTACCAGAATCTTCTCAGAATTATTGCTCTTGATCATCTCAGTTCATCACACTTTGCAATGAGGTGGATACAAATAAGATCCAACCGCATCTTTTTCATAATTAATATTTTTTCTGCACAATTTATTATATTTTTGGTCAGAGTATTTTCTATTTTGTATGACACCACATTATCAGCAGTATATATTTTTGAATAATAGTGCTCAGATATGCAAAGTTGTGAATTATGTAACGCTTTTTTTTTTCTTGTACTTGAAAAATATCTGTAGCAGCATATTATCTGCAAGACTAGATACAGTAAAATATGGTAATTACATAAAATTCAGTTAATTTTTTATAATATATTTAGATAATAAACAATCAATTTTGAAAAAAAAATTGTTTAAGTAAGGATTCAATTCTAATAAGACAGAAAAACTTAAAATATATAAAACAAAAAGTAATTCTTATAGATGTTATGGCCAAAGTCCAAAGTTCGGCCAGTTTCTGAATTGGCCAGCCATATTGCAAAACAGCCAATATTGCCTCACAATGACCGGCCAATCTATGATCTTTCCTTGATTTCAGGGTTTAGCCAGCCAGTTCTTGAAATGGCATGGAGCGACCGGCCAAAGTCAAAAGAAAAAGGTCATGAACAAATTTTGGGTGTTTGTTTGCTGCAATGTAATGATAATCACATCATATCTACCACACAGAGGAGTTTACTGATGAATCTGACCCTCTTAGGCGCCTAGGATCATTCTTTGGAACAAAGGCCAAGTAGGTACAGTGGCCCTAGGTGGGATGTAGTCAGAAGGGAGAAATTTTAGAGAGTAAGAATCTCACAGAACCGAAAACCTCTCCTAGTCTCTTATGAAAATTTCCTCTTCCTTGGAGAAAACAAACAAGCAAACAAAAAGATAATCACATTATCTACTGAATTAGTTTATTACAGAAAATTATCAGTATTATCACTTATGACATTTCGAATTGCACAGCAGTTTGTTATTTTTACATCAGCAGTGATTTGTTGATCACTTGGCACTGCAACTGCATTAAGTGTAACCTTGGCCACCAGTCAGAGGTTGGAAATGCTTTTTCCTCTGCCCATGAATGCCAATGTGAGTAGTTTCTCTTGCAAAATTGAAAACTCACTTCTGGAGTACAATTCTTTAAGAACACCATATTTTGTTCCTAGCCTGCAGAAAGCGCATTCGATGTTCATGACAACTGCAAGGATACTTCGTGGATCACCCCGGCCTCTGTCAACATCTGGTATGCGGATGCGTACATTATCTCCAACTTTCGCTGGTGGAAGTTTTGCATCTGAATTTTTTAGCATCTTGACACTTTGAGTATGTAGGCTAGCATAGGTAGCTAACATCTTATTTGTGATTTCTCATTTTTAATGACACAGTCAACAGGTAATTTTTCCTTCTTTGTCTACTTCATTACTCATTCCAATTATTGCGTACATAACCTTTCCGCTGGATCCACAAGAATAACTCATCTCAGTGCATAAAATATAAAATAACAGTATTGTCTTGTGTTACTGGCACAATTAGTTTCGCTTTACCATGGGCGTCAACCTCAATAACATCATATTTTCTTAGTCGATGATAGTCAATACTTTTTTCTGCTTTGCTTTAACATCCTATATGAAAGTACAGTACTTGTTTCTGCTAAGGATTAAGCTATTATCTACTTTTTCTTGCAGCAATATATTCAATTTACTTAAGAACACGGTTCTCATATCAAAAGTTGGTTTGGCATTTGCATGTGCCTCATCTTCGCCCAGCATACTAGTTTCGTCAAGAGAAGTCATAGGGAAAAAATACAATACTCTGAATTTATGCGGCAATCCCCTCTGTGGTTTAGCAATTAATATACATATATAAGTTTTAGGTGAAACTGAAGAATTGAAAATAAATAAAAAGCACCTATTCAATCAACACTTAACCCCTTGTCAGTGTCGCCCGAATCCAGTTTAGGCAACTACTACGTGCAGTATTTGTGATGCCCGAACTGAGTTCGGGCAGAAGAAAAATTAACGTTTCTATTTTGTGAAGCCCCATATGAGCTCGTTTCAACTTTAGGATACTTTATTTCATATTTTCTTAATAACTGACACAAGTGGTCCTAGTTATTTACCAATTCTGACTTTGGTTGTGGGAGGCAAAATGTTGATGTTGTCAGCTGATCAGAAAAACAAAGACATGCTTGGGTTGATAAATTAATACAGAGTTTCACTTTCTCATTTAATTTTGGCTGCTTTCTAGTTGAGTTTTTTTTTTTTTTTTTTTTTGGAAATAATTTTCTTTTTTCACAATGTCTGATTCAGACAACAATGAGGAGTATAGTTTAGTTTCCTCGGGATCAAATACCAAAATTTTGAAAAAAAGGCGACGTTTTTGCTTTTCAATGCGGAAAAGTTACTGCTACAAAATGGACTAATAAAAAGGATGTTTGTTTGCTTTCTTCAGTCCATACTACCGAAATGATTGAGTTTAAATATAAGAAAAAAGAAAAATTGAAACTGAAGGAAGTCCATGACTACAGTATTATAGGAGATGTTGATAAAGTCGATCAACATCTTACAGACTACCCAGTTGCTAGAAAAAGAGGTAAAATATATTACTAGAAAAAATCTCCTATACCAGGCGTTAATTTGTACACTTCAGCAGGAAGTGCGAAAAATAATATGAACTTTAGAAAATCAATTGTTAAACTAAATAAACCAATGTTCAGCTACCAGGACCAGGGCATCCTAGTATAAGCTTACTGCACCTTACAGGTTGACACTTTCCAGAACACACCACATCAATGGGGAAAAAATCTACTCCAAAAAGAGGCAGTGTTTTATATGCTGTCATAAAAGCGATGAACAAGGAAAGGGAATAAGGCGTGAGATAAGAATTTATTGTAAAGAGTGTGATATATAGGCTTGTGAGCAATACTATGTTTTGGGATATACCATACTGTAAAAGATTTGTAAAATTTATGGATTGAAAATCATATTGTTATTTATATTATACTAGTTTATACTAATTATATTACATTTAACATCAAAATTTTGTTTAATTTGCTCAAAATGAATAAGATGAATGTGTAATCAATGTTTTATGTGTATGTAAAAATTATTAATATAATAGTTATTGTATTTAAAATTTTATTTTTGTAATAAAAAAGCATTTTCTAACTCATATAATATAATGAATAAAATTAAGCAGTCAAAAAAATTTTACTTTTTTGGACCATTTTTCAGAAATATATGTTACAGTTAAGGGGTTAAGTACCAAAACATTTTTCAAGTTTTCACTATATATTACTTGAAATAAGCTCATTCAGCAGTATCATAGTGCTTACATTTACGAAAAAAAAAATTTAATAGATTTATAGGATGTTCCTAAATAGGAACAATGGTCCTTCCAATAAATATTTGAGGCATGTGTTTAAAGATTGAGAAATTATTTTTTCAGTTCAAAATATTTAATTAGTTATTAATTACTTTAGAAAATACACATTTTAGATTTAGATATCTATTCTTTTTGACAGAAAATTTTTCTGAACAATTGAAGTTTACTTGTTAATTACAAAAAATTACACGACATAACACATCTTAAAAGCGGAAAATATTTTTTTGCACATTTTGTGATAAATAAAGTAAGATCAGCACTCCAATTTTCTTTCAAAAAATCATTTGATATGTTAAAATATTAGTTAGTTAAATTAATAAATTTAAAATTTTGGTAATTTTTTAAGTATGATGTTCAAATCTGGGAACAATGATCCTTAAAGCAGTAAGAAGCATCTGAGCACAAGATTCTTTGTTTGCTTTTATATCAAGAAAATTTACAAAGATTTTATATTTAAACGATTCTTTTTTTAGAATCGAAATTTTTAAATGATTGAAGTAAAATTGGATTTATGGATGGTTGAACAGTACTTTGGCACTGAACGGCACTAAGACACCTTCTAATGGCACTGAGCACCACTCAGTGCTATCAGAAGTCTTACTTAGGAGAAATTATTCAAAAAATTGTAGTTGCTGTGCTTAGAAAGCATGTACATATTCTTGAAACTGAGTTTGATCCATAGTATAACAAAAGACAAACAAGTATTGAAAGGGCTTACCAATACGGGGAGAAAGCACACTAACCTGCAATTGAAATTCAGTTGGCAGGTATGCAAACAATAACATGTTGCCAGATTCGTCATTCAATACATGGATGCCAGATACACTGAAAATATAACACACTGTCCTTGCTACTATGTGCATGCTGTCATAACACTGGAATCAACGGCTGCGCCCTCTATCGAACAGTCTTGCTTCAGTACATCGAACATTGGCCAGGGAGTTCCGGACACTTTGGGAAGTGGCTGGCCAAAGTCGCATATCACTATTCATTTCCAGAACATTGGACATTGGCCACATGCCCCAGCCAATGAGCAATTTAGCTGGCCAATTCAGGAACAGGCCAAACTTTGGGCTTCGGCCGTAACATACATGCAATTAACAGCTAAAATTTGAAAGCGAGTATTTTTTAACTATGTAGAAATTCTTTTTTTTTATTCTTGTTTCTAAGGTCTTTCAACTTCCTTACTCTGAGTAAAAAGTTAAGTGAATTTCAGTTAAAGAAAAAACATAGGTTTTATAAAACAATTGAGATTCCTGAAGGTTTTCACCCTATGAATTTCAAGTCAAGAAGTTAAAGTTGAATTTGCAGTGATACACATCTATGTATACATTTATCTCTAATTACTTCTTTGATTTAGAGAAATATTTTTATTTAATTTTCAACCTTTATTCATTCATTCATATGTTTATACAAGTGTCAAAAGTAAATATATTATTCTATATATACTGATAAAACTGTTTTCCTTCACCATATTCACATATAAGTAAATATACCACAAAATCATGATAATTAAAAACTATATGCTGCTGAAAATATTTATTATACATAACAAACTATTATAATTATAAAACTATTGAGTACTATTATAATTATAAAATTATTTTATAAAAAAAAAATTTAATTAAGTGTTTTGAAGACAAATATTGCAAAGAAACTTTATTACTTGAAAAGATACTTGCATATCATCTTGAAAATCTTATGTATCATCTAATCAAAGGAAAACAACATTGCATGATTTTTTTGGATTACTTTTGTTCAAATTGATCTAGACTAAGGCATAAAAATTCTTTTCAGAAGAAAATATAAATAAATTATTCAAACCATGCACAAAAGGGTAAACTACTGATATAAAACAATATATAAACTTAACATGATGCAAACACAACACATGAAAGTTAACTAAAATAAAATTAAATATGTTCAATTCAATAAGTTTTTTGTAATAAATAGTTTAAAAACTAAAAATGAAAACTTACATGACATGCGGCAGCCATTTTCTGTAAAATGAAACATGACGCATCCATATGAAGCAATAGGCACATACGCAACTTCTTTTACTTGCCCATTTACTGTATATTTTGCAACAACATTATATATAATGCCTAAATTTGGATATTTCAAGAAAGAAAGTCTTGTATCAGGATGCCAGGAATATGATTGTGTCTGATGAAAATGAACAAAAATACCCATGTAACATAATATTTAAAAAAAATCCTTACTTTTACATAAAATAAGTAAAATAAGCATCTTTATATAGGGAAATATTTTTATTACATTGATATATACATAAAATACACTAAATTAAACAAATTTAAATTTCTGGAGCTTTTATAAGTACCAGTTAAAGTACGCAACTACATTTCACAAAGGAAAATGTTTATTCTTCAAACATTTAAAGCATCCTGAAAAGTTAATTCAATTAGTTTTGCTTTTAAATATGTACACAAAAATGACAGTTTCTATAATGACTGCTAAGTGAACAGTAAAAGAAAGTATATTGTTTTCAATATGCAATCAACTAATAAATCAGAGAGATTATTATTTAAAATACATGCTTATGAGGAAAATTGAAACTGCTTGACAAGCCTGACAGTAAATAGAAACAAGAACAT
Organism: Latrodectus hesperus; assembly: GCA_037975125.1. NCBI lineage: Eukaryota > Metazoa > Arthropoda > Arachnida > Araneae > Theridiidae > Latrodectus > Latrodectus hesperus. The sequence continues at coordinate 34,846,013 of CM075859.1, forward strand.
GAAGAAAAAAATAACATTTATATAAAATATTTTTTAATTACCTTTTACCTCTGAACAAAATAGCCTATGGTTTAAAAATAAACTAAAGATTCAATCATAATTTTTGCGATTATACATTGGAATAATATTAACAGAAAATAAATTGAGGTTAGTAATAAAAAATGTAAACAAGTCTTACAGAAGGATATTTCTTAGCTTATTTTAAAATAATTATAATCATAAGAAAGTAGTTTCAATGCCACTAAATTAGGAGTGAAGTCAGAGCATGGTTTCTCATCACAGAAATATACCATTACAGTAGTCCCAGAGTTGTCATCTGGGGAGGCATTCTGAACACTGAGCTCCATGTTTTCAACAGAGGTTCTGTAATAAAAGATTACTATGGTAAGGATATGATCCGTCCTAATGTGCATCTGTTGTGAGGTGCAATTGGAAAACACAGACTTTGTTTATATAGATGATAATGCACAGCTACGTGGGACTTCTGTTCAGCAGCAAATGAAAAATATATCACTCAATTGGATTCACCAGTATACTCCCTTCATTTAAATACCATACAACATGTGTGGAAAGCATTGGGGAGAAGCTTTGCAGCACAATTACATCCTCCAGGGAACACTCAACAAGTACTAAGATATAATAGTAATAAGGTATACATAACATGCTATTATATTAAATAATATAAAAAATAATAAAAATTAAAATTATGATATAAGATAATCAAAATTAGCATATATTACAAGTAAATTAAAGGTATAGTTAAAAATATTACACAGGTATTTTTAGCAGTATGTTTTCAAAAGAAAATAAGTCATGCATTGTCAAAAAATAAATTTCAAGAAGAAGTACCAGGAAAAATACTGATTTTAAAAAAAAATGCAAAATATCAATTACCATACAAGACCATATTTTTTGAAGTTTTGATATTCTAATGGTTTAGTTTGAGGAAATCACAAGATAAGAAACACGCTGAAATAATCGTTGGTCACCAAAATCAGTCCCATGCAGCTTTTTACAAAAATGAAATATTTCTCAGTGGTTTCTAAAAATACTTTATAAAGCTTCATGGGAAAGAAAAGGTAATTTTTAAAAACAGTTAAATTTACATGAACCTGTTACAAGAAACAACTAAATTTACATTAAATTTGTTTTGAGAAAGAGAATAAAGATAAAAAAAAAGCACTTAGAATAGTAAAGAAAATAAGATTGATTTTCCAAATTTTGACAAAAGAAAATTAGTATACAATGAAAAAGTGTGAATCACATGAGACACATTTTATCATAAGTTTTGTGTGTTTCAAGGAAATTTTAAATTAAAACCCACATTTATAAAAACAACTCCAAAATTGAACATTTTACTCACAAAGACAAATTTTCATCATTAACCATTAAGCTTTTACTTCAGTTTAACTAAATATCAAAGCAAAGTTATCACAAGATAAAATTGCACTCTAATTAAAGTAAGGAAAAAGCATACAAGTTTCTGCACTTCATTATATAAAAATACAATTTCAAGATATTGGAACACTGAATCTAAAAGGAAGTTAATATGTAATAACACACTTGAATATGCATTTCTAATTAATCATCAGTCTCATTTATGAATCCATAAAATGAATACACAGCATGAAATTAAAGATCTTTGCAGACCCAAAAAATTATTCCACAGATTCCTAAGTGTCTATGTCAATCTTAATTTAAGAAACATTGTTTTAACTTATTTCAAAAGATATTGGAGGCATATTTGTACAGGAAACAAAAAAAAAATAACTTATCCAATTATCAAATTGTATTTTGATACAACATCCTTAATGAATTAAAGGTAAAATGTCTTAATTATTCAGATACAGAACAAAACCATCCATAAAAATACATACCACTTTAAAATCACCAGATAGAAATTTCAAAAAAGTGGACATGAATTATAAAAACAGCAACTGTTTTTAATAATTTCCAAATCAATTTAATCTTCAAAATGAAATGATTTATTAATAATTTGTGCTTATTAAGAATTATTTTTAAGGAAAATATACAAAATATAAATACAAGTCAGCTGAATAAAGAAATTATAAAATAGCTAGTGTTACTAACAAATTTAGTTGCTCAAGAACTAACATAACAATCATTAATTTCCTAATAAAATTTGCCATCTATAATATTAACTTCCATTCAGTAAATTTGCATGATTAGGAGAAAAATTTATTTTACATAAAAAAATTTTGTTTCACGATATTTTTGCCTGATAAAGCATTTCACAAATTCAATGTCACTAAAAAATTAAACAAACAAGAAAATTTTTATAACCTCTACAAAATATAGACAATATACATTCAAAATTTTATTTGTTTGATTTCAATTGACTTTAAAATTATTTTATTTAAATATTTTGAAAAAGAAAATTTGTTTACATTCTCATTCATTTTTCCCTTTGAAAAACATTATAAAATTTTCAAATTTATAATTCACCATAATACTTACATTAGTATACACTTACCATCAAGTATGTAAAAAAAAATTTTCCTTTATACTCAATTTAAATAGAGTGGGTGATAGGTTAACGAATATAATCTGTTACAAAACTATGTTCACTATCTGAACTATTCATTAACCAATTATCAATTTACTATAGTTTTTTTTTTTTTTTTTTGTAAAATTGATTAATTTGTTCTGCAGAACCTAAAAATGAAATTAAAAAAAGGATGTAGAGTGACTTACTAAGTTTATAAAAAAATAATACATACATATAGTCTTGCATATTAATCAGTCCTTTTCATTTTTTTATTTACAGGGTATCAAAGAACAAATCTTATGTTGCCAGCTTTTCACTCTTTTTCAGGATTTTCCAGAAATAATGAATAGCATTGTCACTGTAAAGTGATTAATAATATTGTTTGTCACTAAGAACTAGCCTACCTATAAGCCTTGGGCGATATGCTACGGTCTTCCAGGCAGAAGTTTTGCCAATTATCCACTGTCTGCGACTAAATATGAGGAAGAGCTACCACGGTAAGCGGATTCTCATTTTTAGTGACAGTCCAGCTACTTTTAAAGCACTCAGTTCTTTCAAAATCAAATCTAAAATGATTTTGAAATGTAGAAACCTTCTTACAGAACTGGCAACTAGAAACAAGGTGATCCTTGTATGGGTGCCAGGGCACAAAGGTAATGAAAGGGCTGATGAACTTGCTAAACAAGGATCGTCTTTTGCTCCCATTGGTGCAGAACCTTTTTGTGGGATCAATTTGAAGACTGTAAAAACCAATGTTCTTAGATGGGAAAAACGGAAGGTGTATGAAGCTTGGCTCAACATTCCTGGTCAAACCCACGCTAAAAATATGATCTATGGATCATCAGCAAGGATTGCCTCTGAAATTCTAAAATGCTCTAAGCAGAAGATAAGTTTGATCGTAGGCTTCATAACTGGGCACTACTATTTCAGAAAATACCTCCATAAAATGGGACTGTTTCAGCAAGACCCTATATACCAGAAATGTCATACGCAAGAGGAAACAGCCAAGTATATCATTTACGAATGCGAGGCTCTTGCCCTTCCTAGATTAACTTCTTTAGGCATCATCCATACTAGAGAGTTACACCTAGACTCCATTAAAGGGTTATCAAACTTTATTAATAAAGTGGGTGACCTGAGCAACTGGAACTAGGAACATTGGGTTTGGAGTTATAGTACAAAATGCTGATAAAAACAGAGGTGCCCAATGACATACAAACCCAACTCTAAGAAGAAGAAGAATATTGTTGTTGCTGTCTGGAATTTGTTATTCAAGATTACATATGAGACAGTGAATGAACAATGGGGGAAGGTGCTCAAAATGAAATCAGTTTCAGTTTTGAATGAACTCAAAAATAAAACTGATGGTCTACTTTGGCTATACATATTCTATTGGGGGAAAAAATATTTTTTTCCAATATAGAACTTTGAAGTTCAAGAGGAAACCAACACAATTCAAAAGAAGAAAAGCAATTTTTGTCTCTTTGGGTGTGGTAACCTTGTACATTATGCTCCAAGAGCCAAGAAATGTTCATTAGAACTTGTTTTAGTTTGCTATCCAAATATGCATTTGTTGTCTGAACACAATTTTTTTTTTTGTGAAATTGTAAGTTATTTGATTTGTTCAGTCCAAAATGTTTGTTAACTGGTCACCCACTGTATTTTCCAGAAAACTTGCAATTAAAATAGCAAATACTCCAGTTGAAATTGCAGAAAAATTTTACTTAAATTTATTTAACACAGTGAGGAATATATTCAAGCAGAAAACATGACTATTAAAATATAAAATTTTTACCTTGGATGACAACTGTTTGATTGTTGATATATCACTCATAAGTTTAAGCTTTTGAAAATATTCTTCTTCACTATAGTTATTTTCATCCATATACAAAGCATATATGTCATATGAAATGAATGTTGATGAAAACATGCAAGTAAATGGTGGCTTATTTCTAGCATATCCTAAACGAGCATGTTGATATTCCAAAAAATATCTTGTTGCATCACTTCTTAGTCGTAAATATGGAGCTGTTTCAGTGGGAAATTCCATATTGCAGTCACCAGGAAATGGTCCTGATCAACAAAAGATGTACATAATAATGAAAGAGTAATAAAACAATTTATGAAGAAAAATAATATATAATTCTTTTGAATAATACACAAATTTAAGATTTTCCATTATAATAAACCATTCTGTCTCATACATATAAAAGTTTATAAATTCAGATTTGCAAATTTGTTCAAAATATATCAAATAATAGAGAAAAAGATTTGAAAGAAGTTTGAGCAGAAAAAAGTTTTTTCTATGAAAAGAAAATATTATAAATATTATTTAAGCCTTTTTTATGTACAAGTAGATTCTCAATTCTTTGAAAATACACTGACAGCATGTAATAATCCTGAAAAAAAGGAATTTTAAACATAAAAATATAATATTTTTTACTGTAAATTTTATTTGTCAGAGCTTTATTTAGTATACTGCCTTCTTTTTCCAATTATATTGACACATACCTAAGCTTCAACACCATAAATAGTACATTCATTTTAATACAGACAAAATTATTTGACATGAATGAAAATCAAAAACATTTTATTATCTGCATTAACCAAAGTCAACTTTACTAATAAAACAAACTATACTAATATTTGAAATTATTAAAATGAAAAAAATATATTTTTTAATAGTGGGATGATTTAAGATATTTATAAGAACAAACATTTAGACTTAATACATAAAAGAAGCCATACAATTTTATTCAAATGGCAATTCATCATTGGTATAAATACAAATCATTTAAAAACTCTTTCATTACAATCTAACTTCAAGCTAAAATTACTTGTCATATATTCCAAATTTCAGAATTTAAAATTAATCTAATTGTTTTTAAAATTTCAGTCAATAGAGATGTTTTAAATTTCACATACAAGAAAAAATATGAATAGCTGAATTCTGCTCAAAAAATATTAAATCCCATTACACAAACATAAACCTTTTTGTTAAACAATCCATCTTAATAAATTATTAACATAAATGAAGTATCTTTTTCAAATGTTGTTTCATCACTTTATTTTCTTTGCACAAACTTTCCTTAACCTCTTAACCATCTGGGGTTCTGTGAAAAAAGTGATCATGGTGGCAACATAGTTTTGGCTTTCATTGCAATGCAAGTTTTTCCCCCTTTAGAGCTTGTCAAGAATACAAAAGCCACTAATTCTTGATGAGAAAGTATTTCAGCTTTACCCTGGACCTCCTCACAACAATCACATTATAATGACTTTCAATGGGGAAATCCATCAATCACTGTCAGCATAAGAAACCAACATGTGCTAGTAGTTTACTTTGTGAATGTTCTGCTCGAAAATTTCTTCAAGTCACTATTATAATCTTTCATTACATTAAATATAAATTTTATTTAATTAGTTTGTAAATTATTATCAAAAAATTTAATTTATTTCCAAGCACACAGTGTTTGTATTTAAAATTTTAAATAAATAAAAAATATTTGATAGCTATCACAATGAATATCATGTTATTATAATTTTAAAATATCATTTTGCATATATATATATATATATGTATATATAAATCATTTCAATCATTGCTTTTTATTATAAATCAGAATATTTTTAATTACCCAGATAGTAAAAAATTTAATGAATTTAAATAGCTGTAGTAAGTATTTAATTTTCTGTTTTGTTGTTAATTGGTTATAATCACTGCAGATACTTTTCAAAATCAATACTATATTTTTTAAAACATCAAATAATTTTTAAAATCATTAAAAGAAATGCTTCTGTTGCTTCAATACATACAATTAAGGAATTTTGTCACAATTGTACATTTTTAATAATTAAAAAAATAAAAAAACAGCTTAAGTGCCTAACAATAGACTTCAGAATATATAGTAAACTACTGATTTTAGTTGAAATTTTTGTGAAACATTTTGAATGCAAATTTTTCATATTAAATTCCACATACGGAAAGATTTTTGTTTCTAATTATGTAAAAATATCACTCCATACAAGAATCCGTATTGTTATATATCTTTTATTTTTCTTAAATTGTTTTACACAAATATTAAAACGAATGTATCTCTCATCTGAGAATTTGTTTTTCAAAAGGAGAATAAAAGCAAATATATAAAAACAAGGAAATCTTAACACTATTGTTTACAATAGTATTTGAATAATTGAATATTTAGAATAGAACATGTCCATATTACATTTTTTGACATATTCAAATTAGTCCTACATTAATTTTTTTTCATTCACAGAACTATAACTACTTTGACAAGAAAATCATTAAAAGCGGTAAATTTAGGGAAATTATTTTTTTTTTTTTTTTGAAAATCAGTATTTTAGTAAAATAATGATTTAACTTCCTTCTTCTGTTGATGGTAATAAAATAAAAATATTAGCTACTTTTTGATTTGATAAATCAAATATTTTTAAATTGTTTTTATTAAAGATGTAAATATTCACCAAATTTATATTTGTAAGCATAAATTCACTAACCAGAAATGAATATTTTATCCAATTTTGAGAGCATTAATTTTGCATTAAAGTTAAGCTATTAAAAATATATATCATAATATATTAATTAATCACAAAGATAAATTTCTTATATTAGAAACATCTTATTGAAGGTCAAATTATTTAGCTTAACATTAGAATTAACTCATTGAACTTTGTTTTCAAAAACATATGAAAGGAATAAAAAAGTCATAACATAGTGCTTATTTGAAATATTCTGTTTCAAGAAGGTAAGTATAATCATTAGTGCAAGATATTGAAATATATGAGAAACAAAATGTAATACTTAATATGTTATCATTAAATTAGTAAATGAGAATATTTCTTTTATGTGATAAGGGAATTTCATATTTTCCGGAATTTATAAGTAACTTTTATTCAATGATTTTAAATTACATTTACAAAATATTAGTTTGTGAAATATTCTTAATTTTACCAAAAAATTTACTAAAATAATTTGAACCTCTCAATAAAGACATTAAATAATTTAACATGTTCTCCGCTGTTTTTCTCATACAGAAAAATGTGTTTACTATAATGAAACATGTTTTAAATATTTAAATTTGTTCATTAGTTTATGGTGAAATCATATTATAATGTTTCTGAAACAGATATGCATTTCTTAAACAAATATTTCAGGGAATATTTCTCATTATTTTTCTGAAATTTGCAATTATGGATGTATTTTAATATCATTTGCCAGTTCTATACAAAACTGTAAATTTAATGAAAGTTTGAATCAAAATTAAAGTTTTCTTGCTAAAAATAATAGCTTCCTTGGAATGTTATAGACCTTAATCATAACAAAATCATAAAATTTTGGGTGGAATAAAGAGTAACACATGATTCCCATTCTAAAATACATATGTAACAGTATTTATTCCCCCATTTTTTGCAATTACCATGATTTCGGTATTTAAATAATGGTTGAAATATCTGTACTGAAAATTTGAGTAGTGTGAAGCTATCAACAACAATGCACATGTATTTAATTTTAAATTATTAAAAAGTAGAATGAAGATAGCAGAAAAACCAATTGGTGTTTCTAATTATATCAATTTGACATCACCATTGACAGTACTGACAAACTAATGGAGCTTGGGAATTTTCAAAATGGGCAGGAAACTGATAAATGTAAATTTAAATCAAATATAGCGTTGATATAATGGATGAACATTTCCAATCAAGTTATCTCAGAAACATCTGTCTAATGACATGTTTTAGGTGAGCGTGTCAATAAATCGTCTTCAGCTGGCCAGAACAAATATTGAAATGCCATATTGTCATTTTGTGATTCTTGTTTGTGTGTGTGTGTGTATATATACATAATCTCAGCGAACTTTCTTATCTGAATTCCAGGCAATTTCTAGCTCTATTGGTACTCCAAGTAACAGGGATCCTTCAACCAAACCCCCCGTCTACCCAGGTCTATTCAAATATGCCACTCCTGTTTTTGATCTTGTCCTTCCGGTACAGAAGGGAGTCTCCCCTGAGACAGAGCTCAGGGCTACTGCTCTTGCCACTATTTATGAAAGATACCCTCCAGACAAATGGCTGCACATTTATACCGATGGTTCAGCTGAGAGTAGCTCTGGGAGAGCGGGAGCTGGAGTTTTCTCTAATTTTTTCCAACTCAAAGAGCCTTTGGGAAAACCCTCTGACAATTTTGATGGAGAAATGTATGCAATTTTAATTGCTCTTCAAAAAACTCTGGATTTCTCAGATATGAAATTTGCCTTTTTCGTCGATTGCCAGGCTACAATTCATACAGTGACAAATTATAATCCCCTGCCTTCATCAATGGAATTAAAATGTAAAACCATCATTAACACTTTGCTAACTGCAGGGAAGGAAATTGCCTTTCAATGGATCCCTAGCCATTGTGGTTTACCTGGTAATGAAAATGCAGATTTACTCGCCAAAGAGGCGTCTTTTTAAACCCCCAAACACTCCAATTGGTTTAAGAAATTTCAAATACTTATTAAAACAAGCGATTCGAAACCAACGACAGGCTTATTACAAAGAAAAAGTCGTTAATGCTTGTTGGGGAGCTTCTTGACCTCTTGCATCCCCTGGGATCTACCTAGAGCTATGGGAGTGTCCTGCTTCAGGCTTCTCACTGGGCATGATTATCTTCAGGGACACCTGCACCACATTAAACTTGTGGACTCACCTGACTGCATTTTGTGCAATGAACATTTGGACATGAATGGCGAGCACCTTTGGATGTGTTCTGCCTTCCAGGAGGACCGCGATTCTTCACACTTCCAGACTCTCTCCTCTCCTGGAGAAGCTTCATTTCTCTATTGGACTGCAAGATTTATGATGCTTGAAGGAGCTTATATAAGGACGTAATTAAATATATATATATATATATATATATATATATATATATATATAGCAGCACTCATAACATATATATATATATATATATATATATATATATAGCAGCACTCATAACATATATATATATATATATATTATCACTGCTGTTTCACTCTCAGAAGTTATTCTAGTAGCTAGTTATATATGTTAAATTACCGGTTTATGAACATTATGTCTGATTCAAGCAGAGAAGAAGAATTTTATTTTCTCTTTGGACACAGACTGAATTTGATAGTCTTTCAGGTGTTCGTAATTGGTACCCAGTTGGCAGTTCAGTAGTTTACATATTTTGTCAATCATTTATAAATCATATAAGCATTTAAAATGATAATTCTAGTAATAAGCTATTCAATTTATAAACTAAAATTAGGTACATTATGAAATTAATTAAAACCTGAGAGATCACAAAGATTAATTATTCGCAGAACAGAATATATTATTTAACTTTATAATAAAATGTAACTATAAAAAGTTAAAGAACTACCCACAAAAATCATTGCAGAATTGTTTAAAATACTGAATTCATTTATAAGTTTAAAAAATAGCATCAAATTTATTACCTATTTTATCCCTTCTAATTTTAAAATAAAATGTTTAATATTTTAAAATTTCATATTTTTGAACAAATTAAGTAATAAAGATTTCTTATATTTTAACCTAGTTGCAAAGTCACATATTCTTGTGCTATCAAGTTTACAACTAAGCAAAAAATTTATACATACATATTATACAAAGAAACTAAAAAATGTTGATAATTAAAAAACTTGATAAAAAAGAGAAAATTAGTATTATATATATGTTGTTTATAAATTTTAATAGATAGCCTTTAATTATGAAAATCTAAATGCGAATAAATACAGAAAAGTAAAACGTAATTAGCTGTTGCTTCCTTGAAACAACTGCTGGTTACTGCTGATTTAACTAATGCAAGCGGAAACTTTCGTTTTCCGCTTGCATTAGTTAAATCAGCAGTAACCGTTCAGTAAATAAGTTCCCCAGCTACAATTTCACTGTGATCCATCAATTTTGGGGGTTGAATTTAAAGCACTGCAGTGAAGCCAGTTGCCCCTATCAAAGGGCTCGGGATAGCCAGAAAACGCACAGAATTTTTTGCCCAAGTAAACTCGGGAGAGCCGGTTAAGGGGTTAAATTAAATAATATACATAAATTTAAATTTTCTCTGCATTAACCTTTCAACAGTATTTTATTATTCTCCAAAAATATTCAAAGAAAGAATTTTTGACCACATTAACTTATTTTACAATCAACATTAATGGCACTATTATTCTTAATCTTAGAAATAATTTACCAAATATTATTCAGTAAAATGATAAATGCATAATTAGTAGTTTTTAAGTATTTGTGGCAACTGATAAATTTAACAAAAATACCTCACTCACTTAAAAGATACTTAGATGATTTAAAGTATATTTAGACTTTTTTTAAAGTCACGTGAGAACTAATTTAAACAGAATCAAAAGTTAGCACAAGTCTTTAAATTACTGCTAGCATCCACATCTGAGTTGGAGTTGTACTTATAAACTGTTACATTGAAGACCACAGTAATAAACACCCACTCACTAAATTATTGGGCTATCATAACTTAAAATTCCTCTAAATGCTTATTTTTATTACTAGTAATATTTACACAAAAGGGTTCCATAAAACAGAAGAGATTTAGGGCAAATTTCCCCTAATGTACTTTTTCCTAGGATTTAATCACTAATTTAGATGAAAAATATTTTAGGATTTATCATATCTCATACACAAATGTATTTAAATTACAATATACCTATATACATAACAAATAGTTTATGAAGTCTTACTGCTTAAATGAAATGTTAAGTTTATTATAATAATGGACAGTATCTTTTAGAGAGTACTGCCCATCATTATAACCAATATATGATTTCAAATAAATTATCAATATATGATTTTAAATTTTTTTTAATTTTCTTATAATTTAGCTTTTCTTATTTTTAGATTATAATAAATGAGCAAATGGTTATTAATTATTCATAAAAATTTCAAATAGCTTCATCTAGTAAAGCAAGATAAGTTAGAAGCAAATAATTCAGCGATAATGTTAAAATTGCTTTTATTAAATAAGATATCAAAAATTGTCCACAATTTCTTAATATTTCTACACATGTTAATCCATTTTACCCTATATACATTACCACACAATCGTAAATATAATTTGGCTCAATATATTTTTATAATAAAAATAAAAAATCTAATAATTTACCATCAGAATATACAACTGTCACTTTGATAAGTACTGATATACTATTTGAATTTTCGTGAGAAAGCCATACTTTTATTTCCGATTCTGAATTTTGTGGTTTCATAAGCATTCCAATATTTTTTCCAGTTACTCTATGATGGATGGAAGCTTTCTCCTCATCAAACATTGTTAAATTAACAAGATGAGCATGTGCTTGTATAAGAACTGCAGAAACATTCATGGGAATTTCAGCAACCATAATCACGCCTGTTATATTCCCAGGAAAATTAATCACTTTACTATTTTCATTATATTTAAATGGAACTGTGATGGCTGTGACCACTGCATTTTCATTAAAACCTAAAATTAAAAAAATATTCAAAGAAGCATTCAAGAAATGTAAAAATTGTAATTGAATTTACTATTAAAAGAAATACACATCAATAAGTGTTTTAGAATACAATAATATTGAAGTCCAATCCAAAATTTTTCTAATTAAAATTAAAGATTCTTCATATATAGTTTTTTAAGAAGAGTGATTATTTTATCATTACATAAAATAAAGAGATAAAAACCGATATACTTATTTTAAATATTATAAACATATGAGTTTGATGACAAAAATCAGGATTTTTCAACATGGATACAATCTTTTGAAGTTTTATACACACCTTCCTCTTAGGTTTAACAAAAACATAAGAGATGGCACGCATGCAATTATCAGTGACAATTTTCACATTAAGTAACCTAAATTATTCTTCAGTTTTATTCATTTATTTTTCTATGACTAAGAATTTGGTTGAAACGCAAGATATATTTTATAGTACCTCCCTAAATATTTTTTATTTGTAATATTCTGTTTTTGACTGTACTGATCATGTTTAACTTTTTGCTGTTTAAACATTTTTTAAATTGAAACAAGAGATTTAACATTTCAAAGTTACAGAATTCTTTCAAAAATTACAACAGCTTTAAAAAGGAAACATTAAAAAAAAGAACTAAACAATAAAGTAAAAAAAAAAAGTATTTCTATAAGAAAATTGTATAACATAAAATTGCTGCATTAGAATCTGATATACAAAGTAATGAAATATTGTCAATTGATATCACAGGCAAAAAGGCTCAAAATAAGTTTTATAAGTGGCTGCAGTTTCTGCATGTTAAAATTCCAAACTGAAAGTTGTAAATAGCCTTCTTTCAGTTCCAATCAAGAATTTAAGCAGTCAATTTGATAGAACAAAAGCAAACCAAAATGGTTGTACAAAAATCTGTATTCATCAATTAAGAACAGCATTTCTCCGAACACATTAAACTTCTAATTCGAAGAAAATGTATAAGCAAAATTTAAATTATCATAATCTATAAACCACTGCTATGAAACAGATTTATAAAATCAAAGATTTATTTTGTAACAGCTATTAGAAAACTGATATTTATATCAACTATGAATGGAAAACAATGATGATTTTGAGGTTACATGATTAGACTAATTTAAAACAGTCATTAATTTTTTCTCTTCAGTGAAATACTGAGGAAAAGCTTGAGACATCTGATGTCAATGAAAATAGAGAAAACATAAAATATATTAAAAAAATAACTTTATATTATGTTTTATGAGTTTGAAAAGGAAAAATTAATAAAAATAAGACAAATTTAAGGTAGCAGAAAGATTCATGGTATGTAATATGAATAATAGATTTAAAATTGTAATAATGAGAATGTTGGTTTAATTTTTAAGAGTTAAGAAACACTACACAAACGTTGTCACTAGGCTTGGAAGAATGCTCTGAGTATTATTAAAGAATTGTTTAACAAGCATACATGTCAAATGAATTGCCAAACAATTGAGATTGATTTTCTTTGTTGATAAATCTTAATTTTTTTGCAAAGTAACTCCAGAAAATTGATGAGATAGGTGGGAATCTGGTACTGTTTAAGAAAAATATTAGGTATAATTAGTGTATGCAAGTGGAAGTTTGGGAATCAGCACATGCAATAACCACTAAGTCTTACGCTGAGACATGATTTATGCAGTTTTATACACTGATCTTGTTATAACTAGACATAGCTATTGCATGCAACAATTCCTTTATTTACAAAATAACACTCAATCACACAAAAGTAGACAAAGATGTCAAACCAGACAAATGTCCTGGGTTTTCATGAACTATAAGCACCAGATAGAATAGCACTAACATGAAAAAAGTATCCTAGGTAGTGCTCTCAGGCAGGAAACAACTTCAATCAACAAAAACAATATCATTTTTTATTCATAATAAATCTGAAAAAAAACCAATATTATATTTGTATCTCTGTAATAAGAGAACAATTCATTCTAATACTATAAATTTTGATTACACTTATAATTCACTGTAATAATTATATGCTAATATTTTATTTAGCAACATTATTACAAGCTCAAATATTGTAACTATATCTTAATAGTTGTTGTGTCATAGGTATGAAGAGTAATTTTATACACTGGTAGCTTATTTCTATATTTATTTAACATCTATGCAACACACAGAGAAATCACACACACAACACAAATCGAGAACATAAAAACATTAAAACAAAAAAACTCTGATAATCATACTCGAGTAGCAGCAGTCTCTAGAGTTAGAGATCAACTGGTTTTCTCAGTTCATTTATGACCGTTAGAGGGTGTTGCTCTGTTACAGACTCCCCTTCTGGCTCTGAAATCGTTTCGATAATGAACCAAGATTTGATTGTCTGATTTTTGGAGGTCTTCCTCATTTTCTTAAGGGAGCAACTGGACCTCTCTTTCGATGAAGGTAATTGGTAAGGCCTTATCACATTCGAGTGATATGTACCTAACACATGATCAGGTGCAGCAGGATCTGCAACATCATATGTGGTAGGAGACCTGTTAGTGAGTATGAGGTATGGACCTTCACGTCTTGGCAAAAATTTTTTAACTTTTCTTGTTCCTGGAATTACTTATTTGATGTAAACTAATCCAGACTTTGTCACTTGGCTTATAATATGCCTGTCTAAGTTTTTTGTCAAAATAAACCTTTCTTCTATCCTGTTTTTGTTCTACTTGCTCCCTGATTTGAGAGGTCAGACGAGCAAACCTTTTCAAATAAGGTGTTATTTCAGGGACAAAGTTGTCATTATTAATAATTGATCACATATCGTGACGAACATCATCCGTCGTCCTAAGTTCTCTGCCGAATCTCTGCAGATAAGCAGCAGTGTGACCAGTGGTGTCACATCTAGCTGTATTCATGGCAAAAGGAATCATAGGAAGATGTTCTTCCCATTTATCATGTGCATCGCCTACTAAGATGGCTAATCTAGGTTTCTAAATCTCTGTTCTTACGTTCAGAAGGATTCGCTTGAGGATGATAAACAGGGATGAGGTCCTGTTTGATATCTAACAAATGACAAGTTTGCTGCATAACAGCACTAACAAATATAGATCCGTTGTCACTGATTAATCTTCGAGGAAGTCCACAGCGTAGATAAACTTCCTAAAGTAGCGTTTTGGCACAGTTTGACACTGTGGCTTCATTAAGCGCAAATTACTCAACCCATTTGGTACTCGTGTCTTCCACAATAAATATCCATTTCCTTCCTGTTGGGGTTTCTGAGAGAGGATCAAATAGATCAATAGCAAGAGTTTCAAATCTTTGTGCATAAATAGGTGTTTTAGACAGACCAACAGGTTTCTGATTAGTTGGTTTATACTAATTACATTCTGCACATATTTTGACATAATCAAAGATGTACTTCCTCATGCCTGGGAAATAATATCTGGAAGCTATCTTATTGTAGGTACCTTCTACGCCATAATGACCAGCTGTAGGAGCATCATGGTGTTCTTGCAGAATTCTTTGTTGTTCTTGGATGGGAACAACTAATTGGGCATCGTCTGAATCCGTTTCAGGCGAATAACGGTACAAAATACCTTCGTTCATTATATATCCTCGACTGATTTAGTTAGCAGTTTTCATCCTTATCATTGTTTTCCAGACAATCGATGATTTTCTTCAGATCTGGATCTGCCAGCTGTTCTTTACGAACATCACTTGATTTCCTAGTTGGCCTATCGACAGAGATTTTTCCATTTCACAATTTGGATCATCATGAAAGTAAGTTGGTCTTGATAACATATCAGCCACAACATTTGCTTTTCCATGTGTATATTCTATTTTCAAGTTAAATGATTGGATCTTTAAAGCCCATCTTGCTAAGCGTCCCGAGGGAGACTTTATGCTCGGAAGCCTTTTAAGAGGTTGATTATCAGAAGCAATAATCACTTCTAGATGGTCAATGAAGTCACGAAATTTTTCCAATGCCCAAACTACTGCTAAAGCTTTGCACTCAATAGTTGAATAGTTGCGTTCTGCTGGGGTCAACAAATGACTTGCATATTTGATAACATGTTCTTCTGGGCTATTTCCTTGTAGAAGGACTGCACCAAGGGCATAGTTACTAGCATCGGTGCGAATTACAAAAGGCATAGATCCATCCGGTTGTTTTAACACAGGGGCTGTTGTCAAGCGTTCTTTCAAAGTTTCAAAAGCTTTTTGCTGTTCAAATCCCCATGACCAATTGACTTTTTTCTTAGTTAGGTAGCTAAGAGGTTGTTCTATGTCCGCAAAGTTCGGAACATATCTTCTAAACCATGAGCAGATTTGTAAGAACAATTGGAGTTCTTTGACATTATTTGGAACAGAAATTCTTTGAATAGATCCAATTTTCTCTCGATCAGCTTCAATTCCATTTATGGCGATCCAAAATCCTAAGTACTTAACACGTTCACAAGAAAAATTGCATTTATCTCTATTTGCATGGAGTTTAAATAGAGAAAGTCTTTCAAAAACAGTCTTTATGTCTTTCAAATGCTTGTCAAATATATCTGATAGGACTATGATATCATCCAAGTATGAGAGTACGAAGACATCCTTCAGACCACTTCTGAATTTGGCTATTTGGCGTTGAAAAGTGGCAGGTGCATTTCTTAATCCAAAAGGCATACATAGATAACGATAAGTGCCAAAAGGACAAATAAAAGCAGTTTTGTCCAAGTCAGCCTCATCTACTTGAACCTGATGATAACCAGATTGTAAGTCAATGGTAGACATATAGAATGTCGGTGTCACTTCGTTCAAGAGATCGTCCATTCGAGATAATGGGTGTCAGGTTTTGTAACAGCATTGAGACCTCGGTAATCTACACATAATCTGATTTTCCCATTGGGCTTTTTCACAAGTACAACAGGAGCAGAATAAGCTGATTCACATGGTTTGATTATATTCTTTGCTAACAGTTCATCAATTTGTTCTTTAAGTATTTTTTTTCTTGGCAGGAGACATATGATATGGTGGAGCAGATACAGGATTAGGATCTAATGTCTCTATTCTGTGCTTAATGAAAGGAATGGGCACTCCCCCTGTTTCAAAGCAATAACTTTGAAGCAAGCAATTTAGTTTGCCTCTTTGTGTCTCTGTTAGATGTCTCCTTTCGTCACTTCTCAAGTGAACTACAGTTGTAGTTTTAGTCACTATTGAAGTTTTAAAAATGTTTCATACTTTTCTTACATTAGTAAGTTTTACGTAGAACAAATACTGTCTTTGGGGATTTTTGCAAAAGTGTCAGGTCCAATTTTGAACATCAAGAACAATACCAGCTGCATGGAGAAAATATCTTCCTAAGAGTGTGCTGTTATCCTTGGCTTCAGGTGGAACAAGAAGTTCTGTTGACACACTTTTACCTTCTATACACAGATTAACAATAGTTTTAAGGGCAACTATAGACTGAAGTTTTCCATCAGCTAGAGTCAGCGAAATTTTCTTGTTTTCAAAAGCAACTCCATTATCTTGTAAAAAGTTATATAATTTTTCTCCCGCAATAGAATGTGAATCACCAGTATCTGCACAAACTGCAATCTTCTTACCAAACAATTCAATGACAATCATACTTGACAGATCTGTAGTTATATTATTAGTGAATAAGTTCATGCAATTAACAGTTTTGTCTGATAAAATAAAACTTAAGTTCAGCAACAATGATGCAATGTTATGATGACTTTTACACATCTTTGTCCAAAACTAAATTACATATGGCCAATTCTGCAATAATTACTTGATAAATCTTAGAGTTTGATTACATCAGAGTGAGATATAGCAATGGATGAAAGTTTACTTCTTTATAAAGGTAGACTCAGATAGGAGCAATATATCCCTTTGAAAAGAGGACAATTTGGAATAAAGAATTTTTTGTTGTGTGAATCTAAGAGTGGGTAAGTGTGAAAGACTATTATAGACAATGAAATGGGAACTAATTTTGATTTTGCAATGCCAGCCCATTCAATGATTTTTGTATGTCAGCTCAAGTTATGACTTCTACAAAACAACTGTTGGATAAGGGCTACTGTCTTACCATGCACAATTTCTATAACTCATAAGATTAGGCTGATGCATTAGTGAAAAGAAAGACTAATGTATGAGGAACACTCTGATTTAAAAGAAGATTCACCTTGATATCTAAACACAAAGAAATTAAAGATAAAAGATATCACTAGAAGTAAGAGAGGGAAAGTAATTGTAATGAAATGGAAAGATAAGATGTAGGTATAATTTCCACAATACATACAATCGAAATAGAAGATGTGATAAATAATTTGAAAGACAAACTCAAGACCTAAATGTGTATTTGACTACAATGACAAAATGGGAAGTGTAGATAAAGTTAACCAACATTTAGCTACTTATTCTATAACTAGAAAATGAGGGGGAAATGTAACAAAAAAAGGTTTTTATCAATTTATTAGGTTGGGCTTAGTGGAATTCCTACATTTTGTACTGTAAATCAGGAGGTTTAGTATTTCCTAAACATTTTAGAATAGAACTTGTTTCAAAACTAATTTCAGAAAATCATGTGAATTTTCAGCTACTTCAGGAAAATCCAACATTAGTCTTTCTCCATACAGGTTAACTTCAATACATTTTCCATGTGTTATTCCTGCAAATCAAATAAAGTCAAATCGAATGAGACAGTGTGCTTTATTCTAGAAGTAATTCAGTGAGGAAAGATATTAGTGTACAGAATAACAGGTATCACTTTATGTTGTCCCTTGCTTCAAAAACTATCATACAAAGACTAACATTAAACTTTCTTCTATTTCTCTGAGATAACTTGGGATTGTAATATAATATTAAAATTAAATGTTTTTATGCCTGTAAAATACTAAAAAATACACTTAAAACCTACATATTTTGCTTTGCCAAGTTTCCTAGTACTTAATAATGGAATAAAAAATGTGACTTATTTTTGACATCTTCTTTTTTAAAAAAAAAAGGCAATGGAAGT
Source organism: Latrodectus hesperus (assembly GCA_037975125.1). Lineage (NCBI taxonomy): Eukaryota > Metazoa > Arthropoda > Arachnida > Araneae > Theridiidae > Latrodectus > Latrodectus hesperus. Next base: position 34,865,008 of record CM075859.1, read on the forward strand.
AGTTAAAATAATAAGTTTACATGCCCTACTTACTCTGCAGTTAATAATTTCAAAATAAAAATTTGATTATTTAAAGCATCCTTCATGAAGATGAAGTAAAAGGCAAAATTTTTTAGACAGATTTCTTACAACAGAATAAACATATTAACTTTTATAGATGCTATAAAGAATCACTTCATGTTAGCTATGATAGTTTTGTTTAGCGAAGTACTTCTTATTTAAATGCCTTTTAATTATTATTACGTGATTATTTAATAATGATATATGCTTAAAATGAATCCTCAAGTCAGTCAGCTTATAATCTAAATATAAACATGTTACTCATTCTTCAATTTCAATATCACATTCTGAAACATCACAGAATGAGGATATTGAAAAATATAATGAGCTATCACAGTATTTGACTAAACCAAAATGAAAAATAACTTATACAAAAAAGTGTTTTTACTTTGTAATAAAACTTCTTGTGGTCTGATTAAAATGTTTGAATAAAGTAATTTTGAGTTTTCTTAAATGACAAAAATTAAGACATAGAAACTATTATGTATAATCTTTGTCAAAATAGAGTTTCTAGTTATTAGCATTTTAATATTTATGTAGTATTTATAATGAAATATACGAAAATTTGATATTTGAAATTGCATGTGACTGCAAAGTTGAAGTTTGAGCACTATCGGTATTTGGTAACCGGGATATTGCGAGCAGTGACTTAATTTAAATAGGTGAGATGGCTGGGCAGTGATTAGCGTGAAAATTGAAAATTGCTCCGAACCCCCACCTTGTCTTTTAACGAAAGATTTTAGAAATGTAAAACACTCATAGAAATGTCAGCCTTTCGCATTATCAAAATAAATATATGCTAAGTTTCTAAATTTAGAATTAATTTATGGACTACATAACCCAAGAATTCGGAGAGATAAAAAAAAGTTGGTAGTTTACGATCCTAATTTACTCAATATTTGTACATGGTAGGATATTTAAATATTCAAATACATTTTTATAAATTAAAAAGAAATATAGTTATAATGAAATATTCAAATGCCATAAAACTAAAAAATCAGGGAATAGTTGAAAATAGAAAAAAAGATTAAATCAAATAATGCTGACGGTTAATTTCTTATAAATGCAAATTGGAAAACAATTTTCACATACAATAAATTAACAAACCTGTAAAAATAAATAGTAAATATGTTATAAAAACCACCCTAGAAAAACTGTTATAAATCATCACGCTCCATTGTTTACACATTTTCAAAAAGAAAAACAACACGAGATTGAGCACCTTTCCACCTCTTCTGAAAATCAGCTGACAATATTATTCAACTTAAATGTATAATATTCAACAAAATAATTCCGAAGGCTGTAACAGAATATAAGAAGTCAGGTGAGCAAAATTAGAAAAATAAAAAATGCATTTTATTTTGTTCAAACATTCGTCCTATTATTTAAATCCTAATGTTGTAAACTACATGAAAATAATTTTTAGATGTTACTTAATGTCACATCAGAGTTTAATAATGAAAAATTAAGAACAATTTGGAATGGATAAATTTATAAAAATATAAGAAAATAAATTTTAGGTTCTAACAGAAAACCAAACACAATATCTTTTTCTTCAATATACATTTCCCTGAAACTTGAGTCATTACTGAAATTGTTAGCTGTGTTTATATTGTGTATACTGTGAATTCATTGAAGTTCAATGATGAAAGATTTTTATGAGTCATACTGCGACAATAATTAAAGGGGGAGATCACAATAGTATTTAATGAACTCGTGTCTAAATTTCTATATTAATATAGGCCATAAAATTAGCATGCTTGCCCTCATCAGAGGAATTCGTCAGTATTTGCATAGATGGTTATGGCAAAGATACTTTTCACGTACGAAACCCTTGATGAAGTTGATTTTTGTTGTTGATAGTTGAAATTTATGTTGTGGATAAGAAAATTTATCATGTTGCTATTCCTTAGGCTGGCAGAAAACCAGAGCGAATCCACCAGCATAGTGAAGCCTGCGAAAGAGTGATGTCAGAAAGTGTTACAAAATAGACGTATAGAGCAACAGTTTAAACATTAAAGGAAGTTAGAAATATCAGATAAAGCTTCGGTAATAAAACAACTAAAGTAGCGAAATAGCTTGACCCAATATTGGCAATCTTGCCAAGATAACCCCAATAATAAACCAATAATACGAGTCAACTTTTTCCTAATATACAGCCCAATAATGGATATATAATGGCGCCATGTTTTCCGCACTATTGGGCCTGCCAAGATAATCCAAGGTTGGTCTTATCTTGGGGCCCAAGGTTTCCCGAATATATAGCCTGACAAAATAAGCCAATATTTCACCAATAGGAATATCCAAGTTTTACCCAGTCTGTCATCATAAGCCATAATTGTTCCCAAAAAGGTAGCCAAGTTATTACCAATATTGGGCATGCCAAGATTTTGCCAAAATATATCATAATTTTATTATTTATTTATTGCCAAAATATATCATCATTTGCAAAAATAATCAAAAAGTTGCTGTGTTGATTAGTTTGATTTTTCTGACATTTGTAATAGCAAATTTTAGTTATGATGAAAATTTTTAATCCTTTTGAACTTACAATTTTAATCGAAATCAAAATATTTTATATTTTTATGTTTACAACATTTTACAACTTTATTGCATTTTATAACTCATAATATTAATAATTCTCATTTAATTTATTGATGTGCTTCTTTAAAATTGTGTTTTACATTTAAATGAGATTATAATTCGGATAGAGGACGATTTGAAAAACTGCTAATTTGTAAGTTTGTTTTTTCTAAAATTTGTACTAACATATAATTACCATGAAAATTTCTATTTTTTACAAATCTATCAATGTTTTCATTTGAAATTTTGTTTACAGATTTCTTACGCAAATAATTATTCGATTGCTCAGCTACTTTTTGGTAAATAACTTATTATATATTTTGGTACACTGGATCATTTTTTAATCTATAGACAACACTTGTCTGTTTCTTATAAATATTAAAATAGGGCTTCAAATTTCCAATTTGTTTCATTATGCAGCGAAATTCAATTAATTTAATTAAATCAAATGTAAGTATCGAAGAATGTATTTAATAATTAGCTTACTAAATTTAATCAATATAATGTATTAAAAATACCACTGGATGAGTAAAATGTTAACATTTTTTAACTCATTTATGTGTCATCAATAAGATATAGATCTTTGTAACTTTTTATATCGTTGACCATGTTTTTTTTCGTTATATTTTATATATTAAATTTATGTGCAAAAATTATTCAATTAGTTAACATTAAATATGAAGCTATTCTTAAATTAAATATTATACATTAAATAACTTATTTGCATGTTAATTTCCATCATACATTTTTACAAACGGTAGTTTTATAATTTTTGCTGCGCTTTAGAATAGATGAAATTTTAAAAATTATAAGCAAAAAAATTCAAACTATGGCTTGTCATCATATACAAGTTTATCTTGTGGAGTACGTGTGCAAATCTAAAGGGCATTAGAAGAGGTGAGATATGCAAATGCTTAGAATTTCAGCGCATACGCAAAATCACGCACGCCAGTGGCATCACTTCAAAGCGCTATTTAAAGCTTGGACTCGACGATTTCATGTTCAGCAATTGTGTTTTTCTTGTGATTTTTACAAAAAACAATCAATTATGCCTCTTAGAAAACAGTGATCATATTTTGATCAAGTATCCGAATTTGACAGATGAGGGATAGGGGCCTACCGAGATTGTGGATTATCCTTCAAAGAAATCGGTAGTCATGTTGGACGAAACCAAACAACTGTAATGCGAATATGTGATCGTTGGATGCAGGAGGACGTGTTCAATGGCATCCACCTCGGTGCCCCACTTTACGTGATGACAGGCTAAATGTGTGCCTGGCTGTAAAAGATCGCTCAGCCACATCACGAACAATAACACAGCACATTTCAGTTTGTAACGCATCATCCAGTGTCTGCGCGTACCATTCGATGCCGCTTACAGCAGAGTGGTCTGTCCGCAAGACGTCCTTTGCTTCGTCTACCCTTGACACAGAACCACAGTTTGCATTTGATATCGTGTATGTGTCTTTTCCAGATTAGGCGTTTATCGATTGTTACTCCCAGGTATTTAGCGCTTTCTTGCCATGGAATGAAGGTTCCGGCAATGTTAATATTAAGGCTGCTACTTGTCTTCAAAATTATTAAAAATTGGAAACACAAATTAAAAGTTAAATTTTTATTAATTTCTTTTTAATTTTAACAAATAATTTTATAAATTAATCTCTTTCTTCCATATTTAAGGTAGTAAATTATTATTCGAAACATATTCAGGTAAAATGTAAACTCTTGAATTCAGATAACTGATTTATAAATGTTCTTCCCAATTTCAACGTTCCGTGTCCCCCGAGTAGCAGTGTTTTGTTAAAAACGGTGGACTTTGTTCAAAAATTTGTACTTTTAGAAATCTTGACTTATGGTACTAAAAATATATCGAGTTTTTTTTTCTGTCAAGCAAGTATTCACTACATTTACTTATTGAGAGCACTTAATTTTATTATTACAATTTATAACAAAAGCATATTTTAATATGAAAGAAATCACACTAGAACAGCGGTCGGCTACTCGCGGTTCGCAAGCCGCGCAGCTCTTTGCTCCATGGCTACACCAAAATATTCTTACTAGTTAAATACAAGTTCTTCTCAAAAATGTTTCTACTAGTTAAATACTAGTTCTTCTCCAAAATGTTTAGTCCAAGTACGGAATATTACTAATTATCTTACATAGTAAGAGTGGAGTAAAAATTTTTGAAACGTAAGACTATAAAGAAGGAACACATTTACAAAATGCAAAAATACCACAGACTCCAGATAAATGGTGAAAAACTTTTCGAATTAATTTCTTTAAGAAGTTCGATCATTTTGACAGTCTTATTTTCCATTTACGTCCTTTAATTTCCAAGGAAATGCAAGGCCAATGTTCACATTAGTGGATTATTTGTTGTTATTTTTAAGAATATCTTTTATATTAGTTTAGACTATTAATATTTTAAATAAATAATATTATATATATAAGTATGATGCCAAGTTTTATTTAATTTACTGTTAGTAAAACTAAGACTTATTTAGCTATTGTATACTTGAAAGTGTGTACTTTTAATAATAATTAATTCCGTAATAATGTATCCTACTAAAGCAAAGCTTGTTTTATAAAAATGGCTCTTTGAATAAATTTTATTTGTAAATTATCTAAATTTGTCTTTTTTGAATGACAAGGTTGCTGATCACGGTTCTAGAGGAATATAATGAAATCGGTATAATTATTATGCACTGTAAAAAATTAAAAATTAGAGAGATCGTCGAATGTATAAATTATTGAATAAAAGAAATGTACCATTGCGTAAAACAATATGAAGATAATTCAAGATAAAAATAAGCTCTTTTGAATAAAAAAATACTTCAAAATTGTATAAGAAAGTCTTATTAAACATTAATGATGAGAGTAGAAATTCTTCATTGGTATAGTAAAGGACTGAGAAAACTTCTCAAAGAATGTTAAAATTTCTTTTCTTATATGATAACCTGTAATCGTAATATGGTTTGTTTGTCTTTATACGAGGCCTAATTAAATCAGGACCAACAATTCATAGCCAAATTCTTTATGAGAATTTGAGTCAATCGAAAACTTAAATATTGAGTGTATCAGCTTTGGAAAAATAAAAAATATTACAAATTTGCACTCTTTGGCTAAGAATATTTATGATTTTATTTAAAAAATATACATAAGTAGATAACTTAATGTGTTTCAAAACATGAATCTTAAGCTCCATTGAAGCTTTTATCTTCATTAATTTCGATTGGTGAAGATGTTTTTAAAATTATGAGAGCCGCACTTCAAACAGTCTTTTGAATAAATTCGTGCAGCTTAACTCGCTTATGTTTAAAGCAAAACAGTCACGATATTTATTTAATAAATTAAAAAGCTCCAATTTTTTTATCACTTTCTCAAGATTTGTCGAAATTAAGATCTTTCATTAAAATAGGAGACTTCTCTTTGTAAATTGTTATAACTTCAACTTTTTCATTATTACTTTTAACTTTATTAGATAGGGTTAAGCTTTCCTCACTTACTTCCATTCCTCTACCTAAGCACTGACCTTTCCTAATTTTTAAGTTAAATTCTTCTTTATTAATTACTGGTACAACTGTTTCACTGTTAACTACTTCAAGAATAGAATTGAAATTCTGTCCTATACTTATGACTAAAATTGTTCCATTAACTATCGAATTTTCGATTTCTTCAATTTTCACTCTAATTAAATTAATTGACTTACTTTCGATTTCTGTTTCATTTAATGTTTTCAATTTAACTGTATTTTCTTTTAAATCTACTTGAATTTCTGAAAAAAACATCGTCATTTGCGAATCAAAATTTTAAATTACCCCCAATACACGTAAAAGTAATGTATGGTAAATCTAACCATGTTCTACCTAAAATTAAATCGCATGGTCGGGAGTTATCTTCAACAATTAATAAAGGAATAAATTTTCCAACTACATCATCTACACGAATGTTTACTACAGCTTTTTCAAGAGCTTTAGTTACTGGGTTATTTTGATTTCCAAAACCGAATAAATTACTGTTTCGAATAAATTACAGATTCATTTTTATTGCAATACTTTCTTTTAAAAGGTATCAGCTGCTTCCTGTATCAATCAATGCAACTACTTTATTTCCATAAATATAAGCACCTTTCAAGTAGTTCGTAGGTGCCAATGTCGCACTTGAATCCGAATTGTTTTGATTGACAAATAAATTATTCCAGGGGCATGGAAATAAAATAGTAGTTTTTTCTCTCTTTTATAGTGGTCCTATTGCCTTTATAAATTCTTAATTCATTATTTACTGATGCTCTCAGTCCCTGCCAATTTTTAGTGTTTTAGAAGTGTAATATTCATTTAAATAAGTAAATCGCTTGAATAACATAATGCAAATTTTTAACTGAATAGCAAATAAAATGATTAATACTTATAGATAAATGAGATCAGCAAGCATTTCAGTAAACAAAATTATCTAAAACTAAAAAAAATTATCTAGATTATAACTTTGCTATGAAACATCATGCTCAGAAAGTCAATTGTGTTTTTACATTTTTCATATCAATATTCATGTTGCTCATGTTGCAATGTAAGTAAATGAATTTCGTCACGGCATAATATTGAGTATACCAGAAATAATGTGTGTCATTCATTCTTAAAAACCTAAATACCTCAATATTTTAAAATTTTGGTCCTAAATTATCTCTTATATGCTTAAACATAAAAATTTAAATTCTTATTTTAAAAGGATTTTTTCTATATTTTTCATAATTTTTATCAAATAAGTAGTGCAAACTTACATGTCTTGATTCTTCTATCTAAACTACTTACAAAGAAATGAACATTGAACATTTTTGATCAAAAATATAATGTTTTTAAAATGATCAGGCTTAAAAAAATTTTTAGGTTTGAATATCCTCATTAGCAAGTACTCATGGTTATATTTAAAAGTGAGAATGATTTTATAGAAAATATTGTATTTAATGGATCGTAGCTAAAGTAAATCTTTAAAATGATATTTTCCAAGAATCACATTTTACATTTTCTAAATAAATAAAATCAGTTATTTTTGGTAAAACATTGTTTATAATTGGTATGCAATTTCAATTTGGCTTTGTGTAATTTGCATAGTTTCTTTAGCATGAGCTGCCCATGTTTTTCATTTATCCAAGGGAAGGTCTGTGAAATTAACTTTTATAAAACTCGATAAATGTCATAAAATTTATGATGCATTAATAACATCTTTTTTTAATTATAAATTTCCATAATATTTTTAATTGCTACATTCATAAAATCAGTTTCTGAATTTGTGCAACAGATTTTGTATATTTTTCAAAATTATTTTTTTAAAATAAACAGTTCACAAATACAGAATAAATTTGATTGATGTAAGGATTGAAGCACCACACAGATATTATCATAGGTATTATATTTTATTTGAATATGCAGTATTAGCATACTCTAAGTTTAGTTTTTTATGTGATACTAAGTAAAATGACCATTTATTTCTCATACAAGTCTTTATTTTCTATCATTTGAAGTCAAGCTTTCGCTAAAGTGAAGAGATCCGTACAGAGGGTAAAATGCGCCAAGCAGGCGATAAAGTGGTGCTATAAGTTTGCCAAACTGGTTTAACGGTTTGGATTACGCATGTATGACGTGCTTTTCGTTTATGAGGTAACTTGATCGAGTGACATGTGCATTTTGTATGTAACCCTTGAAACTATTGCAGAATAATCTTAACGCATTGAGTTTCGAAATTCGATTTTTGGAGTTACTCAGTCCCTGACTGTGTGTTGCTTGCGAAAATTAATAATTATTGGTGAGGATATATTGATTTTACACTTTCGCGGAGCACGTATGGAGAAAGAATCATCGGTAAAAACATAATAGAAGTTTTTTTTAGATGCGATAAAAACGGTATATTCGCCGAAAAGTAATGATTCGGAGAGCGATGAAGATTAGGTGAGTAATTTTGTTTTTCATTACAATTTTATTCATATTTAGAAACTAAAGCTATTATAAAAATAAATATTTCCATAAGTTAATGAATGTTTAAGTTGTGTGTATTGCATGTTAGTGTTAGAATGTGCCACGTATTGAAATTTCCTTAACGTGGGCGATATATTAAAATTCGAGTTTAAACAAAAAGTGAAATTTGTTAACGTTGGAAATTTAACTTTATTGCCCGGTTGCCACTGTAGTAGGTAACGCTACACTGATTTTTTTTTTATTTTTTTAAGGTGGGTGCCATTGCTCGGTATACAAAAAATCGAGTTTAAATTAAAAAATGAAATTTGTAAACGTTCGAAATTTAGTTTTATTGCCCAGTTGGCACTGTAGTTGGTAGCGATACACTCATGTTTTTTTATAGTGGACGCTATTGCTCGGTACATTAAAAATTGAATTTAAATAAAAAAATTAAAATTGTTAACGTTAGAAATTTAGTTTTATTATCGATTGTCACTGTAGTACGCAGGGGTACATTTTTTTTTAGGTGAGCGCAATTGCTCGGTGTGTTAAAATTCGAGTTTTAAAAATTTCGTTTCTAGTTATTAGAATTTTAAAACTTTTATAGTACTTAATTACAATGAAATATTCAAATTTTTAATATTTGGAATTCGAAAAAACGCGCTATTTCAAAGCTGAAGTTCGAACGCGATCGTTATTGGTTGACGGCTATCGCATGTAGTGACGTAATTTAGGTTGGTGACAGAGCTGTAGAGTGCTTGGCGCGAAAATTTTAAATCGCGCCAATGCCGTATGGTTCTGGTAACTTTTACCCAAGCTTTAAGTTTTGGTATATAGAGTTTTTAACGCAGAGAGAGCGGCTCCCTCATTGCAACATTCAAAAGTCGTAAATGGAAAGCGTCATCCGCAAAAATAAATCAGTGGATATTATGTACATTAACTCATTGAGAAGCATGTGGACTAGAGTCATCCCATGTTTTGAAAATTAAAAAAGCCAGGGAAAACTATTTATCTGTAATCAATTATCTCTTTAGTATCTTTGGAATGGGCATTCTTATTTCTTACCTGCATTTTCTTTCTTCATATGCAGTAAACGCTTCTCAGAATTCATATAATATTGGGATGACTCGGTGGTACAAGTACTGCTTAGAAATAATAAAATAATAACTAAATAAAATTTTTTATAAGCAGCTCAGTTTTGTGTTCCAGATTATTTTCATATTCTTGTTTGCCGTTTTATTTCTAATGAATAGTGTACAAGCATAAAATTAACAGGAAATGAAAAAGATAGAACTCTTTAAGTTCTCAAAGATAGATACTTCATCAGTAGATACTGATTAACCAAGTGAGGATATACTTCATGATGGTGACAATGAATTTAAACAGTGATGAAAATAAAGAATCTGAATTAAGAGAAAATATTTTTGTAAAGAAACAATGACTCACATAATATTAATTATAATTTTTATCTTCCTTTAAATAAATTAAAATATCATGCTAAATAAATTTCAAAACATAAAATTCTTTCCTAAGCAGAGACTTCGTATAAAATATTTTTCAGCTACTTTGCTTGAAATAATTATGTCAAAAGAGGTTTAGGCTTGAGTATGCACATAGTGTGTTTAATAAACATAACAACTTACATATTTATAAACAATAGTAAATTATCTATGAATAAATAATTAATTGTTCTAATAATGCATAGAATTTATATTCACAATGAATTAACAAACAAATTCTTTGTTATATTTACGAAAATATAACAATACTGTCACATCTTTAGAGAGGAAAAGATCATGTAAACGCAATACGCACACATCCATTGTTCTCATAATACAAAGAAATTATATTCTTGAAGATTTAATTAAATAATACTTTGTTATATTTATAAAAATATAACAACACTAAATCGATACATTTTTCTACAGGAAAACGGAATACGTAATTGTGAAATCCGCCATGTTTAACAATGAGATAAACTTCCTAGCCAGACAAATTTATCGCTTTCTTTACATCGCCAAGTCAATGAATTATAGCCAAAATCTTCTGGGAGCCAAGGCTCCAGGCTCGGTCTGGAGACGCTAGTCCCAATCAATCAACCGACCAACTAATCCGGTAATACCAATCAACAATTTATTTACTTTGATATCTATGATGCTTTAGAATTTCTGAAAGTGGAGCTGGTTAGGAACAGACTGCACAAATTAAATTGAATAGTGCTACGAGTAGCGTTTTTGATATACAGACAAAAACATTCCAAATCTAATTTAAGGAATTTGTGAAATTGATAAAACATGTTTAGATAATCGAATAAAATTGAATTCTCCCCTGCAAACACAATGAACAAGATGATACACAACTAAAAATGTAAACATTAATTTATTAAGCGGTCGGAATCGTCTACTGAAAAAAATAATAAAGGAAATATTTTTATGCTTTTTTGTGAAATACATACAGAAACTGGATGATATTCTTATTTCTTATAATTCATTTATTGCTTAGAAATGTCAAGTGGTCTAAGTGAGGAGTCATCTATCATTGTTAGTAAACTCAATATTATGTTGTTTTATTTAAATATTCTTATTTAATTGTGCTCTATATTTTGGGATCAATCGTTTTGAATATAAAATCTTAATTGATGCTTTATTTACAGATTTCACAGTGAAATAAATTTGTGCTGTAATCTTGTTTTATTTTCCTTTTAATTTGTATAAGTATCATTAAAATTTTTTTCTAAACTATTTTGAACATAAAAAATTTAAGTTCTGAATGATGCATTGTTAATTGAATTGTACTATTTGCTAGATAGCCATGTATACATTGCTATTTATGAATGTGTAACAAGTATCTGCGAGATTGATTTACTCAAGTGTTATTCGAGTGTCTTGAAGTGTAAAATTGGTCATAAAAGGATTCATCTCATTGATTGCAGTGTAAATGAGACTTATGAAATATTGGTAACTGTAGTTAGCTATAATAGTATTTAAAAATTTAGTTTTCAAAGTAACCTAACATTTATAGATGTGAGAGTACAAAAAATATAAGTCATAAAAAATGAAGGATTTCTAAATTTTTCTCACAGCTTATTTTGGCCTTATGAATGAACTACTACTTAAGATGTGTACTTAAAAAAGAATGTCAGTTTCATTTCTGCCTCTGTTGAACAATTCGATGGGAACTTTGCATTTCTGCTTTATACATATGCTTCCATTTTAGTAAAAAAATTTAGTAAGCATTTGAGTTCTTTTATCATTTTCTACCTTGTAAAATATGAATAAGATTGGAAGTTTACAAGTTCAAATAAAAGACAAAAAACATAGTGGATGAGGAGAAACTTAACTGTAGCTTCTCAATCTGCTTATTCTATTCACTAATCAGTGCTAAAACATAAATGTAAGAAATGAAATCGAGAAATTTTTAATTGAAATTTTTTACTTTCTGAAACTTGTTAATCTATTTATATATTAAAGAAATACATGAAAATCAATTAGTGCTATAAAAATGACATATTTATCTATTATCCCATAGATCATTTCTGTGGAAAAAGAGTTGTCTCTGAATGTTTTGATTTTCACCAAATGCTGCTATTTAATGGTCTTATGTTTTATTTTTAACCTTGTGCTTATTTTTATTGTTATAATTTTTACTTTTAATTGATGCAAGTTTTAAACCTATGATTGAAAAATTTAAATATGAGCTAAAAATAGTTAAATTTAGTTATTTTTTTCAATGAAGGCATAAGTTGATGTTCTATTTATTTTTCCTGAAATTTTGGAAAAAAGAGATTTAAATTTGCAATATTTGAGGATGTAATTTTTTGAAGAAAATACGAAAGGACATAATTCTTTAGTGCTAAGAATAATTCTAAAGAAAAAAATAACTAAACTTCATGATAATTTTAATGATAAATGTAAGGAAAACTCTAGAATCATTTGCAATTATAAATATTCATTTTTTTACAGGATATGTGTAAAATCCTGTTGACCAACAAAGTTGGCACAAATTCTGCCAAATTAACATAAAACTGTCTGTTTCAAATTGTTCCTTAGTGCAAATTTGATAAGAATTAAAAGAAAATATAATTTTTAATAAAATATGGAATTTATTATTTTAGTACATGATTATTTATTATTTTGCAAAAGTAACTAAAGGTACTTAATTATTATTTCAATAACAAAAATTATTTTAATTGGAAAATTTAACATTTTACTAATGGCCAGCTGTATTTGGTGAATAGTTTTCTGTTATTGATCAAAAGTCTTGTTGTTTGGTGCTATTTTTTTTCTTCTGATTGATGGAGTTGGAAACATTTACATTTTTTTTAAGCTTTTGATAAATTTGATATCTAGAATTTTTCCGAGTGTACTAAAATATACCAATTTTATTTCATATTACAATTATCAAAATTATATGAGCCTTATGCTGCAGAAGGTTTAAAATTTGTTTTTCATTGAATACTGTTTTTTTGTTCAGAAATTTATGCAATAAGCTAATACGAGAAAGTAAGTGAAAAGAAGTATTTTAAGTCTAAAGTAGTCTGTTATTCAAAAATTTGAAAATATAAATGTCATATTGAATTAAAATAGACACAAATTTCTGCCACTTATTCTAATTGCTTGAATTATAGTGAGAATAATTTAATATAAATTCAAATCAAAAGAAATTTTTGTTTGAATTGTTTAATTTTGTATTTTCTTATTAAGTTAATAGTTTTTCAATCAATGCAGCCTGATGTGGAATTTGAGATTGCCCCTGGAAGAATGGTTGGTGCCAAACATCCTTGTTTTATTATAGCTGAAATTGGTCAAAATCACCAAGGAGACATGGAAATTGCAAAACGTCTCATACAAGTTGCTGTTGTAAGATATTTTTATTCACATGTATTTATATTTGTAAATTAAATAAAATATATATATATATATATATATATATATATATATATATATATAAATTAAAGTTAAAGTTTTAGTTAAATAAGAGATTTGGTTTTTAGTAAAAAAATATTGTATGTCCTTTATAAAAAAAGAAAAAATTAAAAAGAAATGAAGTCCTTGTCCATAAGTAAATGAAAACCTAAATAAGGTAAATTTATAAAAACATTTGTACATACTCTGAAATTAAGAAAATAAGCCACTTTTTTTATCTTCAGTATAAATCACCAAAAAAAAAAGGTTTAATTTGATGAAAGGTGAAAAAGTATTAATTTTACTATGGAGAATTTTTATACTTAAAAAATATGTTATGATATATAAATTTGTTTAGAAATTATTTAATTTGATTTTTTTAAATTGTTGTGTTAGTAAACTAAAGTGGCAATTGTTATGTTTGTTAAGTGTTTCCTTGGAATTATGTATTCTCTTGGAGTAAACTCAAGTTATTGGTTACTCTGCTTTTGACTGTAATAAGTGTAACATTTCTTTTCTATTAGAGATAATTGGTTAATTTATCCTGGCTTATTGTATTGTATGCATAAATTTTTACTCTTTTCAATGCTGAAAATCATCTCTCCACCGAAGCAGTTGAAAATTGAACTGTACAAATTAAATTTGCCAATTTATTTACTTTGCTTTGGGCATCTGTCAAATCATTCAGCATTCTATGCTGAATAAGTTTCGATAAATTCATTTTGTGGTATGACTCACTACGATAAAGAACGCATAATTCACTGGTTAACTTTACAAAATCGATATGTTTTGCATAAGCATTTTTTAATGAATTAAGGCATTAATCCAGAAATTTACTTTGATATTTCTTAAAAAAATTTAAATTGATTACTAGGTCTACCAGAAAATTCTGCCTATTTTTAGAATAAAACAACAGAATAAATTTTTCACATATCTTGAATAAACTTTATTGAATTATATGTCATCATTATTTGACTTCTTGCCAGTGTGATGGCAATTTGTATATACCATCTTTAAAAAAATCTCTTATCTCTAGCAGCCAAAAACTGAACCAGTGTTTGTCAGATATCTTCTTTATTCTTGAATTTTTCGCCCTGCAAAAAATTTTTTAGGACAGAAGCAAGTAATAATTGGAAGGTACTAGGTCCAGGAATTATGGTGGATGTAACAGAATTTCCCAACCTATCTCTGCGACTTTTTTATGAGTCTCCAAAGCAGCATGTGGCCTTGCATTATCATGAAGCAGTATGATGTCCTAGCTATTGAACCTTGCCAACCTCTTTTCTTGGAGTGCTATTTTCAATTTATCCGATTGCTAATAGTACCTCTCTGAATTTAACCTTTCATTTAGTTTCAACTGCTCAAAATGTATTTGTCCTTGAATGTCCCTCCATATATACAATATTCTCTTGGTTTTGACTCAACTTTGGTTTAGAGGTGGAGGGGACAGATTTTTAGGGTTCACAACATGCTCTTTTCCTTATGATGTTTTGATAGGTAATCCACTTTTCATTCCAAATTATGATCTGGTCCAATGAGTTTTCGATTTTGTTGGGTGCAAGCAAAGATGTACATATGATGACTCGATCATTCAAATTTTTCTCACTTAACTTATGTGACACCCATCTTGAATACAGTAAAAGCTCTTTATTCACGCTTCCTTCAACTTATGTGTCTTCTTACTTAATGTGTCCTTATACACAATTCTTTTGTTAAAAGAAACATTAATAGTTTAAATTATTTTGTTTGTTTCGGGCATCTAAATTCGGTTTCTTTTTGTACGGAATGCCTAACCAACAAGGAAATCTCTCAAGGATCTGGCATCTAGCTTTTTTCCATGTTGTAAGGGGTACACCTATATATGCTACAATATCAAAAGGCTTTTTAAGTGCCTGACTGAAGGTCTGGATCCTGAGAATAATTCTCATGGAGTCCTGTTCTGTTTATTGGGGCAAACTGTATTCTAAATATATGTAAAGTATAACATAGCTTGAGGTTAAAAACATTCAGGTACTTGCAAAACTACTCTAGCACAACTTGCAACAGTTTGGTTGTGTCTTTCACTAAAACTGTTTTGTTCCAAAGTGAATATATTGGTAAATTCATGAGTGATTCCTTTTCGGCAAAATAATTTTTTCATCTGTCTATTTACAAATTCCCATTGTCAGATCTAAATGCTTTAACCTTTTTATTTAAAGTATTTTCAACTCTAGAAATGCAAGATTTAATTATACCAAAAACCTCAGATTTCTCAGGGAAATAATGAAACTTGACTTGAGTAATCATCTATTATGGTTATAAAATAACTTTCTCCCATTTCTCCTTTGATAGATTGGGTTTCCCAAGCATCAGCATGTAATAGCTCTATAGGTGGTGCCTTGAATTTTACTTCTGTTAAGTACTTAAAATAAACTCTTTGATATTTTCTACTTTTACATGGTTCTCAAAAGATTTTTTTGACATACAAGAGTAGTAAACCAATCACTCCTTTTTTCCTTCTGGTATGTGAAAGAGTGGATATGCTGAAGTGTCCACATCGCCTATGTCGTAGTTCTAGAGCCTTGCTATCTTTTAAGTTAGTTGTAAAGGAAAAATGTTTTTCAGCTTTAACCATACAGGATGAAACTTGATAAGTAACTTCTTTTAATCTAGCTTTAAAAACCATTTCTCCCCTTTTCTGAAACTTTCACTGCAACGTCACCGCCATGATATGTAAAACCCTGAATATCTAGTTTTGGGCCCTGTTACTCTCTGGCCGAAAAGTGGTGACATTAACATTAGTGAAAATGATTGATGAAAAAAATTAGTGAAAATGGAATCTATCCTGGGGGAACCTGATAATAAAGCTGAAATTGTAATGTAAATAAAAATCATTTTTTATGAAAAAACTTGTATTTCTAATAATATTATCAGTAAACATATTTTTTTTATGAAAAATTGAGTTTAATCATTACAATTCATGGTAAACCTAAATACTTATATGCCGAATATTTCTACACAATACTCAATAAATTAAATAAATTATTACAGCAATTTTAATTGATTAACACTTAGTAAGTACTTATCTAATCATCCCTTGCAGGGCTTATTCCTAGTATACATAACATGCTGGGTTTAACAACATAAGCAATGTTTAGTAACATATAAAAGGGCAGTAAAGTTTGTAATCAATGTCATTTGTCAAGATTTGATAGATTATTAGTTTTTATATATTTTATATTTTCCATATTGCATTTTAGCATTTATTAAATATGCCTTTTTACATGGTATATTTATGTACTTGCCATTTTGAGATTACCATTTTCTTTGTTTTAACTATGCCAATTTTTAACAATAAGCATAGAAATGTTAATAGCAAGCATTCATTCAAGCTTCATTAAGCTTTTGGCAATATTTTTGAAAATCGCACCAAATATGTTACATATATTAGGATTTCACCATTTGCTGAATAATTTAAAAAATGCAAATACACTTTATCTCTTTCCATATCTTTTACTTCCTACACACTAATACTAAAATAGAAATTTTTCATTTGATATCCTTTCAGAACAAAATATAATTTCATATACATAAATTTCAATTTCATATACCCTTTCAAAATAAAATATAATTTCAAATACTTAAATTTCAGTTTGTTACTTTCAAATTGAAACAACTTCAAGCTCTTATATTTCACTCATAAATGGAAAATCCATCAAGGGTTACTAAAACTTCAAATATGTTTTATGCATGCTCACATCAGGTTACATCATAAAATCACAAGAATACATTCTGGTCTATTTATCTCTGGGCTGGATGCTAGGATTTAGCTGTTTTTTTATTCATAATATAAGCATCCTGAAAAGAAATTGTTTGGTTTTTACTTACTTCTATCTTTGTATATATTTATAATCTTTTAAAAAAATTGCATATCAATTTTTTTTGTTCTCAAGATATTTAAAGTGAATTGAAGGTTCAGTTTTTATTAAGACTAAATTTAATTTCTGTGTTAAACTCTAATTTTTGTGTGGTCTTTATTCTTTATTTTTAATTTCTTACTAAAAGTGTCTTAATGTAGTTGAATATTAACTTTTTTAATTGCATAAATATTTGCTTTCAAACTTTAAAATTTTGTTTTAAAGCATATTTTTTTATTAAAATTTGTTAACATTTTTCTTTTTTAGGATTCTGGAGTGGATTGTGTAAAATTCCAAAAATCAAACTTAAAAAGCAGATTTACTAGAGAAGTTTTAAAAAGACCATATCTTAGTAATAATTCATGGGGTAAAACGTATGGTGAACACAGAAAAAATTTAAGTATTACTGATAAAGATTTTATTAAGTTATACCAGTATGCATCAAGTTTAGGAATATGTTTTTCTGCTTCAGGAATGGATAAAGTAATGTTATTTTTCCTAATTTTTTTAGTTATCATTCCTTTTAATTTTTTTATTGTTAGTAATATTGAAATCATTGA
Organism: Latrodectus hesperus; assembly: GCA_037975125.1. NCBI lineage: Eukaryota > Metazoa > Arthropoda > Arachnida > Araneae > Theridiidae > Latrodectus > Latrodectus hesperus. The sequence continues at coordinate 34,882,956 of CM075859.1, forward strand.
CTTTTGAAAATCTTGTTAGATTTATTTGTATGTAAATGGAGGAGTTATTTATCATAAATTATTTCTGTAGATAAAATACTGTCTCAGCAAATACTGTACCAATCAATAACAATATTTTAATCTCAAGCTTAAAAATTTATTAATTTTTATTTAGGCATTATCTTAATAATGTGATTCTACATACTTTATTTTAATTTATGAAAAACTTCTAAGAAAATAAGTTTGCTATATAATTCCATAAAAGAAGAGGAAACATTGCATGAAAATATTTCTCTGATAATCATCATATTCAGAGCAATCTCAATTTTTAAGCATTGTTGGTTTAACATTTTTATAAAATATAGAATGAAAGTTATTAATTTTTACTCATGATAAATGATATACATGTATAATTATTTATATTACTGTTTCTTCTGAAAGTTGTCTCATAGGATCCATTTTGATTAGACCTGCTTTATTAAAAGCTTTGTTGACACTAGATTTTTTAAAGGAAATGTTGAATTTAGAATGTATATTTATCTGTCAGAAACTCCACTATTTTTGAATTACGAAAGATATATTTATATTTTATGAAATTCATTCTGTTTATTCACCCAAATTTGCTACTGAATCCAAATTGCCACTTGTGCAACACTTTCATCAGGATTCTCAGTAATCCTTTTGAACTGAAAGTTGAATTTGTTAGTAATTGGAAACTATAAATGTTTCTTTATAATTATTATTCCAATTATAGCTTTGTTATAATTGATTCCATTTCTATGATAATATTAATTACAGTATAGAAATTTTACTTCTTGATATGAAAAATATAGTAGTTTACTTTGGAATTGCAGATTCATTTAGATTATCTTGTTTTCAATTACTCATCTTTAGAATTACAACATATATTTTTACGAAATAATTCTTGAAAATTCCTTAAATGCTCAAAGCATTTCTTTAAATAATATATTTGATTTAAATAGGCTTGTATATTTTCTTAAACAAAAAATGTCAACCTGCTTTCATGCTGTTTATCTATAATATTTAAAGTGACTGCATATGAAAGAAATACTAATTTAAAAAGCTAAAAGTGATCATTATAAACTTGCAATTTCATTTGTATTGCTATAGAATCCCACACAGTCCATGTTTTGGAAATGTGTGCTCTTGGAAGTAAATCATTTTCATTAGTTTTTCACCTGCTATTTCTTATATTCATTATTATAAATGAATTTATTTCTTTATAATAATATAAAAAATAGCTGTACTATTCTTTAACCAGTATTTTTCTTACACAATTTGATATATTTGTTGTCATAAGGAGTACTATTTTTTCTTCTAATACAAAGAGTCATTGTGTAATTAATTGTATTCATTCTTTGACATAAGTTTCGTTAAAGAAATATTTTTTAAAAAAAGTGTGCCTCATTTCAAAATATAATTCAGTAAAAAGAATTATTATTTTAAAATTTTAAAAAGATAAAATAAGGAAACACGTTCATAAAGTTTTTGAAATTTGTCATGCAATTTCTTGAAGATGATTTTGATATTGTAGGCGCTGTCTGCAATAGAAATTTCAAAATGATGAACTCTTTCCAAAATATTGCATGTTCGAATTTATGAAAAGATTATGCTTAATCTTTGATGCATATTTTACTGACTAAAATTCTCCTAATTAACAACGTGGTCTTAAATTCTATTGTTCATGAGTTCAACTTTCATTTTGGGCATGATGTTGCAGTGGTTTGAAATCGATTTTAAACCACTATCAACGAGTTCAAGTGTACAAAAAGTGACCATAGAGCAACAAACTATTGATGTGAACTTTCTTCTCAGGTTCTGTGAATTTCAAATTTTGCTCTAACTAAACAAGTATTAATGTTATTTTTAACAATAACATCTTGAGGTTATATTTTATTTATTCATATTATTTTGTTGTCAATATCTAAATTGTCAGTTTATTTTAAATTAATGGGTATTAAAATTTTATTTAATGTTGACAGCTTTAAAGTTGAAGTGTGCTCAACAACATATCTTTTATCGATTGTATCCTCTAGATATACTTAATTATTATTTTATTTATTATTATTTTTAATAAAAATTAAACAAAATTGAAAAAAGTAAGCTTATAAAATCTGAAATTCCAAACATCACCTATTTCCTAATGCTTACATAATTTACTAAATAAATTTATTGTTTGTTGATCTGAAAATAAAATATAATGATCTTATAATTTTTATATAAATATCTTTTTATATAAGTTTATTTTTTATTGAAATTATATATTGTTTAACTAACTATAAATACACAAAATCCACATGATTTTTGTTTGTGTAACTAAGAATCCTTTTTTATATATTTTCAATTTCTTATAATTGTTTCTTTTTTTATAAGAAATTATTTTCTAAAAATTCTTTAGCATTGATATAAGTCAATTTACAAAATGTTTTCTCTGTGTATGAGTATATCAAAAATGTAAAATGGGGAATTGAAAACATTAGGAAATTCAAAGTTTTAATCTTAAAATTATGTAAAACTATTAAGTTCTTTCATAAATGAAAAGCATTTTTTAAATTTGAGAATAATTTATATCATTAAAATCTACAGATTATGTAAGCTTTTTTGTGAGTTCAATATGAAAATCAACAAGCATTTTTTTCAAATCTTTTTAGTTCATTTGATTGATTTTGAGAAAAATTTTATGAATTTAAATTGTGTTAATTTATATACTCTGCTTGTATTTGTATTTTTATTATATCGTTTTCCTGCGTAAAATTTTTATGGCTAATGTTTTACATTATTTATTGTAAGCTTATTTATAATAATATGTAAATAAATTAATTTTGTATTTTCTTGCAATGTCTCAAACGATTTGTGAATGCATTGATATATTTTTTTATTATACATTCTTTGATTTTTGCTTTCAGGTTTTAAATGCTAATTTTTTTTATTTGAATTCATGATTTGATATAATGAAATTATAACCTTGTGAAATAATAATTGTAGAACAAATTTTTGTATTTCTTTTGTTTGTAATGAACATTTTTAACCTTGTTGTGTTTCTCATCTATTTTTGGAATGTTAGTTATGAGTAGCTATTTTATTTTCATGTAAAGAACTTGAAATTTCTTTTTAATACTGATGATTTCTGTTTATGTATTTACAGCCATCCATTGATTTCTTAAATGAATTAGGTGTGCCGTTTTTCAAAATCGGATCAGCGGACTGCACTAATTTGCCTCTTCTTCTACATGCATCTAAGTATAAAAAACCACTCGTTATTTCTACCGGAATGACTAAATGTGAAGATGTTTGTAAAATGTATTCTGATGTTACAAAAGTTAACAAAACTGTTGCTATCATGCAATGTACAAGTTGTTATCCAACTCCTCCTTCACATGTGAATCTGAATGTTATTAAGGTATGACTCTCATTAGATATAGAATAAAGTTATATTATTTATGAATGTTCAAATTGTACATCATAAAATTTCGTCAGTATTTATATTATATTGCTGTTTTTTTAGTGAAAAGTTAAGCTTCAGGAATATGTTGAAAGAACTGCTATAAAATTACTAACAATTACAAAATAGAACTTATGAAATATAATAGTGATTGTTTTAATGTTCAATTGATTTTTTTCAGAAAAATGCTTTGACAAATGCTGTTTAACTACATACAAAACTGCATTTTTGAAAACATTCAACCATAAAAAGTAAATTAAGTTGCTGCAAAGGAAGATATCCTGTTTCTAAATATGAACACAATGGTTGCACATTATTTACTTATTTGTAATCAAGCAACACTTCAAGGAAAAAATCAACCAAAAAAAGTAAATTTAGAAGGTGCTGCAAAGCAAGATCTCCTGTTTCTAAATATGAACACAATGGTTGCACATTATTTACTTATTTGTGATTAAACAACTCTACTAGGAAAAAACACCTCCACTGGTCTTCCAGTGGGTGGTAGAAGGGAAATAAAATACCTTTCACAGACCAACAGGCAGAAGTTCCAACCTCTGAAGGCAATGGCAAATCCCTTTATGACGTGGTATCACCTTTACTATCAGCAGAATGCAGACTGGACACATGAGGGGTATGAAAATTATGCCCGATGGATCTATAACATATGCAGAATGCAGGCACTGCACAGGAGTTCCACTGGATCAGAGGCATATCTTCAACTGCATCTCTGTTGCCTCGACCTTCTTCAACATAGACCCCGACTGCTGCCATGACACCCTCTATACCAAAAAAGCTGTAGATGTGGCCAGGGCAGTACTCCATGCTTTTGGTCCCATATGACTTGCCTTTTTTTTACCTTTTCTTTTTTTCTGCTCTTTGCACTTGTCACAGGACAACAATAACAATCGTTGTTATTGTCACTGCATAAAAATCTGGTTATAGGTGTCATAGATTGGTATTTAAATGTTCAGTTTAAATGACTAATACCTTGCCATTTTTCACATTTGCACATTTTCTTCATTTTTTACAGAGTTTTAGTTATAAGTTGTAACCAATCACATTACATTTTTCTACCATAAATGTAGTTGCAGATTTTGGAATTGTTGTATGAAATTTATTAAACTATCTCTTCAAGCACTTTTAAGAACAACAAAAGTAATTCATTGAAAATATTCATTTTCCTTTTTGACAAAAATCAATCTCTTCACAATAATATATACTTTTAAAAATATGAAAACATTTATTTTTTGATTAGTTTTTGTTTACTGGACATGCCGACCAATGGCTGAGTGTTTAGCGCTCCTGATTCCTGAGCTGTGGGTCCTGGGTTCAAATCCCAGTTCGGGCGTGGATGTTACTTTCTCTCTGTATTTCTCTGTCCTCTCCTCTGTGATGATGCATAAATGTGGCCCACCGTCTAAACGGGTTTGTGGTCATATGGCATGGGTAATGCTTCTCACTTCCATGACTTGGTTCACAGGTGCCCGCTGGGTAACGACAAATGAGTAGCAGTTACTGCCCTTGTTGTGGCAAAGGGTTTGTTAACCAAATACTCACAGTTAAAAAATTGTTTACTGGACATTGGAGTTTCATTTGTTAACAACTCTTTAATCTATCAAAGACTATTGTATTACATAGACGAATAGAAGCATTTCATCACAGTAAATAATTTGTTTCATCATCATATCTGGCCCAATATGTATGTGTATCAGCTCAAAATAGCATTTTTACTTAGTTTATTATATCAAAATTTTGTTATATACTTTTCTGCTTTTTGTTTGCATAATAAACTGAGAAATGAGCATTAGCTACCAATTGCTATAAAAACTTATAAAAGATCTTGGCTAATTATTATGTGACTTATTTCTGGACAAAAATGTATCAAGTTTAGGTATGACTTTTAACTTCTTTTTCATTTATTTGAGAAGGGGCTATATTTTCATTGTTTCTTTTAAGAATTTAGAAAACACTGCATTTTACAGTCATTAGCAGTAATAGTATATATTAAAGTTCTATGTGTAAACAATTATTTTTTATTCATAGTATTAATCTTACCCTATTTAATTATAAAAGGGAATATAAAATATTATCATATGCAAACAATCTAATATCCATTTTAGACAAATATGTTCTCAATATTGAAATCAAAATTGTTATTTGTGCTTAACTGAATTTTAATATTCGATTAAGTCAAGTATGTATTACATCAAGGGAGAAAAAAAAATCCAGCAAATTTTCCAATATTTAACTAACTATAAGATCATCTCCTTAGTGAGAAAATGAGCAAAATTTTGTCTTTTGGCTAAATGATTTCAGATTTTACTAAGTTATTTGCCAATAATTGAGAAAAATCTAAAATCGTTCATTGTGATTCAAGTACCTGTAATAATAATTTCTTTGATGGATTTTAAAGATTAAATTTTGATATGCAGAATAACAAATTGTAATCTTTAAAAGAAGGAAAATAATTTACTGATTGATTAAAAAATAAATTTTTTGAAACCAGGAATAATTTTATTGTTGCATTGCAAGGTTTTAAAATTTTTTGGAACTTTCAGAAAAAATTGAAGTAGATAATGGAATAGGTATTAATATCAGTTCTGCGGAAAATGTATTACACTGCAAATAATGAACTGAATTTGCTTCTTATGATAGGTCTAGATTTCAAATTTATATTAAATTTGAGTTATAAACATATAGAAAATAAAGCTTTATAAAATTTGAATCGAATCATGAAGAATGTTTTGAATTAAAATTAAAACATAATTAACTTTCTGGCAAAAAATTTTGGTTTGATTAATATGAAAAATGTCATTGTTCATGTTACTGAAATTACAAACAAAGTTTTGAATAATGTTAAAAAACGTCCATTATATGGAATACTTTTTATTTAATGTATACTTTTGTTAGAGGCAAGTACTGTAGCTGCATAGATTTAAAATTATGTTTTCACTAAAAGTGTTGTAATGAATACAATAATAATTGCTTATTAGAAGTGCATTAACAGATTCTGCGATTGTGATTGGTTTTCTTGTAAAAAATTGTTGACTTTTAAAATTACTCATGATTGTGTTCAAAGTGTTAGATGAATTGAAATATGTTTAAAAATTTTGAAAATGCATGCAATTATTGACTGTTATTATTAAAATTGTTAAATGTTTCGTATATTTTGATAATGCATTTGATAGCTCTCCATTTTATCGACTATAGATTATTGAATGAAATCATGTTAAAGAAAGAAGTTTAAATTGTACATAAATAAATATGATTTATTTCATATTAACTCATATTATAGAAGCAACATAAAAGCTATTAAAACTGTAGAAAAGCTAGACTTATCCCAACATCTAAAGAATTTGAAGGATAGTTCACTGTTGAAGTAAATGAAGTCTGACGATAAATTTCATGAACCAAGTAATCCAAAATACAAAATTATAATTTTGATCTTGTAAGAATTTCTGAAATATGATGAAAAAAAATTTCAATTAAAATTTTAGATTAAGAGGCATAATTTTCAATTTTTAAAATCTGATTTTAAAAATTTAGTTAATTTTAAATGTGTCAAATTTAAGCACTTTGAAAATATTATTCAACTGAGAGTGAATGGTTTTATGAAAACTGATGGTAAAATGTAGGACACAGAAATTTATTGTAAATGTTTTTGATAAAAATAGTGTGATGTTATGTCATAAAATTTTAAGTTTACATCAAATCAGTTTTAAGTTTGTAAGCTTCTTAATTATTTTAATAAATTATTTTGTGAAGAACTTCTTTAGTATTCATTTTTATTTGCATCATTAATCATATATTTACAATGTCATGTCATCAATAAATCATATTTTATTGGTTAATTAATTATAATGCTTTTTCAATCGTAACTTTAAAAAATCTGTTGTGTGGCATAATAATTATTACAAATATTTTAAAGGTTATAATAAGGAAAAGTTTACTGTGAAAAATTTTCATGAATTTTTATAGCTTCTTGATTTTTATTATTACTGAATTACTTTAGAAAATATAATTAATGAGAATTAATAAGTTAGTTACAAATAGGAATCAAATAATGTGAAACTGTAAATGAGATAATAGAAAATAAAAGCATGTGGAAGTTATTCTCTGTTGATTTGAAATTATTTTGTGTATAAATATTAAATAAGATTATTTATTTTAATAATTAAATGAACAAGGTTTTAATATTTATAAATAAGTTCTTATTATTTAGCCTAATTACTAAAATAAACAATATTTTTTATTACATTATATACTTGTTTTTACAAATAATTTATAATGAACGCTCCCAATTTTAGGAACAGTAATTAACACTCGCAATTTATGAATTATTGTCTGGTTGGTCCCTAACTGGATCCTGTAGATGCAATGATAATTTTAATTCCCATTTACGTACTACTAAACTTTTGAAAAATTATTTTTTTTAATGAATTTGCTTTCATGCATTTTTTTCTTCATATTTATTTAAATTTTTTTTATTTTATGGTTCAGAAACTGGAATCAACATTATTTTTGTAGAATCTTTATATGGTGTATAATTAACTGCAACATTAAGTATTAGTCAGTGGATAGAGAAAAAAAAATAGTTTCGATTCCAAAACCGAAATTGTTTAAAAATCAAATTAAAATTAATGGAATATATATATTTATATATATATATATATATATATATATATATATATATATATATATATATATATATATATATATAGATATATATATATATATAGATATAAGTGTGATTTTTGTTAGTAGATTTTGAGCTATTAATAGGCACCAATCTCAAGTATTGTCCCACCTGAATTTTTTTAAGCAATCTGTATTTAATTTCTCCTGCATAATCTTATTTCTGATTTCACATGCATTTGATTGTAATCAATAGGTTCCAATATAAATATTGTAGGGTATTTTTGGAAGACATGATTATTTCTTACATTTGCATTATTAAATTGATATTCTAGGCACAATGCTTTTGTGAATGTATGATTTAACTGATTTTTTCTCAATAAAATGAAATAATTATTTTTAATAATGAATTTTATTCTGCATGTTTTTATACAATGCATATTAAACAATTTTTTTAATGTTTTTTAGTAATTTTTCTATTAATTTAAGTAATTTTTCTATTTTACGAATTTTCAATTTTAAAATCTGTTAATAAGGGAAAACATATTTTGTTTATCATTTTTTTATTATTTCATATGATTTTCTCCAATTATATTTTGTTATGTTTAAAATTAATTTTGTATTACTCTTTTAAATTAGAATTTTTTTGCATTCTGTGTTTTGGAAGAATCAAACTACTGAAATATATGCTGCAAATTTTCATGATGATCTCTGACAAACTTGGTATTGTGTTGACATGCATGCATCTATATTCTAGTTAGAGGTGAAAGTCTTCTATGCATACTATTTTTGATTTTTAGAAATTTATATTTTAAACTACATGAAAGTGAGTTAATAAGCTTTACTTAATATGTATATTCTTTTTATTTAAAACTTTCATCCTTAAGTTAGTAGGAATTAAAAAATAATAAATTTTCATATGTAGTTGCACTTTTTTAAATTCATTTTCTTTTTTTAACAAAGATAATATAAAATAATAATAAAAAAACATTACTTTGAAAAGGAAATGAGTAAATGTTAAAAGAGAATAGATTACACTTCAGAATTAGAATCCCATTATTGTTGAATATTGAGAAATCAATATGTGTTTTCCTTCTTTTTGAATGCACATTTTTATAACAACTTGTTAGAGATTTTTATATTTTCTTTCTTGTAACAAACACATTTATATTAATAACTATTTTTGTAGAGTTTATCTAGGCCAAATAATACATTTCACAAATTTTTAAAACAACTTTTTGTTGTTATGATTTCTAATATGCCTAGAAATAATAAGTGATATCTACTTATTCATCTATTTTTATTAATTTTCATCAAAGGGATCAAAATATGTAAGTGTGATTATTACATAATGTAACGGGATAGATTATATACGTGTGTATATATGCATATATATATATATATATATATATATATATATATATATATATATATATATATATATTATCAATATAATTGTACAATGAGAATTTGAATGGTTAATATGTTGGTTAAAAATTAAAATATCAAATGTAGAACAATACAAAATGCATTATTACATACTTGATATTATGGTTAGAAATAGAAATTTAATTTGTAATCAATTGAATCTGTATTGTCAATATTTTTCATTAATATCTAAGCATTATGAATATTATAATTGGTTCACAGTATCCAAAGTATAATATAAGGTTTATCTTTATTAATAGCTACAAAATGGTTAGATAAGTTTTAAAAATAATTGCTCACATTTTTAAAATAGTTTTGTGTAACAATTGGTGAACTAAAAGAATCAAACCTTTATTTTGGTAAAAGCTTTTGTGAATATAATTTAATACTGTGCCCTATATTGAAAATACAACACCAATAAAGAATTGCTAGAAAGTGACAAAACTTGGCAATAAGAGCGAGGCAACAAACAATGAGTGATTTGTATTTGAAAATGATGTGCATAATACTGTGTGAGAATAATTTCAGGTCAGTAGATTGTAGGACCATCATGGATGGCAATACACGGAGCAACATGTCTAGGCAGAGAGTCAGTGAGAATATGGATAGCATCCTGAGGATAGGCTCCTTTCCCTCTCAACCATCTGCCAAAGTGTGTTTTCTGAAGGAGGCAGTGGCAGGGTCTGGAAATGCCATCCAATCATATCCCAAACATGTTCGATTGGTAAGAGATCTGGCGAGCATGGGGGCCAGCGAAGCAATTTACTATAAGGACCAAGCTGCCCTTATCAGTCTGATCACCATGCCCCTTGTAAACTTGTCTGTCTGCTGGAACTGACTCTGTCGACGATGGCCTGGCATTCTCGGCAGCTATAAGAGTCCTTTGCGACAAGAACAAACTGTCAAAGATTGTTTTCCAAGAAGCAATAACGGCACAAATATTGCCCACTTTGCTGGTTCCTCACCTTATATCTTATCTTACGTGTGCTGGAAAGCTGCACATTTCACATCATTTACATAGCTCAGTAAGGAGTGTCTACCCTGAAATTTGCATTGTGGCCACTCCTTGGTGTTGCATTTTCAATGTCAAGCAGTGTATTTTGCTAGTAACCAAATCAGTTTTTCTTATAAGCAAAGAATATTTATTTATTGTGATAGAATGCTTCAGTTCTAATATTCCAAATATAAGTTAGCATTTAAAAATAGAGTTTCATGATATTATCACATCTTCAATAAGTGTCATGAAATCTTGCTTAGATTGTTAAGGAAAATATAATGGGCATTTCTTTCATATTAAAAAAGTTTATATTTTATTGATTGTTATGCATAACATTGTCATATTCCCCATATCGCTTTTGTAAATTTCTTTATTTAAATGGTTTTTCATGATTCACTAGCTAATTGTGTTTTATGAAAATTTGGCTTACATTTTATCACTAACTGAAATATATCTTGAATAAAATATGTTAATAAAAATAATGTTTTAATTGCATAATTAATCAAATTAGCAGGTTTTTTAGGTAGCACATTTTAATCTAAATTTAAATTGGCTAGTCATAATAAAAAATATTTTACATTATATACTTTTAATTTTTACCTACTTTTCTGTGTGACCTTTTAGAAAGTTACTATATCAAATTTTTCTTGAACTTATTTTAGATAAATTTCACAAAGTAAATTTCATAGCAAACAATTTACACCTAGTTTTCATTAATTATTATCTTTTAACTTTATTCAGTATTTTTGTAATAATTTTGAAAAATATTTCTTCTTTTTGTTTTTACATGTTTTATGATGTAACAACTTCATGTTTTTGTAGTAGTGGTTCTTAAATATACACTACATTAATTTCTTCCAGATTTATTTGTTATTGAATTTTATCAAGCTGTATTTTGTTAAATTGTATTTTCTTTATTATTACTTAAATTTATTGCACATTAATTTTAGTTAAATATGTATTATTAATTGTATATTTTTATAAAACATTAATAAACATAAACTTTAATGCTAATTTTATATTATAAAAACAGTTGAATAATTTAATGTTATGTTTATTCAAGGGTTACAAAAAACTCTTTCCACAAGCTGTAATTGGTTATTCTGGTCATGAAGTAGGGATTGGAATAAGTCTTGCTGCAGTGACTTCTGGTGCAAAGGTACTACTTAAATTTGAGGTTTTATTTCTTAGTCTAGCAAAAATGTGATCGATTATATTAACTCTAAAATTTAGTTGCTTTTTGAGGCTACATTAATGAAAAAGTTAATCATTCTCAAAAGTAACAAAATAATTTGCATTCAGTTTTTTTCTTTTTGAAAAATGCATATTATTATAACATGACATTAAGTTGGTTTTTCTAATTTTATTGTGTAATATTATGTATTGACAAAAATTTGAATGTTTGTTTTATTCATGAATTTGCACTTTATGAATAACTTTAACAATATTACAAAAATGTAAAAATTTAAATATGGTAAATACAATTTCTATCTTTAATTTTTTTTTTTACATGAATTTTTTCAGGAGCTTACTAACATCTTTCTAATAATTAAAATTATTACTCAATTTTCCACTTTCCTAAATAATGTAGAAAAATTTAAAATGGAAAGAGTGTACCAGTATTAAAATTAATTATAAATACATAAATCTTTATTTGGATTACTGTAAGTATTCCAAATTTAAGTATATTAATTAAATTTAAGTTCCAAGTTTTCAAATATATGCCTTGACAAGCAGAATGGTAGATTTGTTTTGTATTGTATGCTCACATATTCCACTATATATTTATATTACAGTACACTTTTTTCTTACACGAATAATGCAAAATTTGTACTGAATAGAAATCATCTTTTTATTATAATATGAGTTTATACAAATTTTTAAACAATCTTTAAATATATATAATTAAAATATTTTGATGTAATATCAATGTTATTTCTTTTTATTTAAAGTTTATTATTTATATTTTTCTATTTAGTTTGTATATGTATGATTTAAATTTTTTTTTTGAGTTGCATCATTGAATTCAGCATAATTAATTTTGGTAGAAGTATGATAGAAGTTGAAAATAAATATAATATGCTTCTTTTGATGATTTATTTTAACTTTGCATTTCTCTCTTATGTAAAGCATGCTAAACAGTTAAAAATTTCAAAATATTTTAGTTTTTCTAAAAATTATTGGTTTATAAGGAAAATTATTTATATATTTTTGTATTTTTACTGTTTTAAATTTTCATTGCAAATTTGTTGTAATATTTTAGAATTTTACTATATAAAACTGCAATGAAAATGATAAAATTTCAATCCCTTTTCTATAGATTTTGGAACGACATATTACTTTGAATCATTCTTTAAAAGGTAGTGACCATGCTGCTTCATTAGAGCCATCAGAGCTTAGACATTTGGTTTGTGAAGTGAAAAGAATAGAAGAAGCAATGGGATCATGTAATAAACAAGTTCAAGATTGTGAGATACCCTGCTATGAAAAGGTTTGTTTTATTTTATATGATGAATATATTTTATGTATTGAATCTTTGTGCTGTTGAGATTTTGTTTACTTTCATTAATTTTTCCATAAATATTTAGCTTGAAATAATGACATTTAAAGTAGTAAATAGAAGTAGTTAGTTTATATAAACAATTAGAAAGTTTATTTTCTGACGAGCATAATGTATGCATGTTCAGACCTGCCAACTTTTACGCATCATGCGTAAATTTTACGCAAGATGCACAGGGTTTACGCTTTTACTGATAGCATGAATTATTTTACGCGTTTCGGTTCTTCTAAACAAAGTTTAAAAAGAAAAAATTTTTTATATCTTAGCACATAATGGCGATATTTTCTCGTTAGCCATGATGAGAAGCGGAAATTAGCACCCCATTCAACCCATCTGTGGGAAGAGAGAAAAAACTTCCCGGACTGTGTGGTCGCAGAGGCTCCGAAAATGCACATGTCAAACCCTTTTTCTATCGGGGGGGGAGGAGCGGAGAAGGCCTCCAGCTTGAAAAACTATAGATGGGGAAAAAAATGGTAGAGTTATAATTTTTTTCTTTAGTCACACGGATTAAAACTGAAAAGTTTTACTGAAATACTTTTCTGAAAGTTGGCAGGTATGCATGTTAAATATACAATACAAGTACATTAAATATTGCTTTGTTTACTGTAAGTAATAAATATATTTATTTAAGTAACAAAACAAAGAATTGAAATCTTTTTCTTAAATTAAAAAAGATTGACTTTAGATATAGCCTATATATACAGCTTGTTGAAAGCCATTCCAAATATTTTTATTATTGTTTAGTATCCAGTGTATAGTAAGTATGCTGTTTACTCCAAATGAAAAATCCTCTTACTCTTCAAGTAGTTCTCAAGAAAGATATCTCTGTAAGGAAAAGCATAAGAGCATTATCTTTTGCTAAATAGAAAGTAGCATCAACTGTTGCCACATATAATCTTCATCTTGATATTGTACAACAGTTACAGAACTTCATCTGTAGATTTGCAGATTAGTAGGATATCCCAACAAAATTTCTTCGCAGACCATGATGCTTTCACTACAGAATGCATGCTGTTCTGATGGAAATTGCATGTGTAGGTCTCTAGACTTTTACAGGTTTCTATTGCATATCTTAACTCATCAGTGTGCCAAATTTTGCTCTAATGATATGCTGGTAACACCTCATTAATTTTCCTCTTTGAATAGCAAACTCACAGTACCGAAGTTTTCTGTACTTCACTGTAGAACCTTTTGCTTACAATAGTAACTGATACTGTCTTACCAATGCCCACTGCAAATATAGATAAGAGTGTAGATTTTTCTTTGGTTTCATGTGGCTACAAAAATATATTGAACTTCTATGGACAATCACACGCATGTTTTCATTCAACTGGCTGGTCTGAATTTTTTTTCATAAATGTGGTATCACAGAACAATGCAGGACAAAGAATAAGGCAACATTTTTCCTGCTTTAGTGTGTCTGATTGCACAGTAACATTTAGAATCATTTGTCTTTTAAAAGGCATAGAAACATGTTTGTCATGAAATCAGATCCTATTAAAGTAATAAACATTTAATTTCACTGATATACAGTTCCTGTTGCCCCTCTAAATACTATCTTATATATATATATATATATATATATATATATATATATATATATATATATATATATATATATATATCTTTCTTTGCAAGAAATTACATTGCTGATAGGCAACATATTTGCATACATTTATTCATCTTTTCAACAAAGTGTATTTTTTCAGATTTGATTCTGTAAAAAACATTTACCTCTATTCACATAACTTTCAGATGTAACTGTGTAAATGAATTTTTTTGGTATTTCTACTTGTTATTATTTTTATTTTGGATCACACTCATTTACATGTAGCATTACAGTTTCATTATCGGCATTACATTTATATATTGGCATTATAGTTTCACTTCAAATATAAAAAAAACATTTAATTTATGATACCAGATAAAGAGCACTACTTAAAGCTTATTGTTTATTTAAATGTTTTTATTTTAAGCCTTACTTATTTACATTTGATACAATTTTCATATTTTTATTTTCTAATTTAGTACTCAATCTCAAGCTTTCTTTTAGCAGTGTATTAGGCTTTTAGAGTTTTTAGTATAATTGCTGAAAATAGTTTATTTCTAATCATGAAAATTTTTATCAACATATCCCAAGTATTGAATAATTGCATCATTGCTTTCCAGTTAGGTAAAACTATTGTAACTACTCGTCCTCTTAAAGCTGGAACCATACTTGAGGAAGACATGATGGAAGTCAAAGTTGCTGTCAAGAAAGGTTATGATCCTATTAATTATTATGATTTAATTGGAAAGGAATTGACAAAAGATATGGCTGATGAACAAACAATACTATCAGAAGATCTCATATAAATTTTGATACTTTTATCATGTTTTTTACAATTGTTATCTGTAAAAATTATATAACACTGAAAATCATGAAATTAGTGGAAAATTTTCTAGGATTTAATACCAACTTATTTACCTTAAATTTTGTGATAAAATTTAGTTAATGTTAGTCTTAAAAAATGAAATGTTTATGTTTGACATGTCAGAAAATTTATTTTCCTTAAAAATTGTAAGTTGTACAAAAATCTGAAAAAAATTATGATTTTTATTATAAATGTGACAAATGATATTTTACTTATTTACCTTGTTCAGTAAGTGATATTTTAGCTGTCATATTTTGTTATTTGGGTTAATTACAGATACATTTTTATAAATCATTGATTGAACTTCTTTTTACTATGCATGGTAAACAGTGTAACATTTAGAATATTTAAATCTTATTAATGCTACAAACCGTAGTAAGGCTTTTCTAACAGGTTATGCAATAATTATCGCACATTATTTTTGATAGTGACTTTCAAAAATAATAACCTAATATTATTTTTGATGTTTCTTTTTCTTTATGAATGAAGATTTAAGACTTCCTTTTTTAAATAGAAAGTGAGAACATAATTCTTCTATCATTGAAAAATGAAGCCAAACTGACAGTTAAATGGTTAGTATGATGCCATTCTGTTTAATAGTGGGTGTATTTGTTTCCAACCTCTGGTGTTTTTATTTGTAGTGGTTCGAAATCCTTTTCGAATTGTGGATCAAGGTCCAGTCAGCTATGAGAAGCAAAACGTGACTGTAGAACAAAAAACCAATTCAAATCTTCAAAATATAAAAAGCATTAGTTTTCTACTTTATAATGCATTGTTTGTTAGAATTTTTATTGATAAACAGTTACTGCTTGAATATTCTTTTTGGTTTCTTAATTCTAGCACATAAACACTTCCAGATTTTCATATAAGCTAAGCAATATAGCTTTGTAGATATTGTTCACAGAAAACAGTAATAGCTTTTCATGGGCAATTGGCAAAATAAAAGGATTTTGAACTTAAATTTATCTCCAATTAATTAACCATTAGATTCAATCCAATTCTGTAAACTTAACCCATTATTGAAAAGAAGTTTCAAGGGAATAAATAAGATGAATAAAATCTTGCACTCTGGATGCACATACTGCTATATAAATATGAGCCCTGACACTGTTTTGATCTCATTTAAATGTTATTTCTTATGATATTAGATTTAATTGAAATATGAACCAAATAAAAATATTTTGCTACCAAATGCTTTTTAAAATCAAAAGCATTATTAGAATTTCAATTGCATTGAAACTTTTGGACTAATATTCTGATAGTTTCAATATTAAATGAAGAAAAAACATTTTGCAAGTATAAAAACTTAAAAATCAATTTCTAAAATAATTTTTGAAAAGGAAGTTGTTAAGAATATCAGTTTATCAAAAACTCATTTATACACTGTTGTTTTTAACGACTCATGTATATTATTATAAAAATCAGATTTCTACTAATCAGAAGATTCTGTCCTAAATTTTTTCATTTACAAAATATCTTACACTTAAAAAGGAGGTAAGAAAAAACATTTATAATATGCTTATGATAACATTTTGTAAGGATGCTATAAGTTTAAAACAATTATTTTCGCGAGCCTTAACAAAAAAATTGATGACAAATATTCGCACCAAGTTAATGGAAACGTTATGTTGAATTAATATACCCCCACTACACCTGGAAGCATTAAACTAATATTTTCTTAAAACTAGTGGTATTGCCTAGAATCATGTCAGATAAATATTAATATTAGTAATATTTTCCTTCACCTCACTCTTTGTAAAGGAAAGTTATACTAATCACCTTATCCAAAAATAGAGCTTTAAAAAGCTTATTTATAAGCAGTGTGTGCTAAATGCATGTATATACTAATGATTGTAAAACCTGTTATAATTATATGAAAATCAACAATGATCTCAATTGAAAAACAATATCTGGAGGAAATATTAAGCTGACAATAAGTAAGTAATATTATGATTACATACACAAAACAGGTAATAAATATCAGTACAAAAATATGATATATTATCTAAATATACATAAAAATGAAGTGTAAAGTTTAATAAAATGTTTCAGTTCAAATAAATAATTTCAGTTCAAAATGTAAATAACAGAAAAAATATGAAATAATTTTGAAATTTGCATATAAGTACACTCACTTCTAAAAGTTAAGCACGAATATGTAAAATGCAAAAAAAATCAACGAATACTGCTTTGATTGACACAAAATTCGACAGGAAAGTAGCACATATGTATGAATAAAATAAAATCAATAATTATATACAGAAATGAAAACAATGTTAAATTTTGTAAGTTATCAGATAATGACATATTGGAGATTTAAACAGAATTATGTATAAAGTGAAAATAAACAGCCTAAAATGAAAGAAAAGAGGACATTAATAGGGTATGTGATCCCCCTCATCTGTATACAAAGTTTACACCTTGTGACCATGCTTTCAATTAGGTGGTCATCCACCACAAAATTAAGCAATAACCATTCTTGTAGAGCAGTTACCAGCTCAATAAGAGTGGCTGGAGGTGGGAAACATGATACAGCATGGCCGAGAGCATTCCAAAGATTTTCAATGGGATTAAGGTCCGGGAATATGATTGCCACACCATACGCGCTATCCCTTCACTCTCCAGGTAGTCATCGACAATGCCAGCTCTATGGGAACATGGGTTATTGTCCATTAAAACAAAAGTAGGGCAACTGCTGCAGGCTGCAATCTCACAATGGATTGCAGGACATCATCCTGATACTGGACTACCGTTGCAGAACCCTGTTTAAGGATGTGCAGGTTGGTGCGATATCCTAATGAAATTCCTGCCTACACCATAATGCTTCCGTCTCAGAATGCGTGGTGTTTTGGGGCTGATTGTGTATTCATTGTTCATGCCGTATCCTTATACACTTGTCATCTAGCTCCAGAGCAAATCTTGACTCATCAGTAAACATGACATTGCCCCAGTCAGACAGAGTCCAATTGATATGTCCCCGGCACCACTTTAATCGTGCCTCTCTTGACTGAACGGATAGGCAAACACAAGCTCGAAGTACTCGGGCGTACAGTCCATTCATATGTAATCTTCAGCGTACAGTAGCTGCAGATATCACCTTACCAATGGGCACTGTAACCATAGATGTCACACTCGCGAAGGTCGCATTGCGATTTCGCTTGGCTAAAATCGCAATATATTGTTCTTCCGCTGGGTTTGTAACCCTTAAGCGACTGGCTACGGGCTTTTGGACAACTGTCTGTGTGATTTGGAATTATTTCCATTAACCTGAAATTACAGAATGATGAATGCTGAAGAAAAGAGCAATATCTGAGATCGACTGTCCTGCTTCAATGCGCTCCACAGGCTGTGGAGCGCATTGAAGCGGCGTACATTATTGTATAAAAGTAAGCTACTGTATGACGAGTGTACTTCGTTTAACAGTTCTTGAAATTAACCAGCGCTCAGAATCTTCCATTCGCCTTCTGGGTGTCATAGAAATACGTATGTCTTGAAAAAAAATTTTACAAAAGTTTTAAACAACTATAGTACTTACAGTGTACTTCTGTGACCCTTCATTATTCTGGTATTTTATAAGACTGCCCTTTTTGCATATTTATTGATATGAAAGCACGATTGGCTGTTACCTAACATATTTGCATACTTCCATCTACCTCTGCAGCGATTTGCATTCTCTTGAATGCTGATTGGCTTCCGGAAATTAGCATTTTCCTCTCCGTGCTTAACTTTTGGAAGTGAGGGTATATGCGCAATATTAATATATTAGGTGTTAATAGGAACATAGATTATTTTTATTCTATTTTCAAAGAAAGCAATTACTTTTATGTGAAATAATTTGATATAGTAAAAAGAATTCAAGTGTGAATGATTTGAAAAGCACATCATGCCTCAAAATGATGTATCATATTAAATATTGATTTTGCACCAAAAAAAGATCTTTTATTTGAAAGACAAAACTCAATTGGTTGATTTTCAAAATAAAAATTAATCGTCAAAAATTTTAGAAATAAACCTGCATTACGAGCTTAAAATTGTGAAAATTCTATTAACATGATACATTAAAAATTTTTTAACGAATCGTGCGATGGAAGAATATAGGTTTAGATTCAATACAATGTTGTACTGAAATCAATGCAATTTCAACATATAAGGATTGACATGTATTGAAATGGAAAAGGGAAGAAAATCTAAAAAAAGTCATTGAAATTTATAAGAACAAATTCAAGGAGAATATATTAGAAGTCATGTTGAACACTGAATATTTAAAGACATTAAGAAAAGTAGAAGTGTTTCCTTCTAGCAGTTCATGAAAACACTATTCCTTCCGCACTTAAAAAAAGAATTATGGGGTGAGTCTCAGAATGTATTGAAAAAGCCAAAATAAGAAATATCTGTACTTAGGATTTTTATCTTCACAGCAGCAAGTTTATTGAATGTTTCCCCTGTCAATAATCAGACTTGCTGAAAGATTAATTACTGGTTGACAGTGGGAAAAAGGCACTCACAAAAAAATTAGTTAAAAACAGTGATTGAAGTGTGGGCTTTTTTATAATTAAATGATTCTATCACTCTATTCAATTAAATCATCTGATCCTTAAATTTGCTTCTAGTAGAGTAATCTGGTCCGAAAACTTCTTTAAAGCAGAATAAAATCTGGCCCTAAAGTTTACTTCATAACAAAATTTTACTTTTTCAAACTTGAATAACTTTCATATTCTGTGAAAAAAATATTTATAGCATTTATATTTCTCTTCTATATGTAATTGCAAACAGAAAATATCCTAATAGTCTTTTACAGAGACTGATTATAGCAATTTTCATGTGATTAGTCTAGTTATGTTCATTACCTTTTAAAATAAAAAAAGTTTATAAAAATGATTATTTAAAAACTTTCATGTAGCCTAAAATAATATTTCTGTCCCTTAGTAAAATGAATCCTTTTCATAAAAATTGAAGAAATAATTAATGCATGTGTTTAATGCCAAAAAAGAAAAAGAAGTTTGAATTAAAATTTACTTAAATGTTTGCTTATTGTTACATTATAATGCAACCATAAACATATATGCATTACAAATAAACATTTCAAATATTGCTGAAATTATAATTTCAGTAATATTTGTAATGTTTATATAGATATAGAGGTTTTGTTTATTATCTGTAATATAATTTTTTCCCTTGTTTGATTAACTTTTATTATTTGTAAATTAATAACATACAGGTTTAATGGTATTTTTCACTTAATTTGTTTATCATGGTATATAAATACATAAATAAAAGAAAATGGCTATTTTAATATTTTATTTAGTTTGCAACTGCATTAACTTGATTTTCTTAAAATGTTTTGTGAAAATTAATGAAAAAAAATTCTGAAGTTTCCTAGCACAACGAATTGGTAAAAAAAGCTTATTCAAAACAAAATAACTGTATTTTATTAATCTTTTCAGTGTGTTCTTTTAAATTTGTCTTTGATGAATTATTTTGAGTTTTCATGTAGTTACTCTAATTTTATGGTAATAAATAAAATCATAAAAATATTTATATTATTATTATAATACCTTTCATATAGCTTTTAGATGATATTTAATTTACTTATGTTTTATATTTTATAGTAAAATTATAGCCCATTTTATAAGTCAGAATAATTGAACTAATAAAATTTTTGGTAATAAAACAAATGTTTGTTAAAGTTAAAATATAAACATTGTTATCTATTGTACTTGAAAATTAAAATAATAATATCTGTTTTGTTCTTAATTATTATATACACATGCTTTTATTAAAATTTCTTAACTGTGTAACTTGTTTTAAAACTTAAATAACTTGTAACTTAACTATAACTTTTGCATTTATAATTTTTGAATTCGAAAAATAAAATTGCACTTTTTTAGGGACATGGTTTTAGTATATTAATGTACCTTCATTTGTACATTTTGACTGTCATTTATAAAAAAAAAAAAGTAGTTTTTAAGAATTCATTGTAGAAATAACGAATAAATGATGTTATTGGTTATCATAAAATTAGCAATTTTTATGTAAAACAACCAGTGAAAGAATAATATTTATTAAAACAAAGCTTGGTTGTCTAAAAATATGTCCCTAATGTCTGCATCAAATTACAAATTACAGAATGTGCTCAAAGTATGACTTTGTGTTTATGATACACAAGTTCATGTTATACATTTTGCTAGAAAATGCGCTGTTCTGATTTTTAAGTTTTCCAATTTGAAATCAGTTATCAGTTTACACTGCAATACTTTTCAACTTTATATCAGGAAGTTACATTATTTCCTTTTTAAAATTCATTTTGATAGATATTTGCAATTTAAAGAAAACATGACATTATTAAAAAATTATTTATAATTATAGAAAAAAGTCTTGTATGTCTTAGTGACAAAGCAATTTTCTTAAAGAAAAGAATTCTGTTTTAAAGCATCTTTAAGATAGAATTTGATCCATATTAATGACTTTCTGTAAGATGATAACCACATATCCTTAAAGGAGGAAGTAACAAAGCTTCATGAAAAGATAACTCAGTCATCTATAATAATATGTGTAAAATGCAGATTCAGGTTGTTTAAAGTTACATTTTTTGTTAGGTCACAAAATGACATACATGTTAACAAAAATCAATATTTGTAGAAAACTCTACTTAATAAAGAAAATTAACAAACTATGTAATAGAGTATTGTTTCATAATAAATGTGAAATGTGTGTGTAAAAACAATAAAAAGTTCTCACAATACATTTAACTGTAAAACATTTTTAAAAAATTGTGCAGACTATTTTGTGTATTTACTAATTTTATTAATCTCCTTTTTGTTATTGAAATTTTGTTTAGATAAAGGTATATATATATATATATATATATATATATATATATATATATATATATATATATATATGCAGGTTTCAACTTTTAAGTCAACCTTCAATCGTTTTTTTTTTTTTTTTTTTTTTTACCAAGCTGTTTTTCCAATTTTGCTACATCACTTATCTTCCTTACTCATGATGTCATCCAATGTCATATTTCCTTGCTTCTGATTCTTTGCTCCTAAGTTATTTTTTTGATGATTGCTTAAAAATCTTTTCTAGTTTGGTTTACATTTTCTATAAGCTCCCAGTAATCAAGACATTTTTTGTTTAGCTGTATGTTTCATTTCGAAAATAACTCACAAAATATGACCCCAAAAATTACTTTTTCAATATAATATGTTTTGTGAGATTCAATAAGTAAAAATATGAGCCAAAATATCCAGGGCTTATAACTGAAATGTACCATTTAACAGAAATTGGTTTTGTTTTCTATCAGATTTTATTTGTGGGTTTTCTTTTAATTTTTGGATTGTTCAGAAACTTATTTTATTAACCTGTTGTTAATTTTTTTAAACTTCATTTTAGCTATTTTCTTCATGCTTATGAATTGTTTAATGATATCCATAGTTTTCTGCTGAGCTAGTCGTTGACTGGCTACTATTCTGTTCCTCATTTCAGTAGTTTGTATGACTTACCTTGGGCAGTGGTGACAATATGATTCAGATTTATACTCTAAGTTTTAGTCTAATATGGCCCATCTGCAAAGTAACAATCAAGGAACTAATCCTAGTTCTCCATCATTTTAATATGACTGACATTCCACACATTTTTTGTTCCATCATTTTCAGATGCTTGGTAAGAATTTAGGTTTCAAATTTTAATTTATACTGAATTTTAACTTATACTAGCAACTAAATGGTAAATGGACTGCTATTCTGTTCAGTAATTAGTGGTCTGATTCCTACTTCAGACTTGCATGTTTGAAGTTGCTTGGAATTCATTTTAATCTGTAGGTCTTGACCTAGTTAGTTTTCGTGTGCAAAAAATGACTACTGAGCAAGTAACAATCTCAACAAGTATCATTTTTAATCTTTTAATTTTCAAATAATTTTACTAATAAACCTGTTTTTTTGGAAAAGAGATTTTATCAAAATATGAAGTAAACTTTTTGCTAGACTTGTCCTCATTAAAAGTTTTAGAAATGACAGGTGTTTCACAAAAAGAAAGAATGCATTTTACAAAAAATAATAATAATAAAGCTTTCAACACCAGTAATTGACCAAATCTTTTTGTGATCAACTACAGCTGGTTACACAATTTCATTGTTATAAAATCTTGAGTTAAAAATTTTTTTGGTGCAAAAGTATTTTTGAATGTACTTTTGCATAAATGGTGTAGCATTCAGAACAGTAGATCTATTGTTAGGATAGCCTGTTGAACTGTCTTGATGTTTGGTGTCTCCATTTTCTCTTCATCAGCTCTTGTACTTAAGAATATGGTTTCTTGTGACGCATCTTATTATTAAAGTGTTATCCCCATTGGTCAAAAATTCATCATTTTCTTTTATACATATGAGCAATAATAAAAGGCCTTAAAATGTAGCCTCAAGAGGTCAAGGACCCAGAGACACCAAAGGCTGATTTTGCCTCTTGCCTGCATTGTATTTATCTGAGCTAAGTGGAATGGATTACATGCCTTGTGTGACCATACCAGGAGAATACTCTCGACGTACTACTCCCATTCAGTCCAGGAACACTCTCGCATCACGATAAGCCAGTAGTGTTGGACTTAGGGAGTGACGGGCCCCAAAGTTTATCGCCTGTGTCCAAAATGCAATGCGACTCAAGCTGCTCCTTCCCATATTTTGACCTGCATTGATTTAAATATAAGCCTGCCGTTTTCGAACCCTGAGACTGTGTTCCATTGTTTGAAGGTGTTCGGGCTCATGGACCTGGTTTGATGCTACTCTCAACCAGTATGGATAAGCCACAACATTATTTACTGATGCACAAAATTTCCTTTTAAACCTTTTTTAATTTTCAGTTTTTCAATACTTCGGAAAAACTTCATGGAATTCTCTTTTTTCTTTTATCTATTCCTTTTTCTTGTCTCTTCAAATCCTTATATATTTCTTTGGAATTTCTCTCGTTTAATGTTTTTGTATCATGTTCCTGTCCTCTTTATTTTCCATATCAGTGATTTCCCTACATCTTGAGTTAAACCATTCTTCAACAAAGAATATACTTTTATTATGACTTCATCTGATACTTCTGTAATTATCTGGTGGCATCCATTCAAATGCAAATCATTATTTTGTTCTTTTGATTTTTCTAAATTTTCCTTCAGTTTATTGTGGTATTTAAGCAAGATAGAAAATTCTTGGAATTTTCGAACACCAAAACTTATTGAGTGTTCTTTCCTTCTTTTAGAAAAGGTTTTCATGTGGCTTCACTCTTATTCTTCATAATACAAGGAAGTACTCTGAGTTTATGTTTACTCTTCTGTAGTTCTGCACAGTCAAAAATTACTTGTATGCCATATATCAATTAGTACATAATGCTTTTGGTTATAAGTACGTTTATCCGGTGACCTCTAAATTATTTTATATATTTGCTTGTGAAGATAGAAAGATCCATCGGTATCAAACTTCAGGAAATCGCCAAACCAGAAAATTTCTCAATTTTTGAGTTTTAATGGATATGTAGATTTCCCGAGCAAATATTTCATTAATAAATTGAGTATTTTCTCAATTTTACATTGAAATTTCTAATAATAATCTTATTCTGTGAATATTTATTTAACAATTTTTTCACTTCTTCATATAGAACAGTTATTTTGTTCTCTTTATTATCAATGTGTGCATGGCCACTGATTATTGTGATAATAAAGTTTTTCTTTTACTCCCATAGAGTACGGCTCTCGTTTATAGGTTGGAAATCCAGCACAGGGTATTTAAGTTTCCTATTGAGAAGAAAACCAGTGTCAAATTCAAGAAGGTTATCATTACAGTTATAAAACGAAGAATGACGTTTTGGCTTGATAATTCCATTACCTACTCATCTGGTCTATTCTACTGCCAGCATTCCTTGCTTATATTTCTGGAAAATTCAGTCAACAGCGGAAAATCTCCATTTAGTCGAATGTTTGCATATTTTATTTTCCAATTCTCAAGCCTCCCAAGTCATTTAGGAAAAATTCGTCTTGTTTTTAACTATTGAGCTTCTGAACTAGTTGGGTGGTTAGGCCTATGTTCAACACCCAACTTAGAGGACCAAGGAGCTATCTTCGTCTGGCATTTTTTCATTAGTGTATTCGGAATCGAGGACCTTTCCAATAGCTATGCTATACAGAGCCCATCTAACTGGAGCAAGTGTGACTGAAACATCCTAACTTTTATGCCTTTCTAGTAGTAGGGTGTTCCAAGTCATGAGAGCATACACACCAGATAGAACGACAAGCTCGGCAAAGTAAAATAGTTAAAGGAAAGGAAAGTTCAATGAAAGAGACTGATGGGTATTGTAACAAATTATAATGTCTAAAAAGCGAACAAGCGCGGCAAAAGTGACCTCAGAGCTCAATCAGCATATGTATAAGCACCTTCATAAAAAGAACATTTATGGAAAAGCAGGAGTTCCCAAGCCACTTGTCACCGATCTGCCAAACTTTATCTTTAGTGGTCTCATACTGACGAAACCTAATTGTTTAATAAGTAGAAGAAAGGAATATTGTCTGATGAATCATTTTTCGCAGTTTTCTCTATATCAGGATATATATATATATAATTATTTTTTAATATAATAATTCCTAAATTAGAAACAGTCTGCAGCCGAGTGATAAGGCAGGGAATGCTAGACCCAGATACATTCCAAATAGCATTCATTTAAAGAAAATATTAAATAAAGTTAAATTGTCCATCTGTAGCACATGTGTAACCCTTACTGTGGTTAGCAGACATATGTGTGTGTTTGATAAAATAAGGGAACATTCAAAAATTTTTATTAAATAGGTTACATTATCAAAGAACTCTTATTCTATTAGTTTAACTTATCATAAATTTGTTGTTGTTGTTTACTAATGACACTTGGACAAGCCAAGCTCGTTTTGCTATGGGAATTAAGTTGATTGGGAGCGTCTTTCGTTTTAATCAGAGCACCATGAAGGTGAAAGTACGACTTTGCTCTACACACATGCTATAGGTACCCTTTTATAGGGTAGGCAACCATTCACACCTCATTCATATAAGGAAAGGACAAAGACAGGATAGATAGAGAGAGAAAGTACATCCATGCCCGAACCGGGATTCGAACCCAGGACCTCCTTATCCGTAGTCAGGCTCGCTGATCACTAGACAAGTTGGTCAGCTATCTTAAATTTAATATTACGTATCTCCCTTCCCCCAAAAAAATGAGTGTGAAATATCAAGGAGAAATGGACATTTTGAATGAAATACAAGAAGATAATGTAAGCAATATACAATATAATATTTGTAATCAAATATATAAAAATGACATCAAATAAGTTATTTAAAGTTGACTATATAATGAAAGCAAACATCTAGAATCGAAGGCCTATTTGTCTTACCTTCCTTCTTCATAATATTTCGGCCGAGCTGGCGGCCGAATGGTTAGCGCTCTTGCCTTCGGTTCAACAGTTCGTGGGTTCGAATCCCACCTTGGGCATGGATGTTTGTAGTGGTTCGGAATCCACTTTAAACCGTAAGTCCCTGTCTAATTAACCCTCGTGTGCAAAAAATGACCGTTCAGCGACAAACAAACAAACAAACTTCATAATATTTCCTCTTTAGAAAAAATTAAAACATATATTATACCAAACATTTGTAAAGAATTCAAAAAAGAATTTATATAATCTGCTTAACTGAAAACAATTATCAAATTATTTTACATAGGCAGATTTAAACTTCAAATTATTTAATTAATCATTTACATCTGCAGGTTCATTATATCATCAATTAACATTCATTTATGTACACATGTACATAAGAGAATAAAAGGAATGTTCAAGATTTAGAAGCAAACTCCATGTAGCAGACAATTGTAAAATTAATTATGGCTTAAGAGTGCTAAATAGTATACAAAATTAGCTCCATCATTATCATATAACTAATCTTTTACTCACTATATTAAATCTTGAAAAACATTCATCATCACAAAAAAAAAGAAACTAGCTGTGACCTAACCTCTACAATTGATCCATGTACAAAGTGTTGGATGATTGTGGGTGGTACAATTAATAGAGTTACCAGATGACATACACTGAATATCTACGTAAAATAAAGTTTGTTCAAATTACAATAAGCTAATGTTAAGATTCTTTTAAAACTCTTTCTCTATACAATGTAATAGTAAAGTTTTCATTCTGGTAACTTATCACTAACTAAGTTATCACCTAACTATGGTAACTATCACTAATAGAAACATGTTGATACAGAAAAACAATAAAAATTATTGCAGTTTAAATTAATACTTCTTATATATTATAACAAAGTTACTTCGTATTACATTTATACACAAGTTGTTTTTTTCTTATAATTGCCCTCATAATTCAAATATCAATAGCAGTTTAATAATACTGAGTAATTTATGGCAATTTAAATTATTGAAACAGTAAACACACACATAATTTACAACCAACACATACAAAATATAAGGCATAAAATTTATTCAACTGAAAATAAAGCATCATATTAACAATTTTTTTAGTAAAATTATACAATATTGAAATTCATAAAGAACAAAAGTATCAAAATCAGGAACAGTATTTGACAAAATTTGGAAATTCAGTGTCGCATTTAAGAAAAATAATTACTATCGATATATACAATATCATAGTTTGCTTTAAGTTATTTTTTTTTTTTCAAAATTTTATTTCAACATTTCTTTTATCTAATTCATATTATAAATATTAAAATTTACCCAGGAGAATGCGTCCATTGGTTTCCTTTGGGTGATAGCGAAGAAATAATATACTCTCCGTGAACCGCGACAGTCCAACTCCTTTGGGGCTCTGGTAACTTTTTTTTCCCAGTGAATTGTGCAATTATACCTACTAGTCACCAGGCCCGTAATTCTCCTCAGCCATCCGAATGTTTGACGCCAATGCAATTGCCAGCCGAAAATTAATTTGCCAGCAAGAGTTAAGAAGTTTTCCATTCCAGAATTAAACATCGACAGGACCATTTCAACTATAAGCCAGACTTAGAACAAAATACTTGGAAAGGCATGATAATTTCTACAGATTGAGAAAGGAGTTACACCAGGCTTTGACCTCACTGCCCCGATAACGCCCAACTATCACCACACAACACATCCTCAGCTGTCCAGTAATGCTGGCCAAGCTTTTTAACATCAGCATAGAGGATCTTGTGGAGCTTCTATTTACAGATAAAACTAGAAACCACCGTAACTGTCATCAACAGCTTCGGGGACACATTTAGGGTTTTTGCACACACTCCATGGACACGAAATCATCATCATTTTTTAAAATTTACTTCTATTATTATTATTCCTTAATTTCACGCACTGGGATTTTCGTAGGGCTGGTTTTCAACATGAAACTACTTGATGGATGAAAATATCTTAATCTAATGGAATGTACTTTTTCAGATTTTTTCTTTGTTAGCTCATTCGGTTTATCAATTTCGAAACTTACAACTCACAGAGTATTTCTTTAAAATTCGTTAAGGACCTGAAAAATAGGAAGTAAGTTTTCGCGTATTAGGGTATTGAAACGCTTCATTTAATACTAAATCTCCAAATTTGAATTTCGCTGGTTTGAATCTTAAATCATATCTAATTTTACTTTTTTCATGACATTATTTTGTTTTTTTCTGTGCTAAATTTTTAACTTCTTCGACTAATGGGTATAAATTTTGATCCTCAATAACACTATTTATTATAAGGCAATTTACCAAACAATAAGCAGGAGGAAATTTAGTAATCAAATGGGGTTCATTGTTATATATATATATATATATATATATATATATATATATATATATATATATATATATATATATATATATATTCATCAATTACTTGATATACTTGGGGCAACAATTTTGTCCTAGATATTGTACCGGTATAAAAGCTTAATTTATATTTTATAATCTAGTAACAAGTTTTTGATTCACTCTTTCTACTTTTCCGCCTCAGTAATCCGAGTGGGGAAACAGCACTGCTTTCTAGAAATCCTCTGAGGCTCAACACGCAAATCATATCCTGTCTACTTTTTATTATATTAGATTATTTTTGAGTATAATAAATCATAATTTAGAAGCAGTCTGCCGCCAGAGTGTTAAGGCAGGGAATGCAAGACCCAGATACATTCCAAATAGCATTCATTTAAAGAAAAGATGAAATAAAGTTAAATTGTTCATCTGTAACATCTCTCACACACACGCGCAAACAGTTTCACACACGGTTTCTCTAAATAAGGAAAAATGGTCACGCCAGACAAAGTTAAAACTACGACAATAACAGTATCATTTAGTGTTGTAAAAGGATCTTCGACTCGTGTACCTCTGTTCATGAACAGCTGATTCATCTTCTCATATGAGCGCATTTGAAAAAATTGAACGCATAAAAAATACATTTTCTTTATAGTATTTAAATTCTCATTTTGCGAGTATGCTATTATTTAATTGGAATTTATATATTTCTGAATTATAAATCCGTTAAAAATTAGAAATTTTTGATTAAAGTTAAAAGTTTTAAAAAATGAGAGGAAATTTTTTTTCTTTTAATTTCGCATACAACAATGCTAATTGTATAATTGATTTTGCAATGTGCTCAGTATATCATTTGCAATTTACACTCATGCATTTGCTTATTTTAGTTAATTATTAAAGTCAACACATAGCATATAATTATAATTATTTCATATTCCTTGAAATTTCAGTTATTCATCATTTATTTCTTTTATAATTTTTGGCGTAATTTATTTACTGCGCAATTCGGAATAATAATTAGATTGATTTTTCAATTAAGAATTTGTGGGTAGTAGTTTATTTCTTGTGGATTTTACAATTATTTCTTCTACTAATTAGAATTTTATTTTTTTTTAAAAGTTTCCTTATAGTTATTAAATTTTGAAGGAATTGTAGCAGAACTCACTAATTTATTATTCGTATCGCTCAGTATTTTAACATTCTTTCAGTAATTATTTTGTGTGATTAAAATGGTTTATTTATAGAAAAAAGATTAATAATGTAAGTAATTTTTATTTTAAATGAATTGGATATATGGCTGTCATGGATTTTATATTAAATCCACCGAATTACATGTTTGGCGCTTCAATATTTATTCTTGTTAAATTTGTTGTGTTGAGAATGCTCCAAAATATATTTTCCAAGAGTCGAAAAAATCTTACGACGATGATAACGTGAAAAAGTTTAGGAAAGGTCAAGGATGTCTAATAACTTGTTTTGTGACTTTTGCAACCTCAGGGTTGAGAAGTTCTGGGTGTAGCCCGGAATTCCGGGCTTGCGATGAAATACTGAAGGGGGAGGGGAGGAATGCTTTTTAAAGTAGGATGGAGTTCAGTATTGTGGATATTATTTATCTGTCAAAAAGATGTTTATTTGGTTCAACGTTTATTTGGTGCAGATTTAAAATAATTATACACCGTAATGACATACTTTATTTAAGTGAACTCTTAAAAAATATGATGATTGTAAAATTAAAGGAGTTAAGATTCTTTTTTTTTGTCGACATTATTAAGATTATTCTTCCATACATTATTTTTAATATTTTGTCTCAAAGTATGCATATATACACCAATACTGATTATCTGCTTAAAAATAAAGCTTTTGTTAGAAAATAACGATGAAGTTATTCTTCGTACATATAGTTTTTATAAATCAATCTGTTCTTCATTTAAAAAAATTTCAATATAAAAATATTAGTTACTAAATAATAAATTAAAATATTTAAAAATGTGGCTATAATTGTTGTGGTTAACCCTATGAGGATTATATGATGAGGATTATAACCCTATGATCTTACATAGATTAGAAATAAAAGAACATTTTTAATAAAATTAATATATTTCTTTTTTATCTGTAAAAGTGACATATTGGATTCAAATACGGTAAGATAAGTTAGCATTCTGGCCTTCAGTTTAATAGTATTTGGGCTTGATTCCCCCATGTAGATATTTGTAATGATTCGGAATCGATTTAAAACTATTGCTCCTAGTTCACATTTAGTTCTTTCGAACGAAAGTGATTGTAGGATGACAACCAAAGGAATCAACTGAGATAAAAAGCAATAATCAACTTTGATGTTCTTAAAGATGTGCAATAATCAAAAATCTTTTTATTTTTCAATTACAAAATATTAAATTTCCTGAAATATAGGTATAGTTCACATTCATCACGTTACGGTTACTTTCTGCACACGAGGACTAAATGAACCGGAATCTACAGTTTGAAGTATATTTTATATCACTACAAATATCCATGCCTGATGTGGGAATCCAGCCCATGAACTGTGGAACCAAATATTAGAGCTGATTATTCATCTGCTAACTTGTCTTCTGAAAGGACAGAAATTCGGGAGCTTGGAATAGAATTCATAAACGAAATCAAGGATCCATTCACCGAGAAAGACGTTAAAAATTGTTCTTGTACCCATGAGACAATAGTGTACACTAAGAAATTAGTTTTAGATTAATCAATCCAAACTGAAGTTCCAGAATTTAGGAATGTGAAAAATTAGTTCTTTTAATTTTTGTTCTTTGTTAGTTATAACTTCATCAGAATGGGAACTTCTCTACTGTTTCGAATTAGAGTATGAAATTGATATAATTTCTACATTATTGAATCTAAAGTTTTTCTTATTTCAATATTAGTAGTATTAATATGACGGAAACAGTTTTGGAGCCTTATGCTCGTAGGCTTACAGCTCGCATTGAGTAAGATTGAGTTTTTTCACAAAACTCGTCACAAATTTAGAACATCATTATTAGGTAAAAAAAATAGCAGTTATCTCAATTTTCACTTGTATTTTAATGTGCTCAGTATATGCAAAAGAGAAAAACTTTCAATTGAAAATATTTCACCTGACGTTCAGTACGCCAATTTATTTTTAATTAAATCCAAATTTATTTATTAATATATGCGTATTTTTTTCTAATGACATACACAGTTGGGAAAATAAAGTATTAGAACAATAGGAATTTTTATGTTCTCAAGGTAATAAAATGAAACATTTGTCACATAGTATATATATTATGTAATACTTTTGCATAACTACTCATGGAGTAAGAAACAAATATCTAGAATCAATAGGATTTAAAAAAATTAAAATAAAAGATTTGTGCTTTGCAAAAAAAGTATTAGAACATCGGACTTCAATATTGAATCATTCATAAAATAAAATGACTAAAAATTTGAACGTGATACTAATACAAGGTATGCAGTCCGTTGGCTGAAATTACTGCATCCAGACGTCTTGGCATAGATTCCACCAAATCTTTGGTGACGTTTGATGACATGTTGGTCCAGGCATCTTGCAAAGCTTGCTTTACTTGTTACTGGGAATTTTTTCACTTTTTCATCCAATAGATACCACAAATGTTCTATAGGATTCAAGTCTGGGGACTGTGGGGGAGCTACCAATCTTCGGGGAGGATTATATAATAGCCATTCTTTGGTTTTGTTAGCAGTATGTTTGGGGTCTTGTTCTTGTTGAAAAATGAATGTCTTCTC
The DNA here is from genome assembly GCA_037975125.1 of Latrodectus hesperus. NCBI lineage: Eukaryota > Metazoa > Arthropoda > Arachnida > Araneae > Theridiidae > Latrodectus > Latrodectus hesperus. The sequence continues at coordinate 34,915,974 of CM075859.1, forward strand.
TAACGTTAATTTCTTTGTACTATCTCTCAAGTTATCTCGTAACACATCAATATATGACAAAGCTGTCATTTTATCATCACAAAACTGGAGATTTCCATCTCCTTTGTAAGCCATACCATCCCAGGCAATGACATTCCTTCCTCCGTGCTTTATAGTTTTCTGTACATTTTAAGCCTGAAAAGCAGTTCCTTTTCTTCTCCAAACTGTGAGCACGTATTTAGGTTTGAAAATTTCAAATTTATTCTAGTCGGAGAAAATTACATATTTCCAGAAATCTAATGTTTATTTTTATAAATTTTGGCAAATTCTAGGCGTTTTTTCCTGTTGATTTCTAAAAGAAAGGGTTTTTTTCCTTGGCCGTCTTCCTTTTATTACCAGCATTATGCAATACATTTCTAACTGTTTGAGGTGTTACAACCTTTCCTGAGATTGATTCAATATTTTGGCCAACATCCTTGCACTTCCTGTCGGATACTGTAGGGCATCTTTAATCACTTCTCGTTTTTCTCTGACAGTCAGCTTGCTTGGTTGGTCTCCCTGATCTTGGCCTATTATCCACAATACCAGTTTCTTTTTTCTTTTTTAGAATGTTGTGAATTGCGCAAAGTGAAACATTCAACTTACTGGAAATTTCTTGAAGTGTTATGCCACTATTGTGCAGGTAAACAATTTGTTCTCTCTTCGCAAGTGAAATCTCTTTTATTTTGGATGCCATGGCAGGAAAAGTCCACGTAAACTGAATTTCTACAAATTAGCAGTGAATGAGACGAGCGCCCTTGACATTGATACGGTTGAAAGTAACCTTGAAAGTTTAATGACGTCACCAGCGCTGTAATTTGCATGTTTCTGCTTTTGTTCTAATACATTTTTTGCGATGCAAATTTTGTTATTTTTATTTTAATAATATTGTAATTAGTTTTAAATATTATTTTTTTCTTAGTTATAATTTTCTAAGAACATATTATCATTTATAAACTGCATTATAAGTTTTACTTGATTTTATTAACTTGAAAACTACAAATTTCTCATTGTTCTAATACTTTTTTTGCCAACTGTATAAACGTTTTTTACTGTATGTCTTTAATCTTCAAGCTCATCTTTATCTTTCAAAATTTTTGAAAACAAATTTAAAAAACCTTAATTTCTGTAAACTTGGAATTCAACATATTTACTTTGATTTACCACAACCTAAAATTAGTTGTAAAGAAAAAAATTTCAAAATTTAGTTGTTTCGTAAAAGATTATAATTTAGAGATTTAGTAGTATTTTTTACCATACCATGTACAACACAGAGTTACAGTATGAAATATTAAAAAAACTATTAGAGTTTCTATGGGGAAACGATAACTAATACAGTGGTTCTCAACCACTGCCATGGCACTTTTGTGTGCCACAAAATTTTAGAAATGTATATTGTAAAAATTATAATGCCTTCTTTTATTACGAGTAAAGTAATAAACGTACTGTTGTTTTTGTAGTGCATAATATATTATATTATTTTACATTCAAAACTATTATAAACTGTTTTACAAAATATATTATATGAACGTAAACAACATTTTTTTGAACTTATCTTTTTCTTTGTGTGCCACCAAATTTTGAAATCATTAAAAGTATGTCGCATCAACAACAAAAAAGTTGAGAATCACTGAACTAAAGTATAGAAAGTACTTATTTAAAATATAAAAGAAAATTAGATGAACGCTTATTAGATCCCGTGCAAAATGTTTTTTACATTACAATTCACTTCGAAAGACTTTCAAGTTTGGTGTTAGATATAATTTTTATAGATTATCTACTAAAACTAGACTTACGCGCAGAATATTTGAAAGGTAAATCTCGTATTTTGTAATGCTTCAGAATATAACGGAATCAATCTTCACTAATTCTAAATTTGATGTTTTCACACAAAATACTCAGTATCTGTAATTTACATCCCATTTTCTAATAATTCTTCAATCCTGAAAAACCAGAACTTGACAAACTGTTATGTTATATAAACTGGAAATAAAATCTAAAATGCAAAGAACAAAAAATAAAATGGAATCTTGTATATCAGTTTCATTAACTTCTGTTTTTACAGATTTCAGACAGAAACATTCTCTAAAGAACCACTATTTAATTAGTTAAAAGTAATAAATTTGACTAGTCCACCTTGGGATTATTCTTTTTACTGATACAGCAGTCTGCATTTTAAATAGGCAATCCAAGAGGTCAAACATTTATTTGATGGCAATTTTCTTCAATGTAAGGTCTGCGTACAATTTAGTTTATACTGATGCATTAATTTGTAGATAGTTGAAAATAAGAAAACAGCAAAAAATATAATATGCATTCGTAGTTTTCAACTAGACCGCAATATCAAAATTAAATGGCGAAACACTTTTTCTAATACTTTCATGTAAAAAAAAAAAATTATTTTTCAAGTTATATTTAACCTCATTATGCTTACACTCACTTTATATATCAGGTATTATCAAAGTTTTTCAAGGTGTAATGCAGCCATTAACTTATCTGAAAGAAAATTCGATTTTAGTAGAACTTTTTTCAAGTAATGTGTGCAATATTGAATGAAAAATTCAAATTAAATTTTAAGTGAAAATATTCTTTAACATGAAATCCTAAAACACTTATAGATTTAAAAAATCTTTTAAATGAACTAACATTACAAAAAATTTATCTAGTAAAATATCGCAATATATGCATTAATATAGAACTAAATATGAATTTATTTTATTAAAGTAAACTTCAGCATCTTTATTTAGGGTAATATTGTTTTACACTAATCAAAAAGGCCCTTGTTTGAGATAGTCTTAAGTATGCATCTTCCAAAAACTATAATTAAGGGAACCATCTTAAATTCTCGTTTTGAAAATAGCAAATATAGAAACAATGGACAAAGAAGAAAAAGCTAATTATTATTAACTTAAAAATATCCTTTTTTTGCTAAAAGGATGCATTTTTTTAAAATTGCTAATACAATTCTAAAAGATTTTAAAATATCCTCATCATTCAATTAACAAAAGCAGTGCTTAAGAAGTATGACAGAAAAAAAATCATGCCATTAAATTTTTTATACCAGCATCTATGTCCTTAATGTAACAAAGCCTACATTCATTATTATGAATTTGAAAACAAAGTTTTACATTACAAATATTCACGATTGTTATATGATAAATATTGAATAATTAGCATAATTAAATAAGCTTATTATTATGATTCATTTAAATAGGAACTATGCAGTATCCTATAAATTTTAAGTATGGATGTAGGAATAATTTTAAATATACACAAATTTCCAATGTAGCAAATCATGCTTGTAGTTAGAAGATTTTTATTTGTGATTGGAATACAAACGTAAGCCATAGTAAAAAATAAATGTAAATTTCACGGTGTTTGCAGATATTTACTTCTAGTATTTTGAGAGACCGTACAAAACAGCGGAATTAAACATTCATGATGTTTAAAGAGGAATAATGTAGTTCCAAATCCGTAGCTCATAAGAACAATTATAACACAATGTTGAATGTTAATAAACATTCAAACTGTTATAGAATTTCATGCTAGATTAACTGTGGCAGTGGACATGAATATGTCTTCTGTCACTTTAAATCTAGCATGGAATTTTCACTTTGCCTAGATCCATTTATCAAATTTTTTCTGTGTGTGCATTCTTTTCGTTCATGATTGGCACAAATGATAATTTGAATTCACCTAATACAGTACAACAAATTTTATTACTAAATTTTTCGCCAAACCAAGGGGTAACCAATTCTACGCCGAACCCCTTCCCCCCCATCGAATCTACTCTTGAAAACCAAGAATAGTTGATATATCAAATGAAATCCTTAATACACATTTAAATAATTATTACGAATTATGGTTGCAGATAGGGCAAATCCAGGCATAAAAAAAACGCTTATTGGTGACTTATCATATTAATAGATATGCTTAGTTTCACTCTTCCTATTTTAAGAGTAGAACCTGCTCATTAAAAATGTATCGAACATTTCACGCTCATTATTGAGTATCACATGGCTATCATAGAGCATGTGATGTACTTTTGTTTTAAAGTTTTTCCTTTTTTTATTTAATCCTTCTTAGCTACTTCTTAGCTTTTTTCTATCTATCAAATCAATCAAAAAGTTTTTAAAAAGATAATGTGCTATATTTTGTTCAATTACTCCTCAAATTCGATGGTGTTATTCAGAATTTATAAGACTTATTCGACCTCCTTATTTATATTCCATCAAAGGCATCTGAGATGACTTATACTGGTATATCAAAAAATAATGTAGAGTTTCCTCTATATAAGCCTTGTTACGTTATAGTTTATATGACAATCTAAAAAGAGCTTAAAACTTACATAGAATGAAAAGAATAAAGTCTTTATTACTTCATGAATTAAAAAAAAAGTCTTGATTATGAATCTTACTGATATATTTTATTTTTGCCAATCATTTTAGTAATTTTGTTTTAAATACAGAATTAATATACATTAAACTAAGAATTAATACTCATTAGGAAATTTTATTTGCATATGAATATATAATTACTATTTTGGCTTAATGATAAGCAAAATTTTTGACTTTGATAATAAAATTTTAAAAGCTAATTGGTTTTATTTAAATTAAGAAAAAATTGAAGGATATAGTTTTGATAAAAATGGGCTGGATATTTATAAAAAATTTTTTTGGGAGCACTGCAAATAAATTTTACATATAATTTGTTTAAATAATATAATATGTAAATTAATTAATTAAATGTAACAAAGTAATAAGGTAAAAATGAGTAAGATTGTAAAAATAAAACTAAAAAAATTAATTTGATTTTTTATAGATATAAGCATACCTCTATCCTTCATGCTAGCTGTGCGTATGAAAAACATGCTTTTCATGTGCCACAAGTTGCATATTTAAAATTGTGAATATTTTTAGTGTTGAATAATAAATACAGCTTTTAAAGTCATATCGTCAAATTATAGTAAAACATAACATGAAAAGTTATTATTTCAATAATCCGTTATAAAAACTGAAAAAAAATTAACTACATAGCAATATGATTTATAAAAAATAAAGAAACAATGCAATTTTTATGGTCATAACTTATTTGAATAAATTATTCCTTTATGGATATTTCTGAGGTATACAATTAATTTTTTAAGTCTTTAATACTTTTCTTGAAAGAAAATGTAAGGGGAAAACTGTCCATCCTTATATAATTATCTGGCTATTTTACTTAAGAGAACAATTGTAAAAATTATTTTTAATGAAAAACAAACAGGAACAGACATTGACAGAAGAGATATTCTGATGTTTATAAAATTAATGAAAAAGACAGAGAATGGACTAATTATTAATTTAGAATGAATGGTACAGCACATGTAATAAGAATCTAATGGAAAAATTTTGTTGAAAAAAAATTGTTGAGAAACCAAATGAAACTGACGTAGTCAAATGGATAAAAATTAAATATTTTTACCAAAAAATAAGTTTAAATTTACTGTCAGTCACATTCTGATTCTTTAGACATAATTAAAAAAAATGTTTTTATTTATTTATTTATTCATTTTTTAAAACGCAATATTTTGTAACTGAAATTTCCTAAAAGGAATAGGATATTGAAATAAATATTTTTTTTCATTGTCTTGAATTAAACACAAATCAATTTGTTTCAAGTATTTATTTAATATTTTAAGTAAAATATTTGCGTGGTTTACGTGTATAAATTTGTTAATAAGACATGAAAGTGTTTGATGTTTAATAAGCCTTGCTTAAACAAATACTAATATTTTAAGTTCAAATTTATGGACAGAAAAGAAACTACTTTTAGTTTTATTCTTGGGATATTTTTATTCCTTGTATGATTCTATGAGTAAAAAAACTGATTTGAATTTATTTTGTGAATGGTTCAAAATAAATTCAAATCAATATAAATTCAAAATAAATTCAAGACTGGTTTAATTTGGTGATTCACATACTTTTTGATGGAAGAATGATGCTACGTTTTTTATTAAAGAATAAAATTTTTAAAAGTATAAAATATTAAAGAATAAAAGCTTTTATTACAGAATGTAGATAAGGTTGTTTAAAGATTTTTTTAAATTTCAGGAGAAATTTCTTTTTAAGTAGTTATTATAGTAATGAAAAATTGAAACAGGTGTATTTCTTTAATAAAGGAATTGGAAAATAAAAGAATTAAAATCATTAAACAACAGAAAATAATGTGATAATTAAATTCTCTTTTTGCCATTTATAAAATTAAATATAAATTGGGAAGATTAATTCTATAATGCAGACGACTTTCAACTCAATTATTCATCCCTTTTTGCTCATGAAAAGCAGATGTTTCTGTGGAATATCCTGGAAACACGAATAAGTGATCTGAAATTTCGCCAAGGACTTAACGTGATAAAGCTGAGTACAAAAATTGAGAAGAAGCATTTTCCCACTTATCGATATTTATTATTGTGTATCGATATTTGTTAATGTGTGATAATTTTAATTTTATTGTTGTTTATGGTTACATATATATTGTGTAATTTTCTTTTGTTTGGGATTTCCTTTTTGCAGAATTCACTGTTATTGATATTATAAGATTAATGTATTTGAAAAATAAAAATATTTAAACAACATTTATTACTCATAAAAAATTTCAGATTTTTTTCTTTTTTAATTTTTTAGAGATTTATCAGAGATGAGTTTGAGAAGAGAGAAACGCAACTAACATGCAATTATAAATGAGTGAAAGTTTTATTATTAAATTTTATTTTAAAGTAAACATTATTTTCAGGAATATTTAATAAAATAAATCATGGTTATCTGCAAAATAATATGTTTTTCTTTTAAATGGAAAGCAAACTACTAAATAAGTCAATAAAAAAATAAAGAACACAGAAATAACGGATATGATGATCAATAAACAGAAGAATGCACAAAATGCAACTAAAAAACTAAAACACATTTAACGTCAAAATCAAATTTATCTTTAAATTTTTATGTGAAGTATGGTAAGTTATTCATTCAAAACTGAAATATGAGGAAATACATTTTGAGGTGTATTGTAAAAAATTTTGGAAATTCGTAAACTTTTAGGACTAGATTTATATAATAATAGAACAAGAAAATATAAAGGGTGAAATGATAGCTATATCTGTATATTTTCAAATAATGGAAATTATTTTATTTAATAATCATGATTCAAAATATGATAGTCGATGTTTTATCACAAACGTGGTACTTAATTTAAAAAATATTACATTAAAAAATATTACACATGTATTAATTATGTACCCTAAAACTCAAACTTTTACAGTTGTTTTGTAAATTAGAGTCCAAAAATTAGTTAAATTATAATGGAATGAAAAGACTAATTTAATGTAAATATAAAGTTTTCGAAACAAATGAAAAGATTTTTCTTTTTAATTGTTACAAATGGTATGTGTTGGGAAAATATATATTTCACGCTAACAATAATAATTACTAACTATGCAATAAAAATATCTATGCTGGAAATATACTTCTCATACATTCTTTTTATATTGTTATAACTATTAATATTGAACATTTAACGATTTTTTTTCTTTTTACTTGCTATTGATTTAGCATCATTTAGTTTATTTGAAAATAATTAATAATAAAATGAAAAGGGTATAATCTTGACTAAAAATAAACAAAACTTTGAATTTGGTGTGAGCAGTTTTCAAAATCAGGGTTACACACGACAAAACGAAATCATATTATGAATGATATGTACATATATTTTGCTTCTTAATGCTTACCTCACATAATTGAATGAAAAAAATACACATCTAAACTAAAAATATTGAATAATTATTTTATCTTGTAAAGGCTGAGATCAACTCAACTGACCTTTCAAAGATGGAGGGTTGGAGGAAGAATTTTTCTTCTCCCTCCCCATGAACTTTGCCCTAGGCAGTTGATCAATCCATTGCTGTTAACTTTATTTTTTCATGGTCTAGTTAAGGGGGAATGTTTTTTTTTTTTCCTTTTTTCCCTGAGGACATTTAGGGAGGATTCTCAAGGGGTATTCAATATATTGGTTTGTTGAAGACTGAGGAATATAAACTCTGGGAGGGAAATATTTCTGAAAGTTGCTTCCAGAGGTTTTAAATTTATGAGTTTATTATATTTTTATAATGTGGTAGGATATATCTGGATAGTGAACAAGAGAAACGCTTTTAGTAAAAAAATTATTGTTTAGATCACATAACAATAGTTTAAGGTAATGTCGCTGGAATAAATAATTTAAAGTTTTTGTGATGGCTAAAAAATGAAACATTTTAGGGGAGTATTATATATATATATATATATATATATATATATATATATATATATGTATATATATATATATATATATATATATATATATATATATATATATATATATATATATATATATATATATATATATATATAAAACTTTTAAAAAATAAAAACTTAGGTTGAAATTGGGTACCGTATTATCATCATTGCAAGTTTTGATGTGTACACAGAATTTCTTGGCTCGAAGTAATGATGATCTATGATTATATTTGAAAATGTAAATTGCTGTTTGCGAGAAAAAAAACAACGGATGATATATATACTACGAAGATATTTTTTCTAATATATATGGATACTTTAATAATTTGCAACAAATATAAATAATGATTTTTTTAGAACTACTAGAGACTATTTATTTGAATGATAGTTTCTTGACTTGTCATTCAATATATATATATATATATATATATATATATATATATATATATATATATATATATAATGAATCAAATAAATTGTTCATATAACTTCAGTTCTTAGAGATTTGCGATATTTTTCTCACGAGCATTTCATTTTTCTTACCAGTTTTTTGTCTCGCCAGTGCTTTTGCTTGTTTCTATTTTCCATATCTTCACCATTCGTTTAAGGAATTAGGAGTAATTTTAATGATTATATGTAAGCTTGTCTTTTATATTGCAATTTTCCCAATTTATTTATTATGCAAATTAAAAATTTTCTTAAATACATGAATGGCTTAATTTTTCTCTGGGAGATTTTATACTATTACAATAAATTGATATTTTACAGTCATGAGAAAAAAAATTGTAAATCTCAACTTTTCTAACACATTATTGCTTTATTCTAAGAAAAATTACTTTTGCTTTTCTTACTTTAATGCATTTTTTGTTTTTACACACCTAAGATTTTTTTAAATATTTTTTTTCAGATAATGGAAAACATTAAAATGTGAAGCATTTTCTACACATAGAAATAAAAAATATCTGGATTAAGGATTAAGGAGCTTTATAAATATAAAAGAAATAAATATCTTTCAGTTTAAAGATTATGAATGATTCAGAAGATTTAAAAAAAGTACATCCTAATATAAAATTTGCCGACGATAAAAAGTTATTAATATGAAATTTTTTTGAAGAAAAGCATTCATTAGAATGTTAATGATTCATTGCTTTAAAAAACGTCTTTTATCTATTTATACTCTAAATTAAAATCGTGCATATGAATCTAAATATTAATGTGTTAAAATAATGATATTTGGTTCTCATTATTAAAAAATGTAATATTTCAGTAATAGAATATATTTCACAAGAACTAGATATATCTAATAATTCAGATTAATAGAGCTATTATGTATAGTGGATGTTATTATGGTAATTTATGTTCAAATGAATGGGAAAGGAATCCCCATCATTCTTATAGAAAACGAGTTAATAGATGCAAAATCAAATTGAAAATATATGAATTATTTTTTGAATGAATTTACATTAGTTTTTCTTGTAACATTTTGTTCTTCGTACTAAGATGTTAGTAACATCTTGTGGAGATGTTTCTTCACAGCTTGAAAGACGATGAATGATAGGACGAATAGAAATTTATTAACCACATAGTGATGATGCTACTAAGCCGATTAGGTTTCATAATGTGGTCCATAGAATTTAAGATTATTTAAAGTTTGAAAATTTTATACCAAGAGAACTTATTTCACACATTTTGGCCAAGAGTTGAATTATTTTTGGGAGAAAAATTTATAATATTTTCAGCCCAAGGAAGATGAGACATCATTCTTAATTAAAAATAATAAAATGCTTTAAGTAATGTCAGTAATATATTTTTTTAGAAACTTGTTAACAAAATAAACTTAAATGTAAAGCTGTAAGGAAAGCATATTATAAAAAATTGAAAAGTTCTCAATAAGAGCAATGAGATTTATTTAGAATATAAAGGAACATATTCAGAACACACAAAAAAGAACGAAAAAGGTTAAAAATGAACTAAGACCAAATATCCAGATAAAGGGTGGAAGAAAACTTATCGCTTATCATCAAGGAAGCAAGGGACAAGATGAAATGCCATTTTAATGCTTTTGGTGTTAAGATTTTAAATAATTAAATAATTTGTGTTTTCAATGCTTCCGAAATATAATAAAAAAGAAATCTTAAGTTAAAAACCGAATAAAAATTTTAAAAAATTAAAACTAAATTTTATAAAGTAACTACAACATGTAGTCAAGTGCACGTGGTGGGGTAAATAGTTAAAAAAATAATAAAATCCTTTGAAAAAAAATGAAATTTATTGATTAAAAATTAAATACAAGGAGTAGACCCAAATATTAACGAGAGTTTAAAAAGTGTTTTAAATCTGAAAAAAAAATTAACTTAATGCAAACCTCTGAGGAAAAAACCTTTTTGCAATTATTTATGTTTTTGTATTCAGATAGAAAATATTTATCAACTTAGAGCATGCCATTTACCAAATAAGCATTCTCTGTCCGAGTAACGCAACTCTTAATTTGTGAGTCCACAGCAGTCAGATGCAGGAGGCATAAAAATTGTTCTTAAGTGGAGAGCAACGAAGGCGATGTTACTTCAAGTGCGCAAGGATTTACTTCGTTAAAAAGTCACGTATATTCGAGCTAATGCATAGTTCTATATTTTAAGTGGTTTTAAATTGAATTTTGAGATCAAATGATTACTTATATAAAAATAGAAACAAACGCTGATAAAATTGAGGAGGAGATCGGCAATTAATGACTCTTGTAATCTAACATTACTGCTCCCTTAGTTATCGTTATAAAATAACGGTTCAAGTCGATTCGGCTATCTAAACTTGTTTGAGTGCATTTTATGTCTTAAATATTAAGGACTGTTCATGCAGCAATGTCAGTTTATTTGATGACAAAAATATGTCCTGCTTACCTCTAATTGGAAATTAAACTGTGATGTGCATAATTAATACAAAACAACTGTAATAATGAAAACAATATTATTCGAACATTTTAGTCTTTATAGTGTTTTAAGAGTTTATGTGTGTTAAAGGTAGTTAAGATTAAAAGTGAGGAGCATAGCTTTATTGATCAATAAGATTGGTTTAGTAATATCTTTATTAGATAAGCAGTCTCGCAATTTTTCTTCAATAGTTGAAATGATTTTATGTATGTTGGATTTAGATGGTTATGTAATTTGCTAACATTATCGGTTTTATCCATTTAAGAATGCTTATTTTGCATTCAAGCATGAATTTGGAAAATAAACTTATAGAATAGAATAGAAAATTAGATGGTGATTGATTATGTATAAGCACAAAGTAAAAATGCGATATAACTGTTTCCAACTCTGATGGCAAAACCCATTATATTTAAGACAAATATACCAATTACCAAGAGTGAACCAGCAGATTTATCAGGGATTTCTGGTACAAGTACTGAAAAAGCTTCAATCGATGAAGAAAACAGTCCAGAATCAGTTATATTTGGAGTTAATGATTGGCGAAGGTAAGAGTTGTATTCTTCTGTATTCTTAGAATTTACATTTTAAAGAATATTGATATTTTATATCCACATTAAGCAAAATATAGGAATAATTTCCATATCATGGGATTCTGAAAATGCTTGCAGACATAATTCTTTTAAAATACGATTGCAGATTTGCAGCACACGCTATTGTTTATTATTCAAATTCAATTTGTTTAAATGGGGAAAAAATAATGTTTCAATAGGTAGTTACTTTTTTTGTCTTAAGATTGTAGAAAAAAACATGTTTTAAGATATCCAGTGAATGATATAATTAATCGCATAGAAACATTTTTCTTCTGAAATTTATAATTTGTATATTATTGATATTTTATTTTCTTCAGTATATTTGAAAGGAATTTATGGTGTGTGTTACAAAATTTTAAGTTTGTCATTTTTTTCTTCATTTTAAGCCAATCATATTATTTTAGAGAGCATTTTGAGTAGCTTGCATTAAGATGCAGTAAAATTGCAATTATATATTTCCTAGTAATTCTGCTAAGATTAAAGTTAAAATGCCGTTTAAATATTTAAATGAAATACCAAGAAGAAAAATCAAGTATTTGTGATTTTCTGATGAAGATGTAACGTATATTTATTTGGAAATGATCAAAATATTCAAACGAACTCAATTTATTGCATAAAATAGAATAAAAATACATGGTATGCTATCAGTAAAACTAATAATCCCCTGCTGAAAAAATGTTCTCTAATGTTGCAAGTACTTTACCGAGTAAAATATCTAGATTAGTAGAGAGAACATCCCTTTGCAAATGCAGATAAATAGTGTCATAAGTACGCATAGTCGGAAACAAGTCAGGAAATATGATAGACCATAGTATAACGTCAGATCTGCTCATGCAATTCACAGTATGACGAACAACATCCTATCAATTGTTCTATTGAAAAACTTCAACTTCCATAATCCCACACATATATATATTTTGCTTAGTTTTTCTTTTTTCAAATTATAGTTATGTAATTGCCAAAATAAAAGAAACAAACATGACTTTAATTGGATAGATTTGGTATTTTACAACAAATAATCCGTCTAATTTTAGATAATTATGAATTTTTAAAAATATTTTAATGATTACTGATATTTTATTAGAAGAAATTTACATAACTTTATATGATTAATAATCTTTCGTTTTAAGATACAATTTCGTCCAATTGATTATCATCTTAAAATAATGAGTTTTCTATGGATAGATATTCACAAAGTTAAAGATTTAATACAAGTGTCACCTTATTTGGTTCAAGAAAACTTATTTTGAAATGCACACAAAATGTCTGTTTCAAAATTTTATTTGTATTTGCTTTAATTATGCATGTTTACTTAATAAAGCAGGGAATAAAGGTAATAAGCGAAAATTTATAACTCTTATTCTTCCTATGATTATTTTCCTATTAAAGTGTTATACTCTTAAAATAATATGTAAGTATGAAACATGGTTTCTATTCGTATGTTTCTGATCATCGTTCCTCGTCTATTGTGCAAAGCGCAGTTAGGTATCTCTCCACTTAATTAGGTTAGCAGAGACAACATCCTAATATAAACATGAAATAGACTACTAATTAATGAAAGGTAAAACACCAAATGTGATCTGATGAAAGTTTCGCTGTTTAAGAAGTAATTTTAAAGATGGAATGCGCTTGTATTCCTGATTAATTTACTATGAAAAATGTATTATCATTCTTTCTCAGATAAAAGAAATAATTTATAAAAATATGCTACATAATTAGTCTTATATGGATTATATACATGTTTCGTTTACGCCAGCGAGCTTCCCTGTACCCAGCTCAAAAGAGCTATTCCAGAATGACGGAAGCCACTACAGGAAGGACCCCAATTTTGTGACCCCGAGCTCTTAAACACTGTCTCCCCAATGAACAAGTTTAATTTAGGCTAACAAAAGATTACAAATAATAAGGAAAAATATAAACAAGTACGCATAAAAATTTTTGGACTAATAAAACAATATTTTACTAAATATACATATTTTGTCCCAACTGTTATGTTTATTAAACTCTCACCATTTTATGAGAGGAAGAAAATTAATTTTGTACAACTTTTTGCAGACATTGAGGCATGGTACTTAAATCCTGAACTTTATGTTTTCATATAAAGTGTGTTTACAATGAAATACGGTTAAGGTTCTAAAGACATGGTAAATATTTAAATAACAATACGTTTCTAAACATTACATTTTCACACATAAACGTCTTATAGTTATGTCTAAGGAATAATATAATGGATACCGCTTAAAGCAACTTGTAGAAAACAATGAATGTAAAATTGGATATTATTATAATTTTAATATGCAAGTTACACCCACTTCAAACAGTTGAACACAGAGAAATGAAATGTAAGAAAATCAACATATTCTTCTTTCATTTGCTCAAAATGATGCAGTAAAATAAAAAACCGGCATATTAAAATTAGCACAAAATAAAGAAATATGCAAAAATATGGAATTTTCATAGTTATTAGATGATATTTTATTGGAGCCATTAACAAATTCATAAAGTGAAAACAAACAAAAAGTTTTATTAAAAGAATAAGTGAATATATCTTATATGCATATAGCGCTTGACCATGATTCCTATGAGGTTATAAACCACTACAAATTCATCTAACTGCCATTCCAACTATAGAGATATTTCAAAGTCTAAAAGTATCTAGAAGGAGAGAGTTTGTTCCCGCAACACGGTTGAAGGGGTCTCAGAAATTTTCACTTATACAAATAATCATTGATGAGGACTGCTTTCTGAGAAGGCAAATTATCATACATTAAAACAAAAGTAAGAGCAATTGTTGTTGTGTGTCATTTCACAGTGTGATCTGGCATTTCATCTCGATACTATTCAGCCACTACAGAATTCTGTGCTGTTTGCTGCGATACTCCAGAAAAAAAAATCCTTGCTGAAATCTGTGATTCTACTTCGTGATAATGATGTTCAATTAGAGATTAAGAGTACCTATATATGTTCCACAGATACTTACACGTTTGTTATCGGATTTTGGAGCAAATTTTGACTCATTAGTGAACATAACTTTGCTTAGTTTTTTTTTAGATCAGACACATTTATGACAGTTTGATGATATGTTGGTGATATCATTTTAATCAGGCCCATAACTGGAAGGATAGAAGAATAAGATATCTTAGCGGTAGATGTCTTACTGTGGTTATCATTCTTCGATTACTTTTGACTTCAATAGAAACATCATTTATCCTTGGGAATCAAAATCCTTGCGAGAAAGGATACAGGTCTTCGAGCAATTAATTGGTTGGATAGGAGTTATTTGCATAATCGTGAAATGATTTAATGATGTTCGTTGTGTCGAACATGTATTTTTTGTCTTGTTTCAAAGCAGAATATACACCAGCTTTCAAAATTTTCATTTTCTTTTGAAGGCTGTAGAAACACATTTGTCTTGAAAAAAGTGCATTAAAATTCTAAATACCTTATATTTAGACTTACATTCAACTCCTGTAACCTTGAACAACACTGATTTTTTATGTACCCTTTCTCATATATCTCAATAAGAAACTGTGGTTTGTTACTATATACCATTTCTGGATACTTACGTTGCAAAGAATCTGAAAAATTAACCAAAGAAACACCTAGAATATTAACGCTCTTTTCTTCGTGTTAAAATTCGTAATAATTTTACATAGTATTCCCCTCATAATTAACAAGATATTTCTATTTAATAAACTCCAAATTAACAAGAAATTTAATCTGTACCAGACTAAACTAAATAGCCCGGTGGCGCAGTGGTAGCGCTTCATTCTTGAAAAGAACAGATCCAAAGTTCGATCCTCGGCTTTGGCGAGGTCAACTTAGTCTTTCATGCTTTCAATGGGTAGTTAAAATTAAGTACCAAGCATGCTTGGGAGCCATACATTGGAGGTTTTGTGTTAAGCTGACCACCAAAGCGGGGCTTATTCTTCGCTCCCCAGGACCCTCGGTCAAGAAAACAGATTTAGGTGCTATATGCCTTGGCCACATGCACTGAGTTTAACGTCTGAAACTGAGTTTAGTTCAGTAAGACTTAACTAAAAAGATAAAATTCGAATTAAATCTAAAGTTAAAAAAATTAATTTAATATTTTGTTTTTGTATCAAATATTGGAAAATTTTGAATTTTTTGTTAGAAATGATCATTTTTGATTAGAAGAATAAAAAATTCTGCAATTTTTTGAATATTAATATAAGAATGTAAAAAATGAAACGGAGCAAAAATTTCAGTTGGTATCTTTCTAAACTTACCAAAGCAATCGATAACATTTTGAAATAATTTAAATTATATTAATTATAGGGAAAACGAGTTTTTTCATTATAAAATCTATCGAAAGATGAGTTATTATTACGAATTATACATTTTGATTGACCCAATTACTTAAACTATGAAAAAATATTTTTTAGTCACTAAGCACTTTATTTTTCAAACCTCTGAAATAACTTCTTCTATCGATATTTAACGAGTCATTGTCATTATAATTTAAAGGAAAAATAGCACGAACAAACTTTATAGATAATGTGAAATGGAATCAAAATCATTCTGAATAAAGAAAGTTCTTGTAAAACGAATACAGATTTGAATAAAGTTTTAGTGCAATATTCTTGTACAAAGAATTTCTCTAGAATGAAGATACATTTTAATAATGAATAATGTAAAAATCTTTAAAACTGTAATAAGATAATCTTTAATATAATAATGTTATAAAATAAGGGCATAAATACATGCTGTTGTTTTTAGTCCTATGAGAAATGAATTCTGATTAAGTTGATTCGCAATAAACTTATGGGAAAATCCCTTCTCATATGATTTCTTATCATGTTCCCTTAATGTGGATATTTCCTGCAAATGAGACCCCAACAATAATTTGTCATTTTATATCTATGTCACACCTGCCTTGATAACTTCGTTCGATTACCGTAATATCCTCAAAGAGCCTCTTTTCTGCCCTCCCCTAAAATGACTCCACTTATCTGGAAATCTGTCAAAATATATATACAGGAAATGCCCTAATTTACTACCTATTTTTTTTAAAAAAATTTAAAACATATTAAATGAACTGCCAATTTTATTTAATTTTTTACTTTGATCATCAAAAGAAATTTCTAATAACTGAGAAAAAGTATAATCGAATAAAAGCTCAACACCAAAAAAGTTGAAATAATAGCCTGCACATGTATTTCCAGAAAATTTTTTATCGAAAGCTCTTATTTATGAATTTCGTCTTAGTGAGAATTGGTGTCAAGTCTTCACTCGATCATCAAATTAGATTTTAATTCCTTTCTCCAAAGCATACGTTCGTCTCTCGTTTTCTACACTTCGTAATTCAGTTTTTTTTTTTCTAATTTTTTGAAAACAAAATTTTTTCTCTACTCGTGTAACTTTTGACGTACAAGTGAGATATTCTGTGTTCTAATTATAAATAGAACAGAAGAAAAATTTGGTTTCGTTTATGTTTTCTTTTGAACATTTAAGTCAAGCTTTTCCACTCTTACTTTTTTCACCAGCAGAGTTAGTTAGACAAGTTCTTGTCCCTTATCAACAACATGATTAGAAATCCCGCCTTGAAAGTTCTGTCGCCAGTGGGGGCTGAATCGGCAAGGTCATCACGCCTGAATCTAAAATATGGTCCTGGCCTTTCGACAAAGAAAGACAAAGAGAGGGAAACCTGAAGTGCAACTGGGAAAGAGTATTTTTTAAGGTTCAAGGTTCGTTGTTTTTTGGAAACTAATAGCTCGTTGAAAAGGATAAAATGAACAATGAATATAAATATCACGAGAAAAAAAAGATAACTATTAATATTAAACTGCAGTTTCTTATGGATTAAGAACATCATAAAACTATGTACAAAATGAGATGTTCATTTATATAAAGTTGAGAAAAATGTTGTTATTTTTCTTAATGTATATAAACTTAATAATTACCTACATCTAGATTTATATTCAGATCATTTTTTTATTCTAAGTAAAAATCAAGATAAGAAAAATTACAAGCAATTTTTTATTTTATTCGTTTTATTATAAATAAATATTTCAAAATAATGGTTATGATCAATTAATAGTGCACTTCAATAACGGTTATTTGTGTACACAAACACAAAAAATAAAAACTTCAGGAAATATTAATATTATTTGACTTCCATAAACTACGAGGAAATATAACATATCTACTTTTTTTTTTAAATAAAAGTCAAATAGTTCAATAAAGTACTATGCTATATTTTTGATTTAAATATATTTTATATGTTTTTATACAAAATCGATTCTTAAAACATTCTTTTACGGTAAACAATTTTGAGTGGTTTTAGAAATTCACTAATCTCTTACTTTTAAACTCGTTATTATTGTTCCTTTTTTTAACTTGTTCAAATTATTCTATACTTGTTATCATTTTTATTAATAACGTTTATAACACGCAACTTTAGTCATAAATCAGGTGATTTCTGATGTAAATTGCATTTGCTAAGAAGCGAAGAAACGATTTTGCGCAAATTATTATTAAAAGTACATTTTAAACAACATGCATGTTTAAAATATGTTAAAATAAAATTATTTAAAAATATTCTGACTTTTGTGATCACATTACGGCTTAATCATTATGAATAATCTTTGAATGCAGTTTAATGACAAATTTAGTTAAATTCTCATAAAAAGGTCTGCTTTTTAAGACAAATTAATCGAAATTATTTTATTCTTCAGTTGACAATATTTGTGTTTAATCCGCATAAATCTAACTAAAGTTTGAACATTGTTTATTTAAATTATAATTTTTCGTGTTTGTTGTATCCCAGCTTTTGAAGTGTTGAGATTCTTACGAGAGAATAATTGGGGAATGATAGTAATATAGTTTAAATCTAATATAGTTTCTTGTTAACATGACTACTACAAGTTAAATGAACCCAACCTTTTATCGCTATGCTGGAATTCGAAGTAAAATTTCGAAAAACTGCATTCCAAATCAGAGGTCGACTACTTCAAATAATTGTAATCCTGTTTATAGCTAATTATTGGAATGGAGGAAAACTGTAGTTAATAGATAAATATATAACACTCTTGATATACAAACTGAAAAACTGTTTTTACTTTAACAACCTTCTAGTCCTTTATTTATAATTTCTTTTGTCGAAACTAATACAGCATATTTGTCTGTTTCATGCATAACGTTAAAAAATTCAAATATTTTCATCATTATCTCTAAGACAATAAATATGACGTTTAAATGTCTTAATTCTTTATTAGATGTCCTAAAAACAAGAATATTGCAGTTTTATATTTATGGAGTAGAATTTTTTTTCAATAAATAAATCAGATATCACTCCTCTTGGTAAAAGCAATACAACTTTTCAGTTAAAAGTACCTTCATTCAAAAACAGAGTTCCTTATTTTATCTATAAATTGTAATTTTAATCCAAGTTTAATGCGCTGAAGGATAAATATAGCACGTCAGTAAATTTTAAAGATATGAAATCGAAATTTAAATTATATAAAATTCTTAGTTTCAACTCATTTTCATTATACAACCTGAGTACAAATTGCTAGATTAGTTCTTGAAGCTTATATTGCTTATAAGTTCTTGAAGCTTAAGCTACTGTATATTGACAATTCTTTGCTCAAACTAATTTTTTTGGATATTGCGAAAGAATAATTAGACTGAGAATGAGAGTATTTAATATTATTTTGTGTAGAAAAAATATTATTTTATAGATAAGAAAAAATTCTTCAATTCTAAATAAGTCAATTACAAAGAGTTATAAATTTTGCCGTATGTATGTATATATATATATATATATATATATATATATATATACATATAATTCTTGTATATATAATTCTAATAATAATAATGGATTCTGACGAAATGATAGCAAGCAACTAATGTAATACGAATGGTCCAACCTCATTAGATAATGTGATTAGAAAATAAGCTACTGTATATTGACAATTGAATTGTCTAGTAAATATTCTGGATTTTCTGACAGCCATGGATATATATATATATATATATATATATATATATATATATATATATATATATATATATATATATATATATATATATATATATATATATATATATATATATATATATAACTAAAACTTTTTATTTAATATCAGAATTGAAAATCTTGAAGATGAAATTATTGTGTAACATGTACATATAATATGTAAGTGATAAAAAAAACTAAACTTACAAAGTTTTTATCTAAATTTACAAAATTATGATTTTTTTTTAATTGAATACAATATTTCGAGACTCAAGAGCTTATTTTGTATTGAGAAGCGTTCTATGTGATAAGGAATTGAAAAAAATGCTTGAGATCTCAATAAGATTTTTATATATCTTAGCTTTTTAATTTATAGTGTACTAAACACATTTAATATAGAATCTTAAGGGAGTTTTTCTAAAGAGAAAATGCAAAATGGAGAAAGTGCTTGCTTAAAATTCCTTATGTTAATTCTTTATTTATGCTTAAATCTTGTGTAATTGAAATAAATAATATACGTTAATAATATACTCAAACCAGACAAGTTGCGAAATAAAATTATCAATTTTCAAATTGATTCTTATATTTCGTGAAATCTCTCTCTCTCTCTCTCTCTGTGTATCGTATATAATATATTTTCATAATCTATTGCATATTACAGTTTACAATGGGTATTTATGAAAATATATTTTTATTGTTAACGTATTATATAATAAGCAGTTTTATTTTTAAATTTTCAGACCTCCATTACATATTAATTTTGTTGAAAAGTGTATCATGTTTAAAAGCTAAAGGGAGCTAATTTCTCAATTAATAATATTTCTTTGATACATAGCAAAGTAAAAATTAAAGTAAAAATTTAAACATTCTTCAACAATGACAACTTTATACCATGAAGCTTACTGCTTCTTCACAAATTATTGACATTATTTTAAACTTGGAAAGAGAGAGGGATAACTATAAATACAATGATTGCTTAAAATTGACAAGAACAATATTTTTTAATTAAAGCAACTAACATCCAAATTATTTTTTAGATTATTTATAATATTATCTCATTTATTGATGGTTGAACCACGGTACAGGTATCAATAAATATCACAATACCATATATAAAATTTCCATTTATGGAATTCTCCTTATATGTACCCTATATTTCAAATTTAATACGAATACAATTATTCACATACATACTAAATTACTCAAAAGCTGGCGGGGAATATCAAGTTTCCAAACAAGGATTTTTATTAACATTATATAATTATTTAAATTTAACATATTATCAATAACAATTATTTAATGTAAATTATATAATGTAATTAAAAAGTACAAAGAAGTATCTTTCTACCAAATTACAAACCAAATCACAGAACTGTTAGCAGCACTTATTATTTATATTTTGAATTACTTGAATTTTTAACATTTATTTATTTTTATATGATAAAAGTGTTCTTTCTCGGATTTTTGTCTTCAGATCAATATGAAGTATGCAATGCAAAATCAGGAAAAATTCCCTTAAACATATTTTATTAACGTCTAGATTTTGAATATTTAAACACGCACACCCATTACAGATTTTTAAATATATCGCTTCTGAAATAGGAAAAAAATTGAATTTAAGTCGAGTAAATTATATGTATAAATATATGAATACTAAGCAAATGCCCATGTATTTTAATTTAATCATTGCAAAATAGTAAGTCATTTCAATACCGAAATTTTTTTCACACTCATATAGAAGTACAAGTTTTATTTATATATCTAGTCTTAGATTATAGGTACATAGAAACTTTTTTTAGATTGTGTTGTTTACGTAAGTTTTTTAGAAAATAAATAGTAAATTTTGAGCTTCGAGCTATACAGCTTAAGTCAAAATTATTCAATTAAGATTCGAACCATGTTCATTAAAAATATGCTAAAAATATTTGAAGGCAACATTTCACATTTCTAGAAATGCTTTTTCATTTGAAGAAACTTGAAATGTTGCTATAATATTTTATTTAAAGTTTTGGTATCTAAATTCTATTACGTATAATCAAGTATGGAGATTTGTTATTCATAAATTTGCTATACATATTATGTTAAGAAGCATAATGCACGTATATAAGATTGCTAATGCATACAGTAATACATAGAAAGCTGCAGGATGTGTGAAATGAACGTATTTTCTTAAAAAGAACCAACAGCAAATAAATTTAAGATATATTTTGTTTTGCTATAGAATTTTTGATAATGAAATATTTTTAGTTTTCATAATATATTTACAAGAAGAGCAAACTCTCATAACTACTATTAGATTCTCAATATTATATATATATATATATATATATATATATATATATATATATATATATATATATATATATATTGCTTACATTAAAATTTCATGAACAAGTATGCGTCTATATAAAATTTTGTTTCGTGATATCTTAGAGAATGTTAAATTATTTTCAAAATATTTATTATTTACATATTTCATCTAGCTTAACAATATTTTGAGATTAATATATGGCTTTCCTTTATTTGTTGTTATATATTTTTTATAAGCTTCACTGTGCTGCATGGGAAAAGTATACTTCACTCGTTTATAATTTATTGTAACAGGTGAGTGAAATCTCTAATAATAGATTTTAATTCTAGAACGAAGTGTATAACATATGTGCTATATGAATTTACGTTGTCCTATGCATAGGACTAATCGCCCATCAATCTGGAGGATTTATAATACCTTCTTCCTTTATGTAAAATCAAATCAGAAGAGTTAAGAAAGAGGAGTGACAGAGAAAGTTCTCATGCAAGATTAATAGTTTTAAAAATTTATAAAGTAATTGTAAATTACTTTATAAGTAGTACCTATATATTACTAAGTAGAACCTAAATATAGTTTCTATTTCCAGATAAATTTATCACTGGGAAATAATTTTTTGTAAAAATTTTTGAGAGATTATATTAATATATAGGGTTAGTCTTTTGCAAATTTAATTTAAAAGAACGAGCTTCTAATAAAATTTTAATTTTCTGAACCTGGTTACATGTAATCAGTTGAAAAACTCATTCACCTTATTCACATTTATGAAATTCAATAACAGTACACATATAAATATTATAAATGGGGGCATTCGGTTTTAATGAATTAAGTTTGTAAATTAGTTAAAAAATTAGTTTGTAATCTTATTTTTTTCTCACTCTCTAAGCCATTATTTGAATATAATACCACATTTAAGAGACAAATATTACATGAATAATATTTCTTGATAAATCGTTAACAAATTATCCTTCATGTGTTTTACTGTCGGAAATCTGTCCCAATATATCCTTCTAATAGTAATTTTCATCTTCTTCATTTACACCATTTTATGTTATAAATTTATACTGTACTGAATAATAGGATAAAATGCTCTTTATCTATATAAAAGAACGCTTAAGAAGTATTTGAATATAATTTCAATACTTTTTTAAACGTAATACAATTAAATGAATATTGATCCAATTTAGTTTATATTAAACATATGGGTCATTTAAATATTATGTATTGTAATTTCTATCATTATCTGGTTGATTAGAAAACCATACTTAATGTTCTCGTGTACCATTAGTTGGATCTGTTGTGACTTTGTTGTTGAAACTCTTTCTCAAAATTGGTTTTATTATATCTTTGATGATATTTGTACCGATTTTGTTTCATTGTGAGATATGATGTATGAGAAAGTTCCTAGAGCATAACAGACGTTTATTTACGTCAGAAAGCATAAAATATTGTGATACGTTATGTACTTTCTATGAATATTCATTTTTTGAGCAGTTGACTTAAAGTAATTATTTTCCTACAGTTTAGCGTGAAATAATTTAAAATTTGTTAGACTGAAAAAATCTTATGGTATAAACTTTACAATATAAACATAAAATCTTATCAAAATTTCATTTTGGAATTATAATTAAATTATTTATGCTTCATGAAATTTGATTTAAGAGTTGAATTAATTTTCATTAGTATCAGTTATATATTTTCTGTTAATCAAAATAATTCTGAATTTTTTTAAGAATAATATATAAGAAAACAAAACTCATTTTGATTAAATTTTACATTATATAGGATTAAAAATATACAGCTTGCGTAATATAATACACATTATTTGAAACTGAAAAAATAATTTAAACAATTTTTAAATTACCTTTCCGTTTATGCATATGAAAAATTTATTCTATTATTTAGATGTAGTTTTCACATGACTAAAACCATAAATTTAGAATATTCAATATATTGCATGATATATTTTCATTTTATTTAATTTATTAAAAATATGATCATTATTTTATGTATAATTAATACAATAAATCATAAATAAAAATGAATAAATAATTTCAGTATTATTTATGTAACACATTAAAATTTTGAAATATTAATACTAAATTAATTATTAAATATTAATAAGTATTCCTGTATAAAAACTAAACAAAAGTTATTACTATTTTCAATATATTTTTCTCCAAGACATTGTAAATATTCACAATAAATTATCGGCTAATGTTTTTAACAGAAAAAAAAACAATCTGTTACATATTGTTTAATTGTAAATGTTCATTTTATTTTAATCGATTTCGGTAGCAGTATTGCATTTTTTTTATCGAATATGGAGAAGCAATTTCAGATTTATTGGCAATTTTCGACATTTACGTGATCTCTTTATTGATTGAGACCCTTACTTGAGAAAGATTACAACAAAAGGTCATTTTGATATAGAAATATTT
The DNA here is from genome assembly GCA_037975125.1 of Latrodectus hesperus. Taxonomy (NCBI): domain Eukaryota; kingdom Metazoa; phylum Arthropoda; class Arachnida; order Araneae; family Theridiidae; genus Latrodectus; species Latrodectus hesperus. The sequence goes on from CM075859.1 coordinate 34,940,545, forward strand.
CCTAAGCCAGGAGTGAAACACTTGCAACTAAACAGGTTTGGTTTTTGAGGTGGGGGTATGATCTTGGGGCCTCATTTAGGGTTCGCACCCTTGAAGAATCTCCGAACTAGTGTCCGAGTCCAGAATTGAAGATGAAAGATGGAGCCTCGGATGAAACTGAATCTTGCTCAGATATTGGAAGCTTTTCATAGGTAATTTGTGGCTTTTATGCGTCTTGCATGCAATGTTTGCATTTCTCTTTCATTTTAGATAGCAGCTTAACAATTATTCTTAATTTATTAGACCATATGTTTTGAAATTTTCAGTTATACTCATAGTTATTTCGAAAATATTCTGAATAAGAAAATAAATTTTTCATAATAAATAATATTTAGTTTTTCATCGGTCATTGATCTCTATGATTCTTGAATATTTTATAAGTAATCACACACTTTGGACAAAGGATAGTGCTTAATGTTTTTCTTTGGCATCTTGAATGTTTTGTATTATTTTTAAAACAATAAGTAATTTATATATCAGAAAAATAACACACAATGAAAATTTAATATTAAAAAGACAATTTATGAAACATATGCAAAAGTAAATATAATTTTATTTGGTATTCTTTTTAATGTTAGAATATTCACTATATTTAAAGTGTTTGTCTTTAGTAATTTAATGGTATTATAGCTATATTATATTATGTATATGTACTAAAGTATGAAAAGTCAATTTATCATTTTAAATATTTAAAAATCTATCATTAGTTAAATTGTCTTAAAAATATGAACTTACTCCCTAAATGTAAATTCATTCATTTAAATTAAATTACTCTCAATATATAAGTAAGTAATTTAATTATTAAATTGAAAATTTGATTAAGTTATGTGATGCTTTTCAGTTTATTACTTCATTTTGCTTTTAGCACTATGTATATGCATTCATTTTATTCAAATATTGGGGTGGATTTACTCACATAAAAATACTTGCAAACAATTTTATGCAAGTGAATTTATTTATATATAAATTATAAGTGAATTCACTTGCAAATTTTATTTTTGTAATTTGATATATTTTCGATAGAATATACGTTTTTAATAGAATATTTAAAATATGTAATATTTAAAAAGTGTATATGTATATTTCGAATTACAATATATTTTTTCAAATATATTTTTATTAGAATTTTTTGTATTGCAATAGAGTATTAAGCATATATGAGTTATTGAATTTCCTATCAAAAATTTTAAACAATTCATATTCAAAAGTAAATATGTCAAATATTAGAATTTTTGCATGCTTATTTTTAATAGGAAATAAAGATTTATAGATTATCACAACATAATATCAAGTAAGAAACTTACATTAAGTTTTCTTATTATAACTGTAGTTTATTAATTTTTAATCCCGCTCATTCTCAGTTATTCAAGGGATTTTATTATTAAATATGAGATAGTGCAAAGCTAGTGATTAATGTTAAATATTTGAATTTCCTTGTTGGATTGTTTTTAATAGTTTTCCTTATACACTTTTGAAAGATTTTTTTAAAATTATGCAATCTTGATTCAAATGGATTTTCAAAGCATTGTTTATTAAGAAATGTATAAATCAAATGTTATGTACAAACTAATTTTAATTTTTTATAACTATGCGCAATAAATCAACGAATCTTGAATTGTAATAAATAGTAAATTAATCTAAGATTACTCCATGGTTAATCAATTTTTTAATAGTTAGAATATTTTGCAGTTAAATATATATTAAATATTAGAATATTATTTGATGATTTTTTTAAATTTATTAAATTCTTCAGAAAGAAAGTGATAATCTAATTCAAATAAATTCAATAATTCCACAAAATTCTGTAAAGTAACAAATCCATGTGTAGTATGTTGCATGTAATTTATGTTACCTAAATTCATTGTGAATTTGTATGCATTTTTTCATCTAACACTAATGATAAAAATATTACATATAAAAAATAAATTTTAATTGTAATTTATATGATTAATGTATGACTTTTGAAATGAAAAATCATAGTGTGTTTTAATATTTGATTACAGTATTCATTTTCTAACTTAACATTTTTTTATAAGCAATGTGATGTTACCATATTGTTTGAAGTTTATACGGGCATAGATATTTTTGAAGTTTTTTTCGGTATAATTCTTTTATTTTATAAAACATGAGATATGAAAGGTAATTGCACTCTTTCAAGATTGTTTTGTATTTACACAAAAAAAATCAATATTTTGGTTACAAACCGATTTTTGTTCATCACATATGAATTTTTGAATTTTGAGTATTAAATATAATCTGGCTCATTGTTTTTATTACAAAATAAAACCGAACATTTTAGTGTGAAATATAGTTTACTTAAACTTTGAATAATTACAGTAACAGAAATTGCTTCTTTCTGTAATATTCTGTAATATTAATATCTTTTGAGTGTTCTTCCTTTTTGGCTATTTTACTGGTTCATTAAAATATTTTTCTCCACATAATTTGTAGTGATAAGTATTTTCATTAATGTACTCGGCAGGACTAAGGATCAAATGCTTGTTAGAAGAGACTATCAATGGAGTCTTCCGTTTTAAATGGTTACATTTTAATTGTATGCTGGGAGACATGATGTCAAAAAACAAATAATAACTACGAACTTTTTTCTGAATTTAACAATAATCCTTTTTATTTTTCTTAATTTTTACTCAAAATTTGCAAAATTATTGCTCAATATTTCTCTATAATTTTAATTTAAGTTTTTCACTCTAAAACTTGGTATTTTTTTTATAAATATATGTATATGTATTAAAAGAAAATGACAAAATTAAACATATTTCTCGGTTGGAACAAGTATCTCCTAAATATCAAGGAAAAGTCTGTTCTTTGAATTTTGTGCATCAAAATAAAACTCAAATAAGAGAGTGTAATGGTTGCTGTAACGGGAACTGTCGAGCTGGCAAACTTTTTGTAAACAAGTTTATATATGATGCTTGAAATATGCAGCTATGTTTTATTGGAAAATAATATATTGCTTATCTTTCAATAAAACACAGATGCTCATTTGAAACATAGATGTTTGGAAGAATAAACATTTATGCTTTAAAGCTTAGTGCTTATTTAATTAATGTTGCGAGATGGAATTTATAATTTTATTATGTATTCATCATTTCATTTTACCAATAGAATAGGAACAATTAACTGTCTACCAGTATTTTTATATTGTTAGACACTTTTGTTATAATCTCGGAGTAGAGAGATAGATTTAAATTTTGGAATAACCTTATGACATTAAAAAAAGCATTTGTAAAATTTATTCCCTTTAAGATTGTTTTATGTATGATTTTTTTAAAATGACTTTCTTGTCCTTAGGAAAAACTATTTTGGTATTGTCTATCGTTTTAAAAAACAAACAGTTATAGTCTTCGTTTACTGCACTAAATAAACAAGTACTGTGTGAATATTTGTAGTTTAATAACAAGTGTTATATTATTATATTAAGTAATAAGTTTATTAAATAACAAGTACATAAGCATAGAATGAAAATATTGCGACCAAAATATTTTCCACGAGAGAATGCATTCGACTTTGACAGCTATCAGATTAATATTAATTTCCTACCTTAACCTCGAAGAAAATGCGCTATTTTTTTTTTATCAAAGACATTGAAGTGCTTTGTAAATTCCCAATAATTCGATGTGGCGCCACGGCGCATAGTTTGGAAGTTCTTCTCGTAAATCATTTATCGATAATTAAATGCATGAGGAATTTGTTCGGTATTGAGTAAATAAAGAATTTTTATGTGTTTTAATTTGATAGAAAATTACAAAACTATAATGATACACTTCTTCAAAATATTTTTCTTCTGAAATGTTGAAATTGAAATTATTTTACTGAACTAAAATTACTTATTTAACTGACTAACATCAAGTAAAGTTAAAATTTTTTAGGTAATGAATTATTATTAATAGTATACATACTTTTCTTGAAGAAAAAAAGTTTATTTTTATTTTGTTGAAGAAAAATAATTATTTTTCTGTTTTGTTTTTTACTGAGGAGCTAAACACAAATGATTTTAATTAATGTAAAATAGCGGGTAAATTGAATACTGTTTTTTTCAAATGGTTTCAAAGGTGCAAAACTCTTGTCAGAACATAATTCTAACTCTTCAAAACTATTTTCTCAATATCACTTCGAAATTTCCAACAACAGATTACTTAAAGCAGGTTTTTTAATAGTTTTCATCATTAAATGTATTTTTTATATCAATTTAAATATTATATTCATTTTTATATGAATTAATCCTGATTTAAGAGTACTTAGTTATAAGTGACAAAAAGGATTTTCTTGTGAATCATTCTCTCCACATAAATCTTTTAAATATTTTACTGAATTTGTTCTGTAGCTTATGCTTAATAGAAAATAATACCAATTCAACATTTAATTTTTTCACGCTAGTTTTCATCATGTCAGTTTCTATTTCAAGAAAACTGGACTGATGAAAAGAAATTTATTTAATATTTTTGAATAAAGTGTTCTAAGAAAATGTCATGCAAATTGGAATAGTTTTTCAAACAGACGCAGAAAAAGTAAAATATATTTTTCAGTTCTTTTTCAATAATTTGTTAAATGGGAATAGGAAAAAAATATTTTCTCTAGTCTTTTTTTATATATGTGTATATAAAAGATTACTTCTAATTCTTAGAAAAGCTTTTTTCCTGCTCTTTTTTTTATAACAATGTTTTCATAATTGTTAGATTTATTAACAAAAATACAGAATTTTCTAAGAAATACGTTTGATGACATATCATATTTCTTATTTTTCAAAAATATTTGTATAGGTAAATAGGTGTGATCATAAGAGAGAATCAAATATATTTTAACATTTTCTTTAGTATGTCTATTTCTTTTTCGCAATGCTCGATATTTCATTGATAAATGACACTGAGTAGCATTATGCGTATAAATCATCACAGATATCCATTAACCCTAAGAGAAAAAGAGTATTTTGAAAATATTATCGTTATCAATTGATAAGTTGATCTTTATTACAAATTTAGAAAAAAAAAGTTGGTTTCGAAGATCAACAAATATGATTTCTGATTGTCTCCGACTGAATTATCTAGCGGGTAAAGTGCATTTGAAATATTTCCAAAGTGATGGCGGGGAGTATTAAACATAAAAGTGCTGTAGCTGGTTTACGATGCATACAGACACTTTCGACTTTGGCTGTGCCCAGTACGCTTGAAGAAGTACCAGAGGAAGTAGAAAACAAAGCTGAAAATACTAAGCCAGAGATATTTGGGACAGATGACTGGAAAAGGTAAAATTAATGTATAAATTTCCCATTTTAATTGGGTTTTTTTTAAAGATTTTGCTTCCATATTTATTTTTATGGATTTCTATAAAATAACGTTAAGTAAATAACATTTTTTGAAATTTATTTATTTATTATACTGTGTTTAAGTATGTAAGCCAGAAAATGTGTTGGGAAATTAAAATGTGCCTTTTTACAAGGATAATTATTCGTACCCACCATAATTCCCACCACAAAGTACCCACCATAATAGACGCGCATACACAAAAATATAGAAATTTTTAAATAGTAAAAAAAAAAATATTTTTTAAAAGATTTTGCTTCCATATTTATTTTTATGGATTTCTATAAAATGACGTTAAGTAAATAACATTTTTGAAATTTATTTATTTATTATACTGTGTTTAAGAATGTAAGCCAGAAAATGCGTTGGGAAATTAAAATGTGCCTTTTTACAAGGATAATTAATCGTATTTAAGAGAGAAATATATAATTAGATTATCAAATTAATTAAAGAATAAAAAAATATTTTTAGAAAAATTGATTAATTTTTGATCATAATTAAAGTAAAAATTATTGAAGAAAATTTGAACAAATTATTTATAGTTAGACTTTTTTTATATTAATGTTACATAGTAAAGCAACTATAATAATTTCAAGTTACTGTTTCTCTGTTATTCATGGAATTTTTACAAAAGTATTCGGCTCAAATAGTTTCAGGAACAATTGTTTTAAAATAAACCAATTTACAATTTTTTTATCAACGATGGTTCTCCATATAATTTTATAAGAATAAATTTTGTATTTAAGAAATACGCTTTTTATAAATAATTGTACTAAAATTTTATTTATAAAATTTATAAACATTCAACATAAAATCATGATTCGTTTTCTCATGATTTCTTAAGGTACAAATATTATTTATAGAATAATACATCATTCTATTCATATAATTAACCTTCAAATACTATAAAAATAATTGATATATTTTTTTAACTTTGATTTCAATTTTTTTAAAAAAATAAGAGAGTTATCTAACTTTAAAGTAACGAATTATTAATCGGAATTTAACTGAGCTAGCAGCTGATTATTTAATACTCTGGCCTTTGGTTCAACAGTTAAAGGGTTCGATTCCAGCTTCGAGAGCTTGGATGTTTGTAGCAATTCAGAGTTTCTTTTAAACAATAGATTCCAATCTATAGTTCATGTTTGGTACTCCTTGCGTACAAATTGATCATTGAGTAACAAACTAATTAGGAAATAACAAATAAAATTTTCATAACAAATATGTATGCATCAAATGATAAGAAAACGAAAGTTAATTGAATGCCACTTTAACATTTAAAAGACTAAGAAATTATAAAAGTTAATTTAAAAATTTCATAATTGGTAAAAAAATCAGTAAATTGCATCTAATTTTTCTACCAGTTGACAATAGTTGAAGATCAGTTTTCATATAAATGAAGAAAAGGAGATAAATATAATCACAAATTATATAAAAATTGTATTTAGAATAACAGATTGATTCTCATTAATAATTTTTTTGGCTTATATTAATATTATGTAGTCAGTTGTACATTAATATATGTTTCTGCTCAGGATATCAGCGAAAATTTAGGATTAAAATTTAAGATGGTATCCAGAGACACGATTTAAAAACAAGTACCAGAAGTATCATAATAGCTTAATTATTCTCCTAGGAGTTAAACCGTAAGCCCTAGGGTAATTAGCCCTCGTGTGCAAAAAATGACCATGGAGTGACTAACCAAACCAAACCTAGGAGTCGAACGCAAACCCACTGGATGGTAGTGGGAAAAAGTAATACTTATACTAGTTGATAACATGGAAAGTGTTTTCTTGACTCCTAAAATTAATCTCTTATTTTAGGCAGAGTTGAAAGAAGTTTTGGTAGATTTGTTTTTTTTTTATTTAAAGCAGTTAAAAGTGAGCATTTTTGAAATAAGATAATTACGAGAAGAATGATTTTTTTAAATTTATTTTTTCTTGTGATGTTCATTAAAATAAAGAAAAATCATGAAGATAAAATGTGTTATTGTGTTTGTTAATACTATTTTTGTTTACATTTATCAACTATACATATAAAATGAATGTAATTCTAATTTTGAAAATGTTTTAATTTAATAATAATTTGCTAAGTCTTAGTTTTTTAATAATTTATTAAATTTACAGAGCTTAAAAATATTTTGTACGTTCTTTAAAATTACATGACTCAAGAAATCTGTGTATTTTTATGACTTTACTATTTTCTTGAATTTATAAACATATAGTTTCATTAATAAATAAGCATTCAAAAGTACTATTGCTCTAAAAGCCTTTTGAAGATAAAAAAAAGTTATGTTAGCATAAAAATTCTTAGATGTTACACGAAACCTGACCTAAAATTTGAAGGCCGATGGGTACAGATTGAACTCAAGTTTCCCTTCGGGTAATTTGACCCTGATCTAATTCTTCCTTTTTATCAATCTTAATTGATATGTTGTGAAATGAAAACATTTAGTAGATAGACTTTTGTTGTTAACGGTGGATATTCTGAATCACATGTTATCCATAAAGCCATTTTTAAAAATTATAATTAATGTTAAGTATAACATCTTATATTATCTTATAAAGTAAGTTGTAATTATATTACAATTATCATTGAAAAATCTAAAACAGATTTAAAACAGAAACAGATTAAAGGATAACAATTAGGAAATTAAAATTTGATCTCTTAACCAAAAATAAATATAAGAAAAATAAACAAAGTAAAAAGTATTATACTTGATTAATAAAATTATAGATTTTCAATCAGGTATAAATTGAAACAAAGAAAAGAATAAGACGTATGACAAAATTTATTTAAAATGATTAAAAGGATAATTTTATAAAAAATTATTCAACTGATATGTTACAACAATTGTAACAGGAAATTTAAGAAAATTTCTTTTATTCTCTTCTTTGTAATTTTCAAAAATCATCCTGAAGTATACTGTGGATGATAGGAAAAGTATTATAATGACAATGAACTTTATAAGCAATGGTGACTTCATGGAAACAATAGTCATATTTACAAAAATGGTTGATTCTGCAATTTCACCTGACCTATGGATTACCGCAACATTTTGAGTTTATGCAGCATAAACTGTTAGATAATTTCACAACTTAAATGATAAATGACTTTAAAACCTTGCTTACTTCTTGAACACAAGGAAAAATGTAAATGATTAAAGTTAAACACTAAAATTAATAAGCAAAATGCTGTAAAATTATGCAGAACACACACATACACAACACACACACTTATGCAAAGCACAATTATGCAATTTTAAAGCAAAAAAAGTACTTGAATTTAAAGGGGCTGATAGTAAAGAGACAACACATCTTTGTATTATTAGAATGGAATTTTGAGCATTTTAAATCAATAAAGCCCTGAAGAGTTTTTGCTATGCAAGTTTCCCAAAAATGGGTTCAAAAGTGTTTGTTGTTGTTATTACTTATCCTCCAAAGATGCGTTACATCAGTTCCAGAATGTTGTTGACCGCAAAAAAATTCTGTAATAAGGAGATCGGATGTTAAGTTCCCCTTAGAAAATCTGAAGCAATTTAGCATATGATCAGATGAACCGGGATGGCCATAGCATTTTTTACAAAAGGGATAGATTTTCTGCCACTACCAAAAGAAATATACTTAAAGTGGCCAATTGTTAGTTTAGCCAGAGCAGTCTGGGAGCCATGGGCACATTACAACAGTAATAAATGATGTTTCTATGTACCAATGATGCGTAAATAGAATACGTCATACTAAATTGAGTTTACGTATTTCATTTGAGTATAGTTTTTGATATGAAAGCAAAAGCAAGCTCGTTTCATTCTCATTACCTTCTTTGGCCAGTGTATCGGCGACTGCATTACCACTAATGTTAACATGTTATATAGAGTTCATTTTTACCAAAATTACAATTTTTACACTTGCCTCGTATTAGAGCTATAAAATAAGCCATAGATACGGTATACATATATTCTAGGGATAAAATCATCTAAAAGTACCACAAGAAACCGTTTAGATATGATTAGAAAAGAACAATACCGATACCATTCTTTCTTTCAAGGTTTAAATTCCTGGTCATCAGGAGTATAAAGCGAAATATAAGATCTCACTTCAGATTTTCAATACTATTCATTGAAAAATAATATCAGATAACCGTTAATGTATTATTGCTGTTAACTTAATGATTTCAGTTGTTTTTCCTTACAACTGTTATTTTCGGTTATTATTAACTAGAAATCTAAATAAATTATATAATGCATATAAAATTTTACAAATGTGTGTTTGCATGCAAGTAAATGTGTAAAAATTAAATAAACATAAAACAACTAAGTTTATATAAAGCAATATAAACTATTTACATAATTTTTTATTGAGTATATTAAAAATGTAATAATTTAATTCTCATCCATAGCACTTTAAGCAATGGACATTTCCATAAGCTTTCTCATTTTTTGTAACTATTTCTATTATTTTGAGTAACCATGGTAACTAGATTTATAAAAATGGTAACATTATCTGTACGTGGGTTCGATCTTCGTCTATCTACTTGTTATTCACATTCAGTTAGTCATGGCATAATATTCCTCAATTAGTAAGGAGCGAGAGTTAAAAAGACAAGGACTTGTCACACACTTGGCCGTGATGAAAAAGTGAGGAATCGCTCCCAACTGCATGCCATACATCAGTTTATCAACCGTTGATCATGTATTCTAATGTAACACAAATATTAGTATGAATAAATGTCTATCATTTATACAAAAACTTATCTTTAATATTGATAATTTTATTTTACTTTAATGCTGTTTGTGTTTTAATTATAGCATAACAATAATTCATTTTAAGTGCTTCTGGTGGGTGCAAATAAATATTTACTAGTTTGTGCACAAAAATCATTTGACTGTTTTTAAGTGTATCTATTTGCAAAATTTTCGGGTAAACACAATAGGAATATAAGGAAAACTCGATTTAGTCTCTTGGCTTTGTAAATGATTAAACATTTTGTCTAGAAATATGCTATAAATATTTGAATTCTTTATGGTAATAAGCATCATTAGAGAAAATGCAAAATGAGTGTACAACTTTTTATTTGATTTATAAAATTGCAAAACTAGTATTATTCAAAATAGTTTCATTAGTATGTTGCACCAAGAATAAAAATGAACTAATACTGCCAAGAACTGCATTAAAAGTTGTAAACTCTGACTTAAAAAAAAGAAACTCGCATGTCTCAGAAAGCATAAAGTATCTAACATTCAACCAGTTTTATTTTGCTAGAATTTTAAAGCATATGATTGTTTTACCGGCATTTTTTTATAAGTCTTGGGTAAGAATCATTCACTTTATTATTTTGCCTCATATTCTCTTATGAGCATTTCTATTTATCTGTAAGACTCAGTTTCAGCAGTTTATTTTCTCAAATATTTTATTAATGAAAAATGTAAATTTTTCAGAGTGGAAAATGCAGTTAATGATATATTCAAGAAGGAATTCACTCTAAATGAACAAGGGATCCTTTTCAACCTTCATCAGAATGTTAAGTGAGTATATAAAATATTCTATTATTCTTATTAACAAGAAAATAATCATATTATTTTTAATCATAAAGGTTCTAATATTTTTGCTATTTCTCATCATAGTTACTTATATTTGCTCATATTATTTCTTATCATATTACTTAAAAATAATTGATTAAAACTACTTTTTAAAATTGGAACAATTATCCATTTTTTTTAATAAATATTCAGAATTTTATCAGTTTCGAGCATATAATAAAAATAATTCAGGAATTAAGTATTTTGATAGCATTATATATAAGAATGCTTCTTAATATTTGACATAATTTACTACGAATAATAATTTTTAACTAGGTGGTAAAAATGATAAGCTTTATGTTGTGTAATCTTGAACGCTTAAAAAATTATTAGATATTTAAAATTGTTAATGTATTTAACTAGAGTGTACGAGAGAGAAATTCATGCAAAATTGAAAGTTGAACAAACAGTTTGAGTATTTATTGATAAAATGTTTGAGATTGTCATTGTTAATCTCCTTGTATCGATTTCTGGATGAGTTTCACCTAATAGATAGATGGAAGTAACTGAAATTTACTGGAAAAAGGCATGTGCAACGCAACATCTGTCTGTATCGCTAACTGTTTTAGCTTTGCGTGTGTGTTGCTGACTTACACATGGAATTATAACGAGATAAAATTAGGTAGCAATGGTGTAGCATTTACAAGTGAGTATGAATTATATTTACAAAGGGGAAAAGTTTTTGTCAGTGGATAACGCTATCACTGAACTAAATTTGGGAATTATCTTTGAGATTTTAATGAAGTAGGCTATTTGACCGAAGATGACAGGAAATGAATGTAGCTTTATATTGATACGAACGAGCGTAAAACTTCAATTATTCCACATTATTAATCCGTAGAGTAAGCTTCTTTGTCCTTACTCAACAGTTTAAAAATAGAGGTGTTGGCGTTGCTGATTTGGCTTAGATGAGAGAAAATATGGTTTATGTTTCGCAAGAAGAAAAAGTATATGATAAGCTGTTGGTAAGGCAATGGGTCTCTAGATTATGTATTCAAATGACAAAGAAGTATTTTTATTACACAAATTCATACAAAAATATCAACATAATGGTCATTAAAACACAATGAAAGTGAATTTTAATGACGAGTGAAAGTGTTGATATAAAATTAAGTGAATTGAAGTGATCTCTGAAGACCATCTTATCTGAAGACTGCTCAAAAGTGTAGCATGAATTCTTGAGAGAAGAGATGAATTTTACCTTTTTTACCTTTTACAATTATAACTAATTAATTATTCTTTCTCAAGTGTGTTCGTATTAGAATTATTCCATTGGCTACAAGGTATAAGGAAATATATTATACAATAAAACTGTGTCGCAGGAATTATGTCTTAGCTATTCCCTGAAACATTTTCTCTGTATTACTTGCAAGTAGATTTAAGTAATAGTTATGCTAATCTTCCAAGTTACTTTAGCACTTTTCAGTTTGAAAATGGGTATATTAGCAATAAATGATCCATAGTTGAATGACTAAACAAACTTTTACTGAATGTAGCTAATCTTTTATATATTAATTAAATTTTTTTGTGCATTAACTCGAGTTTTATTAATATACTAACTTTCATGCACTGTAAAAAAGAATGTTTCTAAAAAGAGATGAGCTTTAAAGAGATTGCATTTTACTTAAAATGCAAAGAAATTAACAAACTTAACTCTGCCATTTGATTTGAACTGAAAAGTGATTGCAATTTTGGGATAACAAAAATATAAAATACATATATTCAAACTGACAGTTACTTGAGATTGCTTTTTGTTTCTCTGAATTTCGTTTATTTAATTTTCAATAATTTATTAATTCTTAAATTCAGGATAGATACAGATTCGTGTTGATAAGAGTAATTATTTATTTAAGCCGCAAAATGAATGAAATATTTTCATAAGCGAGTAGTGTCTCAATTATGTGCTTGGATAATTTTTCGAAACGTTATAAAAGGGAGAACAACAATGTTCTTCTTCTTAAAGTTGGGTTTGTATGTCATTGGGCACCTCTGCTTTTATCAGCATTTTGTACTATTAACTCCAAACTCAATGTTTCCTAGTTCCAGTTGCTCGGGTCCCCACTTTATTAATAAAGTTCGATAACCCTTTAATGGAGTCTAGGTGTAACTCTAGTATGGATGATGCCTAAAGAAGTTAATCTAGGCAGGGCAAGGGCCTCGCATTCGTAAATGTTATGCTTGGCCGTTTCCTCTTGCATAATACATTTCCTGCAGATAGGGTCTTGCTGAAACAGTCCCATTTTATGGAGGTGTTTTCTGAAATAGTAGTGCCCAGTTATGAAGCCTACGATTAAACGTATCTTCTGCCTAGAGCATGAACAACAGTGTTAGTACATAAAGAAAAATCTATACAAGTATTCTAAAAGTCAAACCTTATCCAATGTGGGTGGAATTTAAAAGGACCACTCCCTACCCCTTATTGTTGTATTCAATACTGTAAGTTTAAGAAATCGAATTTAATTTGCATAATGCAATCAAAGACCCACTATACTGAAAAAGTTTATGCGCATTAAATTTTCATTCAATCTAATATCCTTTCACTGATGTGATGGCGAAAAGAAAATGTGCTACTTCAAATCTCTTCGCTTGTTCATGTCTCAAAATTATAGGATGTTTAATTTTATTTGAGTTCAAATGGGTGACTAATTGTATAATCTGAAATGGCTCTCATTATTATGCATTCATCTATGTATCTAAATTTTTTTTAACCGAAAATTTGAGAATTATTCAAAAGCAGATAAATACATAACCTCATATACTTCAGCTTAATTCATGCACGAATTTGAAGTGAGAATAGCAATCTGTAGACAAATATTTGCAATATATTTTTCTCACAAAAAATCTTGTATGTCCTGACAATAAAAATAAAATACATATCGCATAAAGATGTGAATAAACTTTTTTGATTCATACGAAAGAATAAAAATCTGAAATTAGGGAGGAACATTTTTATACCTTAAAGGATAAATTTATACTGTTAGTGAAAGAACTATGACATCTTACAAAAAATTACTAATACAGAATATGAAACACGTCTTTGTTAAGAAAAGAAAATAGGAAAGAAGTGTCTAAATATATATAATTTTTTTACGCATTAATTATCATGATTCGTATTTACATGTAATTTATTCTTCGTAGTAAAAAAATTAAATACTTGTGTGGGTGTGATAAATATAATTATATGTATAAATTCCGACATTAAAAAAAGGCAATTACACGTATAAAAATATATAACTTAAATTAAAAAAAATATATAAATACTTCCAAATTATTTTTATTTTGTTGGCTCAAAAATTACGATTGAAAACTTTTTAATGATATTTTAAAATCCATATATATATATATGGGCAGTATTTACGTATCACTAGGAAGGAAGTCCAGAAAATTCCAAAGTACCCACCATAATAGACGTGCATACAGAAAAATATAGAAATTTTTAAATAGTAAAAAAAAAAAAAAAAAACACGTTTTTTTCAACTAATATTTATTGCTCATACTAAGTCAATTTAACGATATTGATTTTTCATTTCAGTATCGATTTACTTAAAAGTAAAATTAACATCATATTTATTAGCTAGCAATACTTTTTCATTTATTATTTATATCTCTTAATTGTTTATAGGAATATTTTGAGGTCTAGAACTGGAACATTCTTATTCGACTGTTACAAGGTGAGATTTAGTTTATATGATTTATGATTGGGATGCTTACTCTAAGCTCTCTTAAGAATTTCTTAAAAGATATTCATTATAATAGATATGTATCTCAACTTTGTTTTAATTAATCATTCTTTGTTTTCAGGAATGGCTAAACAAAGAAATGACTTTTCATGCCAACAAGATTCGTGACCTAGAAGGTATTTAGGAACATTTCGATTTTACTTATATTTAATTTAATATTGTTGTTGTTTCAATTAATTTTTTATAGTTATATATATATATATATATATATATATATATATATATATATATATATATATATATATACATATTTGAAAAATTAAACATAAACAGAATCTTAACTTAGAGCTTTTTGTATAGCGAATATTTTTTAATATTATTCAAAGATTCTAAAATTTAAACATGAAAATTTATTAGGACAAGAACTCCTTCGTGCCATAGAAGATACATGGATTTCTTTTTATACTGATACGTTGCCAACATTGGAAACTCTATTTTATCAAATAAAAGTAAGATAGTTTTTTTAAATACCTTGTAATTATTTTCAGATTAATTATGTTTTATCAACAATTAATTGATTTATTTATTAAATATTTTAAGTGATTAATACTTCCTTAGTTAAAAAATAAATTATTAAATATTCAACACGTTGTTTAACATCTTGAATAGTAACGTGTGTTATTCCTCTTAGTGTAATTCTGAATTTTTAATTAATTATTTTATTTCTATTTACTTAATTTTTTTTATAAAAAGTAGCAATCATTTATTACTGAATTTGAACGTAAAGGAGGTTCAGCATAGTAACTTAATTAGGATTATCGACTGATATAAATATTACAGGGAAATTTTTGTGTAAATAGGCGTTCCAACCAGTTTTGTCTTGCGATTTTTGTTATTCTGAAATAATAAAATTAATTCTTGAACTCCCTTCTTATTTTATCAGTATACATATTTTTAATAACCAAATTTATACATAATTTTTCTGTTTGTTATCTATTTTTTTATATTTCTGATATTGTAAATGGAATCTAAGTGATCTAGAACGCATTATCTTTGCTGACCCTCTTTTTCCACTATTTTGATAGTAATTAATAGGGTTTTATTTCAAATCAAAAACTGAGGAATAAAGATGGAAGTTTTATTTCCTATTATCTTTATAAAGAGTTTCTTAAAAGTGTGGTAATTCGCAAAATGTGTGTGAATAAATGTCTATGGATATTAATTTATCTCTAATTTCTCATTCACTATAAGTAGTGAAAGAGTAATATGAAGCATATTGCCCACTGATAGTGTATTTTCCTGCAATCTAATAAAATTTACTCAAAAAAGATTTAAAATATGTAAAAATTTGTTTTAAATATTTGTATGAAGCATAATTTCTAATAAAGATAAATATATTCAATGATTGCGTTTTGAATCTCATTTACGTAACCTACTCTCCAATTTATTGTTGTTTAAAATATTTTTTCCCTAAATACTTGCATTAAAAAGTCTTATTTAAATATAAAAATCTTTCATAAAACAACCTATTATAATGATTATCTTAATTTAACTGATATTTTTGTTGTATAATTTATAAATTTACATTGTGCTATCAGTGAATTATTAAAAACTAATATAATATCTATAATAATAGTATAATATTAAAACTAACAAATATTAATATTATTATTTAAAGCTGATAACGTTACATACATGATACATACATTTTTACACTTGATGCATATATATTATATTTCATTTAAAGATGATAGTGTATTAAGTTATCAGCATAAAAATATGAATATTGATAGACTAGAGACTATAATCTAGAACTGTTCACAGACTTATATTATTTTAACTTGAAACTGGTTATTGAAAATTTTAAAAAGCAAAACAAATGGAAAGTTAAAAAAATATTAACGGTATTTGTAAATACTATGCTTCAATAACTTGGTTATAAC
Organism: Latrodectus hesperus; assembly: GCA_037975125.1. NCBI lineage: Eukaryota > Metazoa > Arthropoda > Arachnida > Araneae > Theridiidae > Latrodectus > Latrodectus hesperus. The sequence goes on from CM075859.1 coordinate 34,957,103, forward strand.
GTGGCTTACTTCTGTTCGATATTTGTGTGTGTAAATAAAATATTTTATTATTATAAATAATCTATTACTTTTTATTAATCATTTATGAATACTTTGAATCTTTGTCTTTTGAATGTATCGCAGTTTTGAAGTTACAAAAATCCTTTCAAGAAATTAGCAAAGTTTTAAATTTTTGTTAATTTACGAACATATATTAAAAAAATTTATGTATTTATTTAGGTTGTATGGTTATTTTCTGTTTACTTTTTATTACTGCAATTTACAAATAAAATTGTAAGGTTCAAATGTTGAAAATTTTGCGATTTTTCGTAATTTGTTAAAAATGTTATTAAAATGCATTTTAACTGGCTGAAAAATGTAAAATGAAGTATATCGATATTTTGTAATAGGTACGGTGTATTAATTAATGCTTTGTGTATTAAGATATTAGTTTGTAATTAAATTTATTATAATTATTTTATCATTCATTATAATTATTTAATCATTCATTTATAATTTTAAATCGAAGCCTAAGGGAAGAGCATCAGTCAGGACCTCGACTTTAGTGGCCTTTAGAGACTACATATTCTTTGCTGAAAATATTGAAGGTAATTATAATTTATTGTTTTATCCAATTTCAATTATATAATACATTTGAATTATATAATTTGTTAATGAATATAATATTAGAATTTACGTAAATAAGTTTTGAAATATATTGGTGCAATAAGTTGTAAAATATGAAACACATCAGAAACAGTGTCGTTCTACTATTTTCACGAATTTTATGGAAGTTAAGACCATAGACGTTCTTTTGCAACTTACTTTTGTAATTTGAAATCAAAAGAAAGTAATTTTTTCTAAAATTGCCATTAAATGCTTATTTCAATTAGAAATTTCTTTAGAAAATTTGAGGTGAAACATTAATGTTACTTCGGGCAAGAAGTTATATTATTTGAAAAAGAAAAAATAATTTTAAGGGATAAGGCATTTTATGAAAAATTCCTAATATCCTAATTTTTTATTCTCCATTTGATGTGAAATTTATTCATCTGAAGCTTCATGCTGAATAAGATAAGCAGTTTAAGATAGGAAATAATGTTTAAGTTTTAGTAGAATTTAATAAGCATGTTCTTTCCCCTTTTCATAAAATATTTCAACTTAAAAAATAATATAAATACATCTTTTAAGATGTACATTTGCAAAAGATTTATATAAAATGTTAAAATACTTCAAAGTAATTAGCTGTACAAGAAAAGAGTATATTGGGCTGAACTGAAATATCCGGACTGAAATATAAGGAGTCATTCCTGCACATTAATAACCGAATTCACCTTGAAGTTAGTCTAAGGTCTTTATGTTGTTGTTGTTATTCTCGAGATTATCGAGCAGCTAGACCATCTCCATGTGAATCCGAAAGTGTCTAAAAAAAGATGAGGGTCCCGTAGGACCTCGTAATTATCAATATTTAAACACACCAAAATATGAGCAGGGGAAGCATTTTTAGCTGTGTACCAATGGCCCTCCGGGGATATTTTCCGACCCCGCTTAAAAATGAGGGCTCTTGTGTGGCCACTCAAGAAACGCGAGAAAGTAGTTTGGTGGGATCTCGGTGAAAGCGGGAAGAATTCCCCCCCCAGATTTGTTGCAAAATACCAAGAGTGTTTGGGAGGGGTTTTCGAAAGAAGGACTTTATGTAAAAGGCAGATAAAAAAACATGTATTGCCTCATTTTTGTGTTTTTTAGTTTCTTTAAGGCATTAAAAATAGTATAAAAATGCGCATTTATTATTTACAGATTGCAATTGTAGATTTCCATCAATCAAGTGCATTTTCCCGCACTTGATGTTATGAATGGAAAATGTGGTTAATTTACTCGAAAAATATCTGGGGACAGATAAGGGATGTTAAATGATTTATTGTGTGTGTGTTAATATAAGAATATCATTAGTATTAAAAAGAAAGAAGAGAATTCTAGTTTTTTAAATATACGATTGACTTTTATATAGGTTCATATCTGATTAAATGTCTATAATATCACATGCGTCGATTGGCTATAATAGCTCATACGTCTGACTGGATGTCTATATTTAAATTTTTGGTGCATTTTGACATGACTTTTTACTTGAATGAAATCTTAGGAGGAAATCCTGATGAATGTCATAAAATTATTGTATGCTACAATAGGTCATACAATCTATTTTAATTTTATTTTTACTAATAATTTATGATAAATCTTAGCTAATAAGTCCGCTAAAAAATATAATTTTACAAATAGGCTCTTAAATATACTTATAAAAATATATAAGTACACGAAAAATAATAGTTGGTATTTCTTTGAAAAGTAATTTGTAATAATAAACTGAATTTTTTAGTAATTGTATAAATGAAAGCGTCTTCCAAAAAAAAAAAAAAAAAAGAAGGTTAGTAATTGTTTACTACTTGAAATAAATGTCTAATAATGTAGGAATTAAAAAAATTGCCAAGTTATTTTTACAATTATATAAGTGCTAAAATTTTTCATGAAATTTATAGTACTGAATAACTAGCAAACGAAATAGACTAAGTTTATGAATACGAATATTATAACTTGATTATAAAAATTCTGATGCTTATGTTTCTCACAAATTCAAAATCAAACAACTGATCTCTTCCAATTAATTCCAATACTTTAACTAATTTTTTTAAGTATCCTACGCAAATATCCACTAGTAAATGTATTAGCATATTATTTTAAGTTTATTAGAGAGATTTACCCCAACGTTGAATATTATACTTTTAAGGTATTTCAATCTTTAAAAAGAAACATATATATGTATATATATATATATATATATATATATATATATATATATATATATATATATATATATATATATATATATATATATATATATATATATATATAATAATACTAATAATAATAATAATGATAATAATAATAATAATACAAATATAGCATTTGAAGAATTAGAAATTTTATCATCTAACATATTTACTGCCTGAAGTTTAAATTGACAAATGCTGTATTTATTTTTTTAATTATTTATGAGAAATAAATAATTAATCATATGTATCTAAAATAGAGTATAATTTATAACATTTAAAACTATTATGACGAGTGAATTTGTTTTTAAATTTATGTAAATATAAGGTGTAATTTATTTATTCCATGTTTTTCTTGCTTACAGAAACCATCAAGAAAGAAATTGAGAACTTAACTCCGGAGCTTCGTCATATGATACTTGTACTTTATGTAAGTAAAAAGTGTTAAAAGGGAAAAATATATCACAAAAAAATAAGCACCAGGAGTTACTTACATAACTCTTTTCGCGTATTGTAATTTTAAAACTAGTTTTAAATTTTAAACTGTAAGCGCGCATTTAATATAAATCTAGTGCAAGCTCTCTCTATCAATTATTATATATACATAGATACACATATATTTATATACATAATAATTGATGGATATATATCTTTAATATATGGTGTATATATATTTAATAATATGAGTGCAAAGGTAATTGCTGTATGGAGTGGATTACTTATGCATTGATCATTGAAGAATTATGATACCATGTATTTTTTTATTAGTGAGAACTACATTAATATAATTATGAGTATATATATATATATATATATATATATATATATATATATATATATATATATATATATATATATATATATATATCTGAGTTTAGCGTCTGCTGGAATGGCTAAAAAATGGGCATTATCACTTTCAGTTTATCCTAAATCGATGGAACATACCAATTGATTGATTCTATAGTAAAGTTCCAATTTGTAAAAAAGTCTAAGTTATATATCAAGCACAATCCATTTGTATAAACTAAGATAAATCAGTAAATGAGAAGTTCAATCTAAATCTTATATATTATGAATTTACTTATCAAATGCAATGAAATCAAAAGAAGTGAAATTTAAGTAATTAAGTAAAAATTATTCCATCAAAATTTTTGAAATATCAGAAGCTCAAAATAGGTATGTACTCCAGCATAAACAATGAGTGTGTAAGACTTTGAAAATTCGGAATTAAGTTAATTCCGTCTGTTCCGTCCATCAATGTCCTCTGCACCTTCATTTTTGAATCTGAAAAGGGCAGATGAAATTATCATATTTTTTTAGTGTATTCTTTTTTAATTTCTTTTGAACTTCTAAAAGTCGGAATATGATCCTGAGTGATTTATACTTGTTGATTAGCAATATAAGAATTTTTACTGTTATGGTGGGAAAATAATTGATATATTAATGAAAATGTTTTACATATGTTTCGAAAATTCCCCAGCGTATTTATTATCCCCAAAAGGTACTTTAAATTGTAAGAAAAATTCTTCATATCTTGTGTGTGTTGAACTAAGTATTTATGCAAAGATTACAATCACAGTAACTAAATCAAAGCTTTTGTTTTGTATGGTCACTTTTTGCACACAAACTTTAAAACAGCTGGAACCTATAGTGTAAAGTAGTATTACAAACATGCCTACTAAAGGTGAGGATCAAAACCAGGATCTACTGAACTGAAAGATAATCCTGTGTCAAAAGAAATTAAGTAAATGAATACAATTATGCATACAACACATAATTTTTCTAGTTCAGTTTTTTATTTAAATTAATTTTTTTTAACATTTGAATATAATACAGATAATTTAAAAAAAACATTATTAACTGAAATTTTAATTATCTAAGAAAACACTTCTTTCCATGATGTTTGTTAATCGGAAGTCGACTTTACTTGATTTTATAGAATAATATTCATATGAATTTCATTTCGTCATGCTTTTCTTAATACAGATGTAAGTATACACGGAGTATGTTAGTAACATATTTCAAGTAGGAAAACGCAAATTTGCACACATTCAATTGTTTGATTTGTATGCAAATTTCACACACGCAAATTCACACTTTGAAATATTTTTAAGTTCCTAGAAATTTGCAAAATGTGTTGATTCTTGTGGGATGAATTTTAGAATATACATGTGCTAAAATATAATTTTGTATTAATTTAAAAATCCCAGTTATATACTTTTACTTTTTAAGACAATTAGGTTAAATTAAAACTTCAAATTTTCAGTATTTAAATTAAATATATTAAATTCTCTTCAACACACACAAATTCACAAAATCTTGTATCCTTTTTTACATTTTTGTAAACATTTTAACTATTGATAATATATTAATATTCATACATTAAAGTATAACTTTTCATTAAAAGTAAGTTATTGGTTGACTGATTGCACACTATTCTTTATATATTTTCACATTAAGTTTAAAAGGTTTGGGATATTTTAACAAGCTTTACATTTTAAATTTTACAGACGGTTCATGATACGTATCCACCATCTAAAAACAAACTGCGTCTTGAAGCCTTGGCTGCTAAGACATGTGAAACTTTTCTGGGATATCTTGGATTGTATAGGAATGGTGAATTAGTTGTGCCTTCCAGTGAACCAACAACAGTATCCAGAAGAAGACCAAGTGGTATATATCACCCAAATTTATGATTATATATATATATATATATATATATATATATATATATATATATATATATATATATATATATATATATATATATATAGTAAGACATTCTATAATTTTAATGTTGTAATTTGATTTGATGTTATTTTTCAACCTGTCGAGTAAAGCCTACAGGCTTTACTTGTCAGGGAAATTATTGATGAAGGGGTATTTTTGAAAGATACGTTAGTGAAACATGTTTATTTTAGTTGATATATTAAGTTCTTTGTGTAAAATGCATTCAGTAAGGGTTGCAGTTATATATATTTTTCTCACTAAAGTCAAAAGTAGTTCAGTTACTGAAGAGTTCATAAATTATATCAAAATTTTAGCTGCTTTTTAGATTTTTTATAAAATAATATCCCCCATTAAACTTTTAGATTTTAATGTTAGAATATTATTTATTAATATTAATTGTGTTTAAATTCTTTGTGTATATATGATTGGTAGTTTTCATTATTTTCTTTACAGTTTAATACATTCAGCTTCTTTCTCTTTTATATAAATATCAAGCTTTTATATAAAAAATACAATGGACGAATTTTTTTAACGGTTAGCTAATAATGCAAAATATTATAATACAGTATTTGTATAATATTTTATTTTAACGCGTCAAGATAATACAGATATAATTTTTTTCTTAAAGGATTATTTTCTTAAAATGAGAAATATTACTGTGAAACTTAAATGGTAAAATTCAATCAATTAAGCTATTTACGGTATTACAAATATAATTCTAGAAACACTGAGTTCACAGTAAAAATATTAATGATATTTCAGGTAGAAATGCCTGAAGACTTCTTTCTTTAGAGACTCGCAGAAATTAATAATATTTTGAAACAAATTGTACATAAGTTAGTACAAATGCTTGATTAGAGGATAAGAGTACATATATATTTTATTTATTTTAATGTCCATGGAAAAGTTTGGAAAATTACGGATGATAAAAGATATAGCACACAAACTCCAAGTTAAGAACTTTGTGTGTATACTTTTCCTAAATTTAAAATGTGGCAAAGATATTAAATTTAAAGATACCTAATATTAGTTAATGTTGTATGGACATTTAAGGATGTTTGTGTATGTACAGATAGGGGTCAAAAATATAAGCTTAAAAATAATTCATAATATTTATCAAAGTTTGGCTAATTTTAATTTTAATCCAGCGTCTTTATAGCTATAAGTATGCGTAACAGTTATAATTACATTTCTCAAACTGAAGGAAATTTAAAACCATATCAAGTGCTAAGTGTTTCAAATTTAAATTCATTGCAAAATGTATGAATTTTAAATATACGAGGCAAATAATCACTACTTGAGCATTTTTTATTCTTCTTATTATGTGATCTCTAAAATAATCTTAACACACCAAATCAAAGGAATCATGGGAACACAAGTAATTTACCCTGAAACGCTTGTTTAAGCAAAGGAGAAACAATAATGGACAATTTTAAACAATTACAACAAAACACTGTTTTTACTGTCAAAAGTAACATTTCATGTCTTCACATCACTATTATCATTTAGTCTCTTATATTATCTATTGAATCACCATTTCAATTAGCATCATTTGCGAAACTAATGAACTACCTCTATCCTTTAAAGTAGAACCACACTTACGTTTAATATAAATGCTCTTATCTCTCATTACTGTTGCTACTTTTAAATATTTCTCAATTATAATTGGAATTTTTGATAACTCTCAAATTTTTAGTTACCTAAAATATTTATCTCCGGTTAGAAAATTTGGTTGATAAGAATGTTGAAGATAAATATTCAGCTTGAAGTTTATTGATGTACCAATACCTTGCCTGCTTTCAGTTATTTTTTTTACTTCAACACTTTCTTATCTCTAAAAGTCAACTTCTTTTTTACTCCACTATTCTGTTCATTGGTGAAAACTTTTCAATTTAAACGAAGGCATTCATACGCGTGGTATTACTCTAAAACAATCATCAGGATAGTTTTTTTTACACTGATTGTGCTGTATAAAACTATTTTGTCTTTTTACACGTTTTATAAATTGTAAAAAAGTGGGTTTATTTAACAGCAAAACTACCCCCTGCAGACTTCTCAACTGCTAATATCATATTGATACTTATATCTTTTCAGTCATTACAGGGTAAACTGTTTCAATAGAGGTGAGAAAAACGTTACTAGAAATAAGTTAGAGTAGATAATAGAAATGTTCAGCTCACATAATCTACATCATATATACTTGATAGATACGTTCTGTGCTCTGGTATATATATATATATATATATATATATATATATATATATATATATATATATATATTGAAGTGTCACTGAATTAGGGATAGCAAGGGCTATGCAAATTGTGCAGCTATTCGCATCATTTAAGCACAAGTGAGGGCGCTGTGGTAACTACATATATAGCGCGTACTGTGGTTGTTCTGATTTAGTTGTTGGAACTGCAAGTATGGGTAAACTGCCTAATTTAGCCGCTTTCGATCGTGGACAAATCGTAGGTGCGCGACGCATGGACCATTCGATTTCCGAAATCATCAAGCAACTAGGATTTTCAAGGCCCACAGTGTCAAGGTTATACCAAGAATAAATGTATGGTGGAAAACAAACTAGTGATCAAGCAAATTGCAAGGGACAATTAGCCTTGACAGTGTGTGGTGAGAGACAACTCAGGCGTCTTGTACGGAGCCAGCGAAGCCAAAAATTAGCTCAAATTATCACCAGTTGAATGACGTTGCCAGTCGTACTGTCAGTAAACGGGCTGTGCAACGCTCGCTTCACCGTATGGGTTTCGGGAGCCGTCGACCTACGAGAGTACCATTGATCAATGCTCGTCATCGGGCTGCACGTTTTGCCTGAGCAAGAGAGCATAGAGACTGCAGTGTAGAGGACTGAAAACGAGTAGCATGGAGTGATGAGTCACGATTCCGACAACTTAACGCAGAATGGGTCTAAGAGTATGGCGTCAGGCTCATGAAGCTATGGATCCTACCTGCCAGGTTAAAATTGTATAAGGGCATGGTGGATCAATTATGGTCTGGGAAGTTTTTTCGTGGGACTGTTTGCTATCTTTGGTCCATGTACCAACCTCCCTCAGCGCAATTCGGTACGTAGAGTTGCTGGATGATCCCCTCCATCCGTTTATGCTTTTTTGTTATCCGCATGGTAATGGAGTTTTCCGCCGCCCAACTTGTCTAGTGGTCAGTGTGCCAGACTGTGGATAAGGAGGTCCTGGGTTCGAATCCCTGTTCGGGCATGGATGTACTTTCTCTCTCTATCTATCCTGTCTCTGTCCCTTCCTTGTATGAATGAGGTGTGAATGGTTGCCTACTCTATAAACGAGTACCTATGGCATGTGTGTACTGAAGAAGTCGGACTCCACACCAAATATGGTTCAGTTGGAAAAGAGGAGCAGCGCACCCCATATTGCCAGCCTAGCTGGCACACGACAACAACAGCAACAATGGAGTTTTCCAACAAGACAACTGTACCTCTCACAAGTCCCGGTTGGCTACTGGCATGTTGTATAATCATTCCTCTGACTTTTCTGTCACAAATTAGCTACCTAGATGCCCAGACTTAAATCCAATATAGCATATTTGGGATATTTTGGAACAAGGAGTGAATGGCCAGCACACATCACCGATGGACCCTACTGAATTAAGGAGAGTTTTAGTCGATGTTTGGTAAACCATTTCCATGGAACGCATCCAAAAAGTTGTTGAATCTATGCCTCGTCGTGTGGCAGCCGTTATCAAGGCCAGAGGAGGCCCAACTCGTTACTAAATAGGAGCAGCGCACCCCATATTGCCAGCCTAGCTGGCACACGACAACAACAGCAACAATGGAGTTTTCCAACAAGACAACTGTACCTCTCACAAGTCCCGGTTGGCTACTGGCATGTTGTATAATCATTCCTCTGACTTTTCTGTCACAAATTAGCTACCTAGATGCCCAGACATAAATCCTATATAGCATATTTGGAATATTTTGGAACAAGGCGTGAATGGCCAGCACGCAGCACCGATGGACCTTACTGAATTAAGGAGAGTTTTAGTCGATGTTTGGTAAACCATTTCCATGGAACGCTTCCAAAAACTTGTTGAATCTATGCCTCGTCGTGTGGCAGCCGTTATCAAGCCCAGAGGAGGCCCAACTCGTTACTAAATAGGTATCCCTAGTTCAGTAGCACTTCAGTGTATATTCTGGTCCATATATTCCGATTATTTTGTTTTTTATTTATAGTTGTAAAACACTTCAACAAACTTGAATCATACTGTAATAAATAGGTTTCAATTATTATTTTTGTTTCCGATATATTAACCCCAGAATGATTTTTGCTATTAATTCTTTCATCATATATGATGTAACATAATTATATATTTAATTTATATTTAATATCATATCCATGCATTGTACTTTACTAAGTATTGTATAGAACAAGAAATATTTATACACTGAAAATAATACAATTATTTATCATACATATTTATTTGAAATTATTATTTTAGCTGACGTAGGTCCTCGACGTATATCTCGGCCGTTTAATGTTCAGCCTCAGCAAATGGAAACTTTGAATCAGCTTTTCAGGAATGCTGTTAAACATAAATCAGCAAGATACGAGAACAGGGGAACTGCTCATAAGGGTGAAGGTTCGAGTAATGTTTTGAGAAAAAGTACTTAAACATTTGACACAATGTATTTTCTCTTAACCATTATTTTGTGGCTGATACTTTAATGTTTCAGTTAATAAATAATGTTCTTTGTGGTTGTGTATGACTTATTTTTGCCTCATACATAAATTTTCTTGAAGTATACTGAATTTCAAAGTATTTGAAATCAGTATGTTTAAAAAAGTTGAAAGAATGAATTAATTTAGTTACAATCTTAAAAAAAATTAACAATAGAAGTGATGTTAACATGTGCCAATCTAAATGATTTTAACTAAAATAATTTTGTTTTTTGTATTAATTAGGATATTAAGAATAATAAGTATTTGTTATTAAAAATAGTAATTTTCCCGAAAGGAATCATAATGAAATTAAATTTAATACAGAAATGCCTTATTTGATACAAATATGCTATTAAATTTTCAAATCGAAATGCAATAAAATAAATCTCCGAAATTGTTATTTGGTTCGATTATTACATGTTACAATATGTGCAATTAGACAATGTAATAGGGAGTCAAACAGGTTTTTAATATCTGCTTAGGGAAGAGCATTCCATATATTGCTTATTTTCCAAAATTCATTTATAATACTGTAATATTAGAATAACGAGAGATCGTACTAACATAATCAGCCACATATATGTATACTCAAGTATACGATGATTAAGCAGACCAAGAATAAAGCTAAAAGCATTCTGCTGAAAATAAGCTTTGAGTATTCCTTCCAACAGATGGGCAAGCCTTATCCTGATGAGATATAGTTCCAGGAATGCCTTGAAAAAAAGGCACAACTTCAGGTTCAAGCACATCCTCGGTACAAAATGATTACAATTGAAGTTTCAAAGTGCTATAAAATGGACGTGCTGTATAAAGGATTTCTGATACAGGATATCAGTTCTGTTTTCTTCCTTGTGTGTGGTTCTTTTATAATCTTCAATAATATCTAACATTATATGATATGAAATTATACATAATATGAAATATCTTCAATAATATCTAATATTTTCAAATGAAATTGATATGTATGAAGCCAATGGAAGAAGTAGTGTGTGGGTGTTCCAAGTGAATAATATATGCAAGAATTGGTTAATGCTTTGCCAATTATATGTCTTCAGTTTTGATTGTTGATATGAGTTCTTGGATTACATATTAGTCTCTTTTTTTTTGCCTATGATAAGTACATCTGACTTTCAGGTGCTAAAGTGAGCCTTAGAGAATTGCCTAGTTTATAGAAAACCTCTAGTGATTTATTATTATTGTTTTTTAACTCTTATTATTTGTTTAACCACCTGTTACTATCGGAATATCATCTGCAAAAACAGTTACAGTTTTGTTGGATTTCTATCGTTTTAATATTTTGTTATAGTATAAACTCCATAAAGTAGAGCCACCTATTGATTCTTGTGTACAACCTCTTGTCTGAGTTGGTTCTATATACTCTCTGCTATGAAGTTTGATAAATCTTCTATTTCCCAAAAAGCTATTGTGTTTAGAATATTTGATGGAGATCTTATATGATACAATACTTTTCTAAGCTCCGACCATCATACTGAATTGAATACTTGTTGCATATCTAGGCTTATTATAGCTGTATAAATTATTTTCTTGGTTTTGGAGAATTTGTTAAAGATGTGATTAAGAAGATCATTCTCCATTGAAATTCTTGTCCAAAAACCATATTGATGTGGATGAAAATAGTTATTTAGGAGTAGGCAATGTTTAGTGGTTAAAAACCAACTTTTCTAGAATTTTACTGATTGCTGACTGTAGGTATATGCTTCTTTGCTTTTTGGCTGTTGTGGATCTTTTTGTTTTTTGAGAAAGAAAACTTCTTGACCTATTTTCCTTTAATTAGGAACATTTTATTAATTTAGAACATTAGTAGCTTTAATTAGGAACATTAGTAGCTTAAGGTATGAATTAAAATAATTGAGCATTGTGCATGGTATAAATTGGAACGTGAGCCTGATAATATTATTGTCTATTGTCTTTATCGGAAGCTTTATTGGTGTTTAATCGCTTGATGTTCTAGAGTTCTAGTACGTTCATAGGTGGATCTGTCGGCGTTGAGTGAATATATGTCGTATAACGTAATTTTAAGTCATCTAGATTGTGCTTTGATAGATTATCTGCTGGGAATACTGTTTTAAGTAGATTTTCTATTATTGCTTTAGTGACTTGTGTGAATGTAATGTAATTCAAAGTATTCAATGTTTGTAGTTTTGTTGGAATGAGAACCTTGCTTGTGGGCTATTTTTTGCAAACTCCAAATTGTGAGTTGTATTTAGTGTAGAGTACAGTCCAGCTGTTCATTTTTTATTGTATTACTAATTTCTTCTACATTGATAATTGTTTTTTACATTCTTTATGAATACTTTAATTTTTTTTACTTCCTTAAGTTTGATTCGTTGTAGATTTCATTCATCTTCTTAAGTCTCTTGTTTTTTGTTTTTGTGCTCTTAGAGTGGAATTCCACCAATGTAATTTTATAGTTGTTTTTGGTTCTTCTAATTTATAATTCCCAATTATATTAAATCTCATACAGATAAAATTATTTGGATAATTTAACATGGTTTTACATTATTTTCATCACCTTTTAATATAACATTGAATCTAAACTAAAATCTCTTGTATGAAAGACAAAGACACAAAAAATTGCAGAGAAGAGTTCATATTCTTTCTACTCAATAAGTATTTGATTCATGAAAAAAAGAAACATGACATTCATCACTTTTTTCTATTAAATATTCATTTCAATTTTGTTGTAATTAAATTACTTTTTAGGGCAAAATTATTTGTTTTTACGAAGTATGCTGCAAATAATATTACTTCGATTTATTAATAATATAACTTGAGGAAAAATAATTTTCATAATAAGAAATTTAGTGGCTTACGATATTATTCTTTGAGCATATTTGCAAGGATGAAATTAAGGATTGTATTTCTCTCTCTGTGGAATACGAAAAAGTAAAGGATAATTAAAAGGGCTTTATTATGCACATATTATTCTTCAAAATGGAGTTTTCGCAAGTATACTGTATAATTTACTTTTACAAATTTGAAAAGAACTCGAAATACTTCGGATTCTTTATTCTTTTTTTTAACATCTAAAATTGTAAATATTACAACTCAGTCAAAATAAATGATTTCAAACCACCATTAAAAAGTTTTCCAACTCGTTGTACAATGATGTGTAGTTTATTAGGTTGTTATCCAGTTGAAATAATATTTTTATAAGAAAAATTAAAAGTTTTTACCTGTTGAACACCAGTAAAAACTATATTTTTGCTTTTAATTTTTCTTATAAAAACATTTTACTAAGTACTAAAATTATTTATACTTTATTCTATGCTGAAAATCAAGTTCAGCAAGCTGTATTTAAGAGTTTTGTATCGTAAACATGAGCAATTTCTGGTATCATATGACCTGTTCCATATATCACATTTTTAGCATACATGTTCATTTGAAAAGCTATTCATTACGATAATATGAGGTATTTCCTATTGTTAATGGACTCTTGTCATTGCTTCTAAGCTCTGGATTACTATTATACAACTTGAGAAAAAATTTCATTTGTTTCCTGTTCTTATTGTCGAACATTATTCTCTCAACTCAAGCGAGATATGATGACGCAGACTGAATTTAAGTTTGGACAGACATACACATTATTACAAATGATGCAGTGAAACATCTCAAAAATATCAAGAAGAAGTCCTTAGTTCCTATGTAAGATTATACTTTGCAGTAGTTGTGTAGATCTCCATTTATGGGGATTCAATTCCCATAGAATAAACCTAGTATATTAAAATCTAGATCATAAAAATATTCCTTGCATAAACTGGTCCTCTTATTCAGCCAATATTAATAATATAAAAGGATTTGGAACATCTTTAGACTGTTATCTCTTTGTATCACTCTAAATATTTTCAAATAATTGGAATTTTTGAAAATATTTAGTTTATTCAATGAAATTAAAGTAATTGCAATTTGCTGCATTTGAATTGCAATATGTTACTCCGTTGCAATGCTTGGATAAATCTTAAGTCTGCTGATACTTCTCATATATTAATTCCTTTTATTCATTTCTATAACTTTCATTTTAACTTTTAGTACATTATTGTTTTGTACAACATGAGAGATATTTATACAAATGGTTATACATATAAACTAAATAATCTTTAAATGAAGTTTTTTCTTTTCTTTGAATGTAAAATTAATCTTTTTCAATCATGGATGTCTAAGTAAATTTTTAAGCTTCATTTGAGATTTTAAAACATTCAAAATGCAGTTTTGCCCCTTATTATTGTGCGTTTAAGAAAATAGTGTATGAGAAATGAAAAGTTTTAGAATTGTAAACTTTCCATTTTCAATTACGTATACTTTTCCAAAAATAAAATTTTAACAATAATGTTTCTGAATAACTATTTGAAATAAAATTAGAATTAAAACTCTTATAAATTAAATTTTTCATAACAAAGTGTTAATTTAAACTATTTCTTTACTGCAGATGATAGCAACTCCTTTTTTGTTAAATAGTTTTAAACGATTTGGAAAAGTTTTGAAATACATAAAAAAAAAGAAAAATGATTTTTTATTACAAATGTTTAGCAGAACATCTCCAAAATAACATAATTTATTTGCACCCATCCGTACATTAAATTAAGTGTATATTTTCGGTTTATTCAAGATAATTTTTGGCATTTTGTTATTTTTACTCTCAAATATTCGAAGTCATACCATTCTAATGTTGAATGGCTTAGCTTGTAGAAATTTTATGCGGATTTGTTGTATAATTCCATACCAAATTTTTATAAAATCCATTTTGGCTTATTATGAAAAAATATAAAACACTGGCAATATGCATATAGTAATGTCACTTTATTTATTTGCAAAATAACTTATAATAATTTATAGATAGAAGAATCATTTGAATTTGCAATTTAGATTAAGCATATGAAATGAAAAAATATATTTTGAGATGTTAAAATATTTATCATGTTCATCTAAAAGAGATAGCGCGAATGTTATTCCCTAAACACACATGCACAGTAACTTTTGGTGTTAAAAACATTTATAGAAGTCTTCTTCAAAAAAGAGAAAAATTTGTATAATTTCAAAAATTCAACAAGGAAAAAGTCAAAATTATAAAAACTATTTTTTAATAATATAGCTATTTAAAAATTATTAAAAAAACTTTAGGTCCTTCATATTTATCAGAGAGACTAATTTGAAATTTTGAGATAAATTTTTATAATAAATATGAAACAGATGTATTTTAATACAAATTTATGAAAATCAATTTCTCCACAAAAAGGGACATGTAACAAATTTTACACATCTTTGTTTTATTAATAAAAAGAAATACACCCATAACTACTATAAAACATTATAGATTATTCTTGGTGTTATTATTATTCCTATTGATAATTCACAGAAAATTTATTTGCATCACTTTAATCTTAATTTTAATGTATATCATAAATACCTTTAGATTATTCCTTTATAATTTCTCTGACTTTGATATAAACAATGAATTGAATCCTGATTATTACTTGGTGTTCCGTAGTGAGCTTATTGCCATAGAGGAAGCCCTGGTCTCCCTGAATTCACTTCCTCATGGAGCTGAGATTTGGATTTTATCTGATAGTAAAAGTGCAATACAGCATTTGGGCAGATGGCAACAAGTGAGAGACAGGTTTGGTTTGTTTGTCTCTCAACGGTCATTTTTTGCACACGAGGGCTAATTAGACCGGGACCTACGGTTTAAAGTGGATTCCGAACCACTACAAACATCCATGCCCAAGGTGGGATTCGAACCCACAAACTGTTGAACCGAAGGCAAGAGCGCTAACCATTCGGCTGCCAGCTTGGCAAGTGAGAGACAGGATTGGGGTTTCAATACTTCAAATGTTAAAACGGATGTCCGTATCGCATCATATTCACCTACAGTGGATTCCTTCCCACGTGGATCTCGAGGGTAATGAGATTGCAGACACCTTGGCCAAAGCTGGTGTGGCTGAGGACGGTGTGCCGTCGGCACCTCTCACATTTCAAGAGATATGCACTCACACAGATTAAACACGAGAATAAAACCACTTGGATTGTCCCTCCTGAGCATCATTGGTACTGCTGCACGCGTCCAGGTGCTTCTCTGGTTACTAGTCTTAATAGACAAGAACAAACGGCGGTTGCCCGTTTCAGAAGTGGCCATCTTAGTAACTTGAAATTCATCGAAGTTACGAAGAAATTCGAAATTTGCTCCAAGTGTTTAAATGAATAGGCCTCTCATGAACATATTCTTCAATGCCTTGGTCTCTCCGGGAGAGATCTGCTGGAGAATCCACTTATGTTGCTGGACTTTTTGAAGGTGTACGCGCTCATGGACCTAATCTAGCGCTGCTGACCTCAAGGGCATGCAACAACAACAACATGAATTGAATTTTAAATATTTGGTTTGTATCTTTATGATAGACCTATGCTCAATCAATTGACGCATTTTTGCTATGCTTCTATACAAAAAAAGCTTACGCGAATGTTGCGTCTCATTTGACACGATAGTACACTTAGAAAAAAATGTCTGAGTTTAATTATATACTTTTGCTTCATTTATATGTCTTATTTAAAAACTTATACTTTGTTAAATTTTATAATATGGTTACTTTGTTATGATGTAAAGTAATTATGCAGAGTTTCAACACAAATGTCAAAGCTGTGATGAGCGTTTTAGTAATGATACATATATTGAGCTCCTGATTTATTTAATTAGTTTGCTTTTTCCTTTTTAATTCGAATTTACCACTGATTTAATCTGATTTCCAACCTTGATCAATTAGAAAATTCAAAGCGCTTATTCAAAGATTTAATTTTAAAAAAATAATTTGAATCTGAAAATTAGACTTTTTAACTTACTATCAAGTTTTAAAAAGAGTTTTGAACATTTTTAGTTATTTTGTAGTTTTAAACTTCAACAATAAAGACAATCAAGGTATTCAAAAACTCCATGCCACTACTACTGTATAATAATGCATTAAAACTTTGAGTTTAAACTCCAGTTATGTTTGTTTACCGTTCTAAGGTTACTTTTTTAACGAGTTCTAATTTAAAGTTATACTAAAACTTAGTGGTATATATATTTTATGATTATAATAGTTAATATACTCTCTCTCTACATGAAAACGAAATCTAAATAAAATCACCATTCATATTTATGACGCTCTTTCAATAAACTCACTATTTTTAGAAAATAATTGAATAAAATGTGAAATTGTGCTACTGAATTTTAAAAAATAAACAATTTCTTAATTAATGAGGCAATAATTTGAAATAATTTATTCTCAATTTATTAATCAAAAAGTGTTAGCTAATTATTTTATAAAATATTTTGCTTAGACATAAAGAAAATCAATTATTAATATTATATTTCAATTATTTATGTAAATCAGAATTTTATCATAATCACCCTTTCTCATACAGATGTTTCTTCATATACGGGAGGCCACAAATGTAGCAGATCAGTGCCATCCCACTTTCTATTTAAATATTCATTAAATACTCTAATTTGATCTTGAGAAAAATGATTTTTCCAATCTCCTATGATTCCTTTTCTGAAAAATGGCACAGATTTGAAATTCTTTTCCTCATAAGTGTGTTTGTCAACTTCTCCCAAATATTCTATACATTTCTGAATTTCACCTGTATCCAAATCTCTTTCATCAAACTTCGGAAAATACATACCCATTTGCTTCAAATACTTAAAATCAGAATGCTTTAAACAATTATGGAGCATTTCTTCTTCTTGAAGATCTTCAAAATAAGAATCCCCAAGGAATTTAGCAATCTTAAGCAAAGCTGCTTTTGTGTTTCTCTTCATATCTTCATATGTTAAGAAAAGAATATTGGGCTCATTTCTATGGACAAACCAAGAAAGTATGTGATCACAGCAATCACCCCATCCTAATTCTCCGCTTACAAATTGTTGGAAGTATTCATCAAAAGAAAGATCAGGCATTCCAGGATCGAGCTTATGGTGAAAGTAGTATGAAGCACAGCAGTCCCAAGGGTTTCTCGCAATATAAATGTACTTCGCTTGGGGGCTATATGGTTGCAAGTGATAAGGCAGGTGAGTTTTTGCGACTCTTGGTATTGGAAGATCTTCTAAGACTTTTAACCCAGTAAACTCTAAAAATGGAATATGTTTGTACATCATTTGATTGGGACTTGGTGGAACAGCTCCTTTGTTTAAAATTTCCCACACCATGAATTGAGTCCATGTCGTACCACATTTAGGGTATGTTACGATAAAAACATCTTTCTCACATGGCTTATAATCAATCAATTCTTCTATCAAGGCAGGCATAAGATATGGCTCAGGAAATGGCAAACCGCGAATCATCACAGTCGGATACTTCCTACAACTTTGGAGTTCTCCATTTCTGTTCTCTGAAAAATGGTAGTTTGCTTTAATAATAGGTAAAAAGTAGCATATTTATTTGACTAATAATGTTAATGCTAATATGATAAAAAGTTTTTGTAACACAAGAAAATTTTGTTCTGGAACTTGCCCAGAAAAATCTTTAGTAAAGCTGCAAAACCATTTTCTTAACAGTCGCAATTTATAGATACAATCTTCTAAATAACAAAATGCTTTAAATTGAGTTAGAAAAGTTCTGATTTTTTAAAATGAGAAATTTATATGAGAAAAATGTCACATTTTTGACGTACTCACTAGACTTAATGATAATGCATAGAAAATTGATTTTCACACCTTTTAATTTTAACAATAGAGATATATTTCTTATAATACTTCAGTTGATCTTATTATTAAGATTAAAAATAACCATTTAAGATTTGATGAAATTTAAATAGGAAAATAATTCAAAATTAAAACTTAGAATTTTAATCATAAACTATATTCATCTGGTAACTTTTTATATGCATCAAGTCCGTTTGAAAACTAATCAAATAATTCTTCTGAATGTAGCTATATATGAAAAAATACTTACGATGTTTTCCACTAGATAAAAAATAGATTTATGTTTGTATTTAGATTTATTGTTCAATGATAAGAAGATTAGATGACATAATTAGCATTGCTAGTTTATTAGGCAAATAAATTTTGTTAAATGAAATCTACAGACATGAATTATTTTAAATTGTTATTTTTATAAATTAAAATTTGAATTCAACATTTAGTGAAGAGAATATTAGTTTGAATATAGTTTTCCTTAAAAAGATATTTACCAATTTCTGTAAGATCAAGAATATATATATATATATATATATATATATATATATATATATATATATATATATATATATATATATATATATAAACAATACTCAACAGTAACAGACTATGCTTGCTATATTTACTGAAATAACGCAGTCAGTTAAAATTCTGGAATTAAAAAGATTATATGGTGTCTATAATTTTTTATTAGACTACCTTAAAATGGTAATTTATATAAGTAATAAAATAATTGTGTTAACACATATAATATGTTATATAATTAATTCGTAAAAGAAATATGTTGAAGATAAACGCTTGAAAGATTAAATGGATGCTTTTTAGAAAAATGTTAAGGATTGTTGGATACAACCCAAATGTAAGAGGATACAACCCAGATTGTTGGATACAACCCAAATATAAAATGTGTACTTGAATAAAGGAGTAATTTGAAATATTCTAGGATCAAACTGACATTGTAACTTTGATTTTTCATTATATTAGCAGATTAAATAGTAATTAGTATTGGCAGAGAAATAATTCCTAACACACAGTATGTTACATTATCAAATTTTGTAAAAGATACGTAAAAATGGTTGTGCTTGAAAAATTAAAAGAACAGCTTTAATAATTTAACATTTAAAATGATTGATAGTGATTAAATTTGAGGAAATGGCTTGATATAAGTAATGGATATTTTCTCTGAAAATTCATCAATTCAAAAATAAGCACGTATGTTTACGAATGCTGTTGCTTATATAGATTGTATTGTATGTTTAGAAATTTTGAAAAAAATACAAGCATGACTAAATATTATCACAAAAACTCAGATACTTCACAATCTAAAGGCATGAATATACCTAAATTAAGCATTTAGCTTCCCAAGAAAATTAAACTAATTATATTTATGATATTTTTCAGTAATAGAGTAAATTATAAGGTGCATGCAAATGTAGATTCAAAAATTTTTTTTTGGAATTCCCATATTTTTGATTTTTTATTCACAAAATGATATTTTATTTTACAAATCGTTTTGATAAGTGTGTGTGTAACTTATGTTTCAATTTATATAGTAGAAAAATAACAGAATCAGTGTTTTGAGATATTATATCTTGCATAAAAATATCATAAATTGTAGGGTAGCAATGTAGAAATATGCAGATGACTGTATAAATATGCACAAATAAATAGGAAATGTGTAAATTAAAAAAATAGTTTTCTTAAACTTCCTTTTATACCCAAGAAATTCTTATAAATAGTTTTTTGTAACAGCTAAGTTCATACGATGGAAATTAAAATTTTCGAACCACAGAATGCAAGTACTGGATTAGCAAAATTAAACTTCCGCTACTCAAGGGATCCTGGAGGTAATAGACACTTAGAACGATGCGCTCAAAATTTCTGAAATGAAAGATAGTTTAAAATATCACTACTAGATGCCGCTATGAGTTATAGTATGAAAAAAAGAGCAAGCTGAGATCCCAAAACAATGAAGGACCAATGGTTTTACAGAAAAAGAACGCAATATAAGGACTATTCACAATTGCAATATTACACTTGCAATTTATTAAACTTAAAGAACTTCTCTAATTGACATTACTAAACACGCAAGTCAGTGTTTTAAAACGTGTTCAATATGTGAACCATCCTGTGAGACAACACATTCTATTCTGAAAATCGCGCTTTCTACCGCTGACCGAAGAGAGTCAACATGAATGTTCTGAACACGACGAAGAATACGGTAAATGTTGTTTTTCAAAAATCCCCATGGCTAGAAGTCTCAAGGCATGAGATCGGGCTATCGTCGAGACCATGTTGTTGGGAAGCATCCGCTGGTCACTCATGCGTCCGTAAATGTCAGGCTCAACAATTATTGGACTTGGGTTTTGATCTGAGTTGGGGCTCAATCTTACATGAATATGGTTTCTTGTAGGTAGTCTCGTTGTTGGAGAGTAGGAATTACGTAGGTCTCCAGCATGTTACGGTACCGTAGTCCATTTACAGAACAGGAGGTAGGTCCTTGAGGGGTTACTTGTTTAAAGAAATATGGTCCGATAATGAATGGAACAGTGAATCCCCACCATACGGTCACTTTTGTATCATGCAAGGGTTTGGTGTGCACCACGTGAGGGTTTCCTGTCGCCCAGATACGACAATTATGGGTATTCACATGCCCATTAAGATGGAAGTGGGCTTTGTCCGCCGACAGAATGTTCCATGGCCAGGAATTATCAACTGCCGTTCTTGCGAGGAATCGTAGCGCGAATGTTTTGCGAATCTCCGGGTCGTGCCGTTCTAATTGATGAACCACTTGAATCTTATACGGGTAAAATTTTAGAATTCTTACGCATGATATGTCGTATAGTCGAGTAGGGCATATCAAGGATACGTGAATTATTTAATTTCAGTATTATTAGAAAATCCGACGTTTCTCGACAGAAAGTGCCGAGAATGGACAGAGAATACATATGATTTAATGCATTTCTCCCCATCAAGAACAATGTTGTGATCAACAAAATCTATTTAATGAACATGACAACTAATATTTGTATAGAATAATCAATATTTGCAAATAAGCAACTCAGCATATATTCTAGGACAATCTAAAATATTCATCTATATCTCACATCTGATAATATTTTTCGAACAATGTTCCATCTTATCGATACTGTTTACAAACACTTCCATATAAATCATATTTTATTACCTGCTTCGTTTAATATGTGAGATAAGCTGAAAGGAAAGTTTATTTCAAATGATTGAAGAATACGAATTTGTCGTTTTATGTGATACGTATATACTTAATTACCATAATCTATAAGTTTTTCAACAACTATAGTTAAAAAAGAATTTTTTTAACGACACTTGTCTTGGTTAATTTGTTCTTTGAATGACGAATAGAATGAAAATATATCTAAATTAATATTAAGTTGGTGATGGATAGCCAGAGTTCTGGATTCTTCCTTTAACATTTCATGGTTCAATCTTCTACGTCATTTGTAGGAACTCACAGAACACATTTTAAATATCTGGTCTGTTTAATAAATTACCTTTTGGAAATATATAATTTCAGAGTTTTATATCCCATACGAGGATTGATATTGATATTTCTCACCTAATTATGAAAATCAAATATATTAAATTGAAATTGGCTTATTGTTTTTCAGAATATTCTTGATCAACAAATTTTTGCATGCGTTTGAACCAATTTTCAAAACACTTTTTTCACATCAATTTAGGTGCCTCTAAAACATGTATCTTGAATGAATTAATCACTTCTTCGGAGGTCGAAAATCCTTCATTAAATAATTTCTGTCTTTTTGATAAAACGAAAAACAGTCATTGGGTACAAATCAGTAATTTACAACGTAAGACCCCTCTATTCGATGTTTGGGAAGGCCAAAATTTTCTTTGTTTGAGCCAATATGTGAGTTCTCACAGTTGCGATGAAGAGAATGAGTTACCTCTTCTGCTTTTTTAAACTTCTCTGTTGATTTGTGAAAAACGATAGTCATGTACTATTCAGAATTGACTGTCTTGTGTTGCTCTAACATCACTGTCCCCACATGATAAGTAATGCCGAGGAAAAAGGGAACCATTTTCTTCTCATTCACCCCCTTTCACGAACAACTTATGTAAGATTTGATTCATCTTGTAAGAGCTACACAGTCGATTTATGTTTTATTTTGGCTTCATTTGTAAAGAACTATCAATAAACATTTATGCAGATTTTATATATAGCATTTGATGCACTTTGAACTAATTTTTTTTAAATTTTCTTTCACAAATCGACACGAGCCTTCTTTTGAAAGTTTGTCAGATTATACGGAATTGAACAAATAAATTTTTAAAGCCAAATTTCCATGTAATATCTCTTACTGATGTTTGTTATATCAATACCTATAAAGTCCTCCATCTCATAGTGTGTCATATATCGATCTTCTTTTGTTAATTCAAGCGCTGTATCGATATTTTCTGGCACAATAACCGATTTTAAACGACCTGCATAGAATTTGCCCTAGAACGAACATCTACCTTAATTGAATTCGTTATATCAATTTTTTGCAATGCTGCATAGTGCTTTATCATTAAATAAAAAGTAACATTCATCGAAGCATTATTGTATTGATAATACAGCTCGTAAATTAGGAAAAATAGTAACATGAAAATGTTCACGATAAATTTCATTTTTAGCCCAATATGACATTTTGAATTTGTAAAATGGTAATGAATTCTTTTTTTCTAATGCCCGATTACCCTTAGGATACATATTCAGCTCTAATATGAGCGAAGCAGAGGGCATCTTATATAATGGGGCACCCAGTGGTAATGAATCCTAAAGAAATGTATATTAAAAAATAACAAACTATCGTTCGCAAACGTCAGTGATTGCCTGGCAACACTTACTGTTACCAAGATCAAATGTATAAAAAGAAACCTATTTGCACAGGTACAATTCTTACAATAAATATTTAGAAATTTAAAAACTGCAATAAATCGCCAATTTTTAATTTCCTAATGATCTAATTTTTTTAAAAGTTAATTTCATAATTATATCTATATTCGCTAATTCTTAAGTATTGCTATAAGGAATTTAATTCGATTCTTTATCAAAATATTATTAAAAAAGATAGCTTTGTTTTAAAAACACAGTTATGACTCCAAAATTTTCTCGATGTATTTGAATTGTATATTACTTGCATATTTAAATCACAATGAAGTCAAGCAGGGAGTTTTTAACTAGGTCCCGATCAAGAAGCGAAGTCACAACATTTGACAAGCATTTTCTTTAATAAGATTTTATACTCTACTTTCAAAAGAAGTTCCATTTTTATATTTATTTGTGATAAAATTACATAATCTATATTAAGAAAATGCTAATTCTATTTGTTTGAGGAATTATTTTCAGGAGTAGAGTTGAGCTGAAAACGGATGGAGTGAAACTAGAATCAGAATGTCGATTCTATTTGTTTTTAATATTGATTGATTACAGAGCATTTATAATTAATTTAAACATAAATAACGCTGACTTAAACTTCCTGTGAAGTTGCTTAAGTTTGCAAAGTAATTGATTTAAGCAATATAACATTCCACTTCCGAAATCTTCACTTCAAGAAAGAAGTTTATGGTTCTTCTCTTTCCTTTAAAATTGTCGTTTATGTATAAGCGTTGAGAGTAAAGAAAAATAATTACAGCCTCGAATTATATACCTATTCTTTATTTCCACAGAGGAAAATTAAAAAGTAACAATGTTTACTATTTTTTTCAGTTTTTAAAAAATACTTTTTTCTAGCTGCAGGGTTTGTTTTGCGCTCTTTTTCTAATGTACCTCTCATAGTAAATACATCTGAATGTGGGTAAAAGGAATCTATAACTAGTTTTCAAGTATTCAACATATTTTATCTTTACGTATAAGACTTTATTATTTCGTGGGGCGAAATAGCTTTTTGAGCAAAACTTTGTTAATAATTAGTATCGTCCTATTTAGAAATTGGAAAGTTTTTTTAAAAGCTATATACATGTTCGCCTCTGGATACTGTAGTACACTAATGTTAAAAATTATCTTGGATATAATTTGATATGTATCCTGAGACACAGTGTTTGTAAACTCTGAACACGGTCAAGTGATCAAGTTTTGAAATGTCGACTTTATCTGTAAAATCTACTTCACAGAAGATGGACATAAAGAGAATCATGACAAGTTAATTTTTATAATTACTACCAACATGAATGCTTCTTTTAATTGGATTAAAACTGAATAATACAATTTGATGACAAGAGTTATGACTCTTTGATATTTGATTACTTTCTCCAACGTTCGATCTCTTTGAGCTATAACTCAGTTGATATATGACTCTGTATTGTGGAAATTATTATCCCCACCAATTCTCTATAGTGACAAAGTACTGCCTCTTAAAACTATTACTTTATGGGTATTGCAAGTCTCACTTAGGTGTGAAACTTGTGTGAAAGATAAAAGTTATTGTAATATGCAAGTGATTAACTTTCAATACTTGGATACAAAATGATATGTTGTAGCAACTACAATACAAAAAGAAGAGCTTTTTTCAAACGGAAAGTGGATTTCAGCAAAATTAACTGGCAAGAAAATTGTTGTTTGTCGCGTAAAAAAAGAAACCCGCACCATCATCAACAGCCGATAAAAAAGAAATTTTATGCTTTGGAACTTAAGAGGCAGCTATGACTATATTTCGACCTCAGAGACAAAAAACGCCAAACAACATGCGCTTACATGAACATTTCAATTATGTTTTCTGAAGCATAGACTATCAGCACAACGGATATGTCTTTCACTTTTCTTGATCCTGAGTTAGAGATGTGATGGATCCCAATAGTATTAGAAACGATGAGATTGAACACTGAAATAGCATAACATGATTTCTTCAGACAAATATTAATTTGGTATTTTGAAGATTGCGTTTATTCTGTTCTTCCTCTTTCAGGATATTTAAAAGAAATCACGTTTCCAGTATGATTTCCACCTTTTCTTTCTGGCCCACCATTAGCACGGATTAGTATCTGGTACGTGTATCGATCCCTTCCCACAGAATCCTTTACATTTCTGATAGGGCTCATGAATGCAGCATATTTAGTTATGCTTTAAAGAGAGCATTTATGCAATGTAGTGTTAGGAAGGCTGTGAAGATAGGGTGTAGCATTTTTTCTGTGAAGCCTCCACAAATGAAAATCCCCGTGGACTGTGCTCTTCGGAGCGTAAGGTTCCAGGAATGATATTAGCCACTATTGAATAGTGAGAGATAGCTATTGCATTTCTGCTTTCAGCATGCAAGTCTATGGGGCTGGGTTCTCGGTGGTTTTCTGGGTTTTTCCCTTGCGACACGAATGTGCCTTACTGACGGTGAATAGTCCTTTTGGAAGACAATTACAGGGTGGATATTAATATAACTTACAACAGTTCTTGGTCGTTAGGCTGTTTACTATGCCGTGTCGAAGCCTTCAAAAATTTATGTTCCTGCAGGGTCTTTAGTTGTACCTCTGATTATTATTTACTGTTTATTATAATACTAAACAGATTGAAATCCAATCTATGAGCCTGAAGGGAATTCATGGGGATGATATTAATTAATAGCGCAAACTATTTATACCTATATATGAGGTGATATTATAAGGAAAATAAAACATTGACTTCAATGTTTACTATTTATGTATGCTTGCAATTCGTAACATTAAAAGGATTACATTTCGTTGCTGATTAATTTAGTATCAGACACATCAGTGAAGATAGAAAGAATTTTTAAAATAATTTTTGGAGCATAAAAATGGTAAAATTATTTGAATTAATTTAATGAAATGGCAGACAAATTTTGCTCCAGTTTCTAATCCTCAATCCATTGGCCCAATAATGCTGTACTTCATTTTCGTATATATTATTTAATCAATTATTCAATTTATATTAGCTCATATTTCACGCATTAAAGGTGAAATTTAAAATGCTTAACTTTCAGATTGAGTGTGCTTTCTATCAATAGCACTTTAACTTGCTTAATTGATCTGCTCCAACCTGATGTTTGAATATGCGATAGCAAATTGACCAGCTAGTTCAATTAAAGAAGCTTAAATAGATTTAAAATTTTCAGGTCCTCTTCTATTTTTGAGCAATGAATTATGTACTATTAAGCATTTTCATGTTTAAGCTCTTAGACCAGATTTATATTTGTGGAAATTTTCAAATAATTTTATTAAATTAAATTTAATTTTACTATGTAAAGATTCTTTGAAATATTTATAAAGATCAATAACATTGACCAGAACTGGATAAGACCATGAATCATTGTAATACACATATTTTTGATAAACTAACTATATGGTACGATTGATATATTTTAAAAAAGAATTAAAATTTGTATGCTAAAATATTTGCTTTCTCAGAGCAAAATAACTTTTCAAATTAACATGATGCATCATTATTTAAAGAACTCTTCCTCCCGATCTCTTTATACTTTTTCACTTAACTTGGAATGAAATTCATGATTGTATAAAAGAATTTTTCCGAGAGAAAATAAGAGTTTTGCAAAATTGCGTTACTATGCAACTCATCAAGTAAAATGCTATCAATATTTTTTCTTAAGAGTGTTTGAATAATCTTATGTAATTTTTTCTTTATTAACTTCTGTTCAATGTAATTCCTTTAAGCATCTTCATGCATTTTTCCTCAAAATCATGGCGTATTCACGTTGAAAGATGCATTCGATAGCAAATTTTAATTCTTGACAATTATTTATTAACAGAAAAAAGAAATTTTATCAAAAAAGATAAATAGCTTTTAAATTTTAATATATTTAATAATCATTTGGTAGTAATTATTTGAGTATGAGAATAATTTGAGAAGCCTAAGATTTTGTTTTACCACGCTGAGGATGTCTTGTGTGATTTTCATGCACTCAAAATATAACACAAATAAATAGCACACAATTTTTGGTTTTCATGCAGAATCCGTTTTATATTACAATATTTTTAACCGATTGTTTCTCAAAACTATTTTGTATTTACTTTCATTGTGATTTCCGATACTTAGGGAACCAAAATTTTACATTATTTTAGCAAAATTGTCCACTATCTTTAAAAGAAGTTTAAAGATAAAATACTTTAATTGGAGGACAATATTATAACATAGTAATTTATAAATCACAATTTTCTTTTTATCTTTTTGATTAACTACAAATGATGATGTTAAACATTCATAGTATTGGGGTTTTAGGTTTCTATTTTAACTTTTCATTCAGAAAAGTTTATTAATAATCATTTACTAAAAAGAACCCATACACACAAACTAAAGAAAGATGAATTTAGTAAAAAAAAAGAAATGACTAAATTTTTAAGATTAAAAAATTTTCGAGTGGAAAAACTACTTTTATTAAATTTAATAAATACGTTTTTCTTAAAATTCAATTACTTGCAAATTTTATTTTTATATTTATACACTTTATAGTTAAAAAATTAAGTTTTATGAATTTTGCGTTTGTAATCTTAACAACATACTTTCCAGTTTATTTTTTATTATTAATTTGTTCTTTTTGTTCAAATTAAAACAAATAGAAAAATTAAGTGATTAAATTTAACATCATATTTTATAAATGACATTTTACTACATAAAAGAAAGAGCATTACTTTCGATATTCGGTATGAAAGTAAATAATACATATGAATTGAATATGGAAACTTATATTTAGAAAAGTTGTAACGCGTTTTGTGTAAAAAATATAACCAAAGCAGCTCTTACCTGTTTGTTGTGCGTTCATATTGAAATATCCTCCTACAAGATGGGATTTTTTTTTTTGCATTAATTTTAATTGTTTATCGTTCCTTCAGCATTGGTGCTGCACAAGTAATTATCTCTTTCTACTGTCACATCTTATACATGACGTATTTACATCGTGTGTGATAAAGTATCTCTTCCTGAAAAAGATAAAACGGTTTTTTTAGATCATAGGCTCCAGCTCTAATTGCGATTTTGTTTGGTTGATTTGTGTGTCGCTTAAGGGACATTATTTGCACGTGAGAGCTAACTAGACCAGGACCTGCAGTTCAAAGTTCAAAAAGCACAATAGGCAAATTTAAATACTCTATTTGTTTCATTTAAGTCACTATTCTTTCACTTTCTTTGACATAATATAATAATATTCATTAATGAAAATTATATGATTTATATATTGATAACGTATGCAAATTGAAAACTAATATAGAAACTATATTTATGCACATAAAATACTTTTTTACATGCTTATTTTTAATTAGTTTTCAATGTGTTACTTTACCTTTGATTTCTTTTATTCAGATTTTATCTATTTAAATTTATTTCCTTCTCAATATTAAGGAATTTTTCATTTTTTCGCCATGATTTTATGATTAAAACATTTTTGTGTTGAATACTGATTGTATTATAAAGAAGCAAACTATTTTATTTAGTCCATACATGCAAATAAAGTTAAATGCAAACACACATACACATGAAATTAATTATATGTTTATTGGGTATACTTCGTGAATTTACTACGAATATATTATTCACATATGTACTAAAATACTCAGAAATAAGCAAGTTCGTGGATCCAAAGTATGATTCTTACACATAATTTGTTTCTAGTGTTCCTACTTCAAAATATCATTTCACAAAGAATTATGAAATGGCTATTGCACGAATCTTCTGGAAGAAATCCGTAGTGGTTTATAGGCGTAAAATATAAGAAAATAGGACACACATTTGCCGGAAATCCTGTTTATATTTGTTGATAAATATAAAAGTAACAAAAATGTAAAATTGATATCAAAAAAGATGTTCAAACTAACGAAAATGTAAACCTCACACATTTTCACTTTATAGGGAGTTGAAATATTTTAAAATATCAGAGAAGCGTATTCCCTCGCAGCAGCACCAACAATACTAATAAGTTCCTTGATTTCGTCAACGAGGAACTCTTTTCTCGTATTTTCTTTCTTGGTATTAGTTTGTAAACTTTTACTTAATATATATATATATATATATATATATATATATATATATATATATATATATATATATATATACAGAGAGTTTGTTTGTCGCTCAACGGTCATATATACAGAGAGAGAGAGAGAGAGAGAGACAGATACATAGATATAATCTTAAGTTAAAGAAATATATACATCACAACCTCAAAACTCCTAATTGGTTGTATGCTTAAATTGTTTCACTTTTTATTTTAATAATATTTTCGTTAAAAAAGACTGCAATAGCATCGTTAATGCAATTTTTTTAGTTTCATAAATAGTCATTGAAAATATTGGTATAAAGATGTTTCTGATTGATAAAAGTTATTAATGATTTTGTATGATAAAATTTCATTTTAATTCACCTAACTTGTTTGTATTTAAAGTATTTTACTATAATTCTTTTTATATTTTAATAATATATTACGTTTATTATTTTATTAAAATATATTTGGGATTTTTTAAGCTATTACAATTAAAAGAAGCATTTTTTCGGCGATATTCACTTCTTCCTTTTGATAAGTGTTATCACGTTTGGATACCTTATCTTAAGAATTGAACTTAAGAATTATCTTTCATTTCTGAAAGGTATGAAACTTATATGTTTTTATTTGGGCTGAATTAAGTTCTATATAATTTTTTCCTTAATAAATTTTTCACCTTCATATTAATTGCTATCTTCTCACTCTTTTCTGATCGGAAAGAGTGAACTAATTCTTTTCTCTGAAATATAACAAAAATATCAGTTTCCTAAAGTTTTTGGTCAGAATTTAAACTTAAAGAAAATAATCTGTCTAATTAATTCTGACATTGCACCTTTCAAATGCTGAGTAGTTTATCCAGTTGTTTCGTTTGCATAATTCTCCCTGTTACATTACATTGTTCGAAGTTAACTCATAAAGTTAGTTTCAATTCTTAATTAATTTTCCTTTACTTCAAAAAGTCATTTTTATAATTTTTGTAAATTAATTACTATTTTTATCGGTTTATTTCATGTATACTTAATTGTAGCTGTTGTCTAATTTTAATTTGGAATAAATTAATAAAATATATATATATATATTTTTTTTACTTTCGTTGACCTGAGTACATGTTATAACTTCCAAAAGCTTGCTTGAATTTCAATTTAATTAATTTTTGTTAAACCAGGATGGGAAAAAATTCTAACGTGTTTTTATCCTGTCATCGCAGTGTCAAAATTAATTGGAAAAAAATAACGTTATAGAGAATCTGTGACCTGCATAGATATTGCAACAGTGATATTGGTGACTCTGTTTTGAAACATTTTTATCTGTTTCTCTCTATTATAAACGAAGAATATTCTCTTTAAAATGGCAACATCCTAACATGAACTCTGTATTAACGTGAGCCAATACAATCAGAAAAAAATTACACAATTCTGGAATGGAAAACCTAAAATTTTGTTCATTACTGTTGAATCTCCATTCAAGATTGCTGGAATTATCTGTCATGAAACCAAATTTATGTAGTTAATAGCACAACTACAGATAAAATATCTTGAAAATATTTAGGATATAAAACAAAATATTGCTTCAAATAAGTATGCATCTACAAAAGAGAAAGACGTTTGAAAACTTTTAAATAAAATGAAAATAGACTCTTGATTGGATTGGAACTTAGTGATGTGAAACTCAGCCAACTTTTTAGAGGAAGATGCAATCTTTGGGTAATCATACGGAAATTTATGATAAAATTCTGAGAAATCTGTGGTTGGAAACACTGCCCACCAGGTAAAAAAACATGATAGTCAGTAATGAAGATCTAAGAAAATTAGCTTAAATTTTTGACAAAATCGTGGAAATGAATCTGCTTGTGGAACTCACCAAAAAGAACAAAGATGTTTCTAAGTATGCCACTTTTTTTATAAGTTGTTTAATTTGGAACGGCAAATAACAAGTCTAAACATCCAACAGTGAACTTGTAATCGTACTTTTAATTGCCATATAGAATATATGACGGAAGTCAGTCTAGGAAACGCTACAATTCTAATAATAAACACTGTTATTTCCATTTTAAATTTAATAAGAAATGTTGAGAAGTAAACTATAAACAAATTTGAAGATGGCAACAATCAGAAAATTCCTCGCAGCAGTAATTGACTTTACTGCTGAGAGCAAGTTCTATATTCACAAAAATAAATTGCCGCGAGTACCGATTGTTCGACTGTGTCAGAAAAACTGGTGTACGTTTTTTAATTGAGTGGTGCTCATGAATCAATAATTCCAAACCAGAGCAATCATGCTCATATGTGTTAAATTTAAAGTAGCTAAGTATCTTGTATATAGTTGGCTATATGTTATCTGGTGTTATCTTGGTCCTTTATTGGCGGCTTAGATTGTCCCAATCTCGGATACTATACATTTCATTATATTGAACCAGCCAGGAAGGCCAAGATAGGGTCAAGCTTAGCAGCCCATATTGGATCAATTTGGGAGACTAAGATATCATGCTTGGTTGCCAAGATAGACCCAAGCTTGGTTACCAAAATTGGTGTAATCTAAACAACCGAGAAAGGTCCAATTTTGAAAGTCCTTATATATTATCTGTATTTTAGGTGGGTCATATTGATAAAAGTTATTTTGAACTGTTAAATTAAAAACACACAAGCTGTTTTACATTATTACAATAAGTTCCCAATATTTTCATTTTAAAGCTCTGTATTGCTGTATCTTATATTAGTAAAATAATTGTCATGCTTAAAATTTATTATCTTGTATTTCTTATTGAAAAGTTAACACAAGTGGAAAATTTATTATTCTTTTAAAGTAATGCTTAAACAAATTAAACAATGCAGCAAAATTTGCAATTTTTTACTATATGATGAAAACCCCATTATGTTAAGTTGAAATCAGCATGCAAAAGAGAGAAAAGAAACAAGCAAATATTTATTACCTACCAGCTGTGAATATATGAGCTATTAAGCATATAGATCTAAATATTACGCACACATACCATATTTTAAATCATCACTTTATCAATACAAAAATTTGATTTAATATTAAAAGCAAATCACATCTCTGCATTACATAATTCTCATTGATATAAAAAATATAAATTTTTGTGTATAAGTTTATAATCACATTTTTTTATTTTACATTATTTTTATTTCCTTAAATAAAAATGCTGCTTTTATATTAATGAATTTTAATTCAATATATTTTTCTCTGGAAGAAACTGTAAACAAAGTATTATATTCTTAAAATAATCTCTTACTACATATGACTCTCATAAAGAAAATAAAATTCTTAATTTTGTTAATATTTCTGGCTTATAATGAATTGCTCTACCTTTATCAGAAAAGTAACAAAAAATTGCATTAAATGTTTTAGGTATAAAATGAAGTAGAGAGAAGACAGTGGTACACAAACAGACATGTTTAATGACAACAGACAATTACAAAATATAGTAATTACAATAAAATAATAACATTAAAGAACATTTCCAATGTTACACAGGAGAGTCAACACATCTACTCTTAAGCAAGGCAGAGAGACGTCTGACCAGAATATGCACCGTTTGATCACTAGAGGGCGCACATTTACTCTAGTCAGGAGGATCTATTATGTAGAGAGGGTAAAAGCAGAGACAATGATACTTCAATATCCTAACAAAATGCAGTTAAAAGTTTTCAATTATATGCTAATTATAAATTGTTACTGAATATTTTAATTGTAACTCTCATTTCACTGTCAAATTTTCAAATGCATAACTTGTTTCCTTTCACAAGAAACAACATATATAAAAATGAAATTCATGCATAAATTTGTAAAGAATTCAACATTATATTTTTAAGTAAAAGTTGTTCAGATGCAGAAATTCCATCTTAAAGGTATTAACAGGACAGTAGAATAGCTTATTCAAAAAAAATTTATTTAACATATTATTTTGTAATTTAGATAAAGATTCTATTTCTTATTAAACATCCGGCTGTTTTTAATTTATTTGCTTATTCACCATAATTTGTCAAGACTTGAACAGCGTCCATAAATTTAACAATAAAAATTATTAGAATAAATAAAATTGTTTTTCTATGCATATTTGCATTATACCTAAAAACTAATCTAAGCTCTTTTCTAACTCAAATTTTTTTTTCAGTTTTAAAGTTTTAAGGAAAACAAATTTGCATAGTTGAAATAATTTTCAAAAAATTATATTGTTGCTATCAAAACTTTCAAAATATTTCTTGTACATAACTTCAATTATTCTCTATTTCAATTAAGTATCTGAGATCTTACCATAAACACAAATATTATAAAAGTAAATTATTATAACTCTCCATTTCAATTTTGTTCCTTCCCATAAACAAATATTGAAATGAACAGTTAAAAGGAAAGAAACATCTATGAGAGCTTTTAGAAAGGCTTTTGAACAATGATAGCATTAGTCTAGAAACAGTCACTAAATAATGTCTAACAAAAATGTTAGATAGATTACTCAAAACATACATTATAGTTTGACTAAGCGATTGCTTAAAAGTTGGTATAAATGTTTAAGTATGAAGGATCTATAGATAAATATTTCCTTAACTCCATCAAGTGTACCCAGAGTGTTCATTTACAGTGAGGTTACGTAAAACACAATAAAAGTTTTTGCATTTTTCAAGTGGAAAACTTTTAATAGGATATTACTTTATTTTGTTTTTAGAGAAATGAAAAACTACTATTAGTCATACCTTTAAATAGTAATTAATTGCTCATAATAAGTAAATTGTATTACTGATGTATTGATGATGCACTGATGTATTTTTAGGCACAGAACAAATATTGAATGGAAACAACTTATGCAACATCAAAAACATTTCTTCCAGTTTGGAAAGGAATCATTTTTACACCGGCCGTGGATTTCTTTTGGACATGTAAAACATGCTGTTCAAATAATTGTTTATCATTTTCAATAGAATTGTCAATTAAAAAATATTGATAAATACAGCCTTAGATGTTTGATAGTTATTTTGAATACAACAGAATAATTTATAAATCAGAATAAAACAGTTTCAATGCGTTTCATTAATTTATTATTATTTAATAAAGAAAAAGTTCATGCATGCAATTCAAAACATAATTCTGTTAACACTTAAGCTTTTATTCAGTCAGTACATGATAGAAATAATAAACAATGGGACTCCTTTTGGATTTACAACTGTAATATGATTTTCATATAGTATTAATACAACTTACTGGAATTCCTCGTACCACATACAGAAATCAGTAATTATAAAACTATAACATAATATATTGTTTATCTCCTGTGTATTACAAGTACAAATAGTGTTATACTAAATGACTGATTTCATGTATGTATATATATATATATATATATATATATATATATATATATATATATATATATATATATATATATATATATATATATATATATATATATATATATATATATATATATATATATATATATATATATATATATTATATATATATTATATATATTATATATATGAGCACTTTTTTCACAGCAACCTTATTATCTTAATAAGCTTACTTATATTTAGGTTTGAATTATTTTGTTTATGACGAAATGTTTTTTAATCTCATTTACCAATAAGTAATAAACAGCTCATTCGCTATTCGATCATGGAATTACTAGGTTGTTCAATCAATAAATTTATTTAAATACCTAAATTAAGCTTAAGTACTTTATTACAACATTATTATAGAAATTGACTGGAAAAAGAATACATTAGTGAACAATGCACCTAGGATTCATAAACTTTATAAGGCCATTATGAAAGAAAACACACTGTTGCTACTTCATTTTCAGGGGTCCCTCAAAATAAAATGCCACGATAATTGCAAAGTTAGAACTACTTGCATATAAATTGAGATTTCTATAGCATTGCATTTGCTTTTAACTTAGCATCAAAAGCTTTTCACTTTGGATTTTTTACCACAAATTTTCCTCAAGATAAAATTCCTGGTAATGACAAGCAAAATTCAACTGTTAATATTTATTTACAGCTTTTCTCATTTCACCTATACTAAAGTGAAACGAAATTCAATAAATCATAGGGAATCAAGCCTACTCTTTGAATAAATTTATGATGGAAATATACATACAAATAAATTAATGCATGTTAAATAATACTGAATTTGGAATTAGCTTCATAGTTAATGGAAACATGTTAAGCATTTTTTATTTCATTGCTCATTATAATTTTAATTAAAAACAAAATGTAAATATGAAAAAACAGGGTCAACATTATAAGAACAAGCTAAAAATCTCAATAACTTATTTACGGTACAAATGAATCATCAAACATTTTAACGCTTCATTTGCCCTGATTATTTATCCAAGTGAGAATTTGATTAGAGTATAATGTAGATAAACTGAAGGGAGTTAATTATTATTTAAGCTGAATACATTCATCTATACTTGTGTTTTATTATAAGGGCGCTCCGTGGCTGAGTGGTCTAAAGCATCACCGCTAATCGCTTGAGAGCGTAGGAGTGTGGGTTCGATTCCCACCATGGCCCTGGGTGTTTTCTTCGTTATTCTTCTGTGGTTGTACATCTGTCATTGTGCTATTTGTCCTACTATCGACGAAGACTTACAAGCGGATCTCAAGAATCAAGCATACAAGTCTGAATATATGTAATGTAATAAAATAAAAATAAATAATTGTGTTTTATTTAAATATAAAACTCCTTGTATAAAATGAAACTTAAGTTGCAAATTTAAAGTTGTTTTTAATGTATTCGTCACAACAGTTGATATTTATATACTAAAAAGTTTAAACATTATACAAAAATATGTAAGTAATTTTTCCAATAAGTAGCTGAGCTTTGATTTAAAAACCTTTTTACTGAAAAAAATCCATGATAAAATCTTTAATTAAATAAAAAACAACTTTACTAAAGAAATTTGTTAATGAATTGAATGGAAACTATTATTCAGGTGCTATAAAACACAGTATAGGAATACCATACACATTCGTAAAAGTATTGTATGAAATGTAAAAGCAGTTCAAGGGACAGAAATGTGAAGAAAAAATTAATATTTATAAAAAATACAAACTTACAAACACGATGACTTTTTGAAATCATCCTTGATAAACAACAAAAAAGTTTGATGATAAACAACAAATTTAACGGTTTAAATTCAAGAATCATAAAATTTCAAAATATATTGGAATTAAGAATAAAATTTAATCTTAATTAATTTGTAAGCAAATTCTTAATAAAGAAGAAGGCAATATTACAGCTCAGAACAATAAGTAGCCATTCTAAATTTAACTTGCTATTCTATATTTTGGCAAAAATTTGGCTCTCTATATTGGTTTTATTTGGCATATCCAAGATTGGCAGTAATTTGACTGCCACTGTAGGAACAATAATGGCTTATCATGATATACGGGAGAAAATTAGAAATTCTCTAATAATTCAACATTTTTGGCTAATACAATGGCTTTTCCAACATTGAAAAAAACTTGGCGTTTATTATAGGCCCATTATTGGTATTATTTTGGCATATTGTATTATTAGAAAGCCCATTATTGGTGCCCTTTATTGGGGATATCTTGGTCAAGATTGCCGGTATTAGATCTAACTAATTTGCTGTTTGGAATATTGCTAATGGTATAGAAATCCCAACGCATGACATTAGAACAATGGGGTCAAATTTTTGATTGAGATCCTCATTTCAAGGCCAGAAAAAGAATCACTGAAGCTGATATCTTACATAAAATCCACTTACTCACTGACACTCATAAACAGAAATTAATTTATAGTTTCACTCAATTGTCTGTTAAAATGAAATTTTGGCGATTTCTTATTGAATGCCGTATTAATAAAATTGATCATGAATCAAAATTTAGTGATTTATTTCATTTGTATTTTGATATAACTGAGTCAAATATATAAAAATCAATCAAACACAATGTTAAACATTCTATTCAAATTAAAGGGTATCCAGTACATTCTAGAGCACAATCAATTTCTAAAAGGCTCGTAATACCGAAACAGGAGTTCTAATTTATGATTGATAGTGACATCTTTTTAACCTTTGAAATCTCAGAGGACTAGTACTCTGCATTTAATAAACAAGAAGGATGGTACTGTAAGAGCTTGAAGTGATTATAGACGTGTGAATGAATAAACAATCTAGATAGATATTCCATACCCAGAATGGTAGGTTTCCATCTAATCTTACTCAATAAAATTATATTCTCTAAAACTGATCTTAAAGCTTACAATATCAAATTCCTATTGCCGAAGATGATATACCTAAAAATGCCATAACTGCTGCATTCGGTTTTTACGAGTTTTAGGTCCTGAGTTTTGGACTTTGAAAAGCTGCTTCTTTCCAAAGATTCATAAATAAAGTTATTTCTAGCTTAGATTTTCTCTTCATATTATTGTCTCATGATGTATTCATACTCAGAGGCTTAACACCTATGAATGAAGTCTGAGAGGTTAAAAAATTATAACCTTCGAAATTATGTACCTAATTCTATGATGGGAGTTGACCAAATTTAATTTTTGCCATACCTTTTCACGGTGAAAGTTTCCTCACCTCTTCTATAGAAATTCAAGTAATTCTGGTTTATAAATTTCCAGAATCTCTTTGTCAAAAAAAAATATAACAGAAACCTAAGCCATACTTCAAGAAATGTTGAAAGGTGCAATGAAAAAGATAAGAGAAAATGAAAACTGATGAAAAATGGAAATTGATGCAAGTTTACAGCGATTTGGAAAGTGCAAAACTAATTTAGCTAATGTTGCTATTCCATGTTTTTCTAAGGCTAGGCTCCCATTATCCTTATTCACAGTTGCTTCAGATTAGGAAATAGGCTCAGTGCTACAACAGTTTGAAGGTAACAAGTATAACCCAATTAGATTCTATTCAAAAAAGCTTAATTATTCTCAAAAAGAGTGCAGAACTTATGATCACGAATTAATGTGTACCTACCTTTACATTTAGCCCTTCAAATATCTGTTGAAAGGTAAGGAGTTTACAGTATGGACAAATAATAAGCCATTAATACTTATATTCAAGCAAAAAAGAAAAAAGAGGAAAGTTTTTCTAAGACTATTGTGGTAACCCCAATACATTTATTAGTTTACTACAGATATCAAGCACATCTGTGGTAAAGATAACGTAGTTGCTGACACCTTGTCGATAACTGAATCAGTTTTTGTTACCAATGATGATCAAATAGCTCATGAATAAAGTAAAGATCCAGAATTCAAGCAATTGCATTCCAGTGACCTTAAAATTGTGATCTCTGAATTTTAAGTTCAACATCCTAGATTGTGGAAAAGCTCTATGGTGTGATAAATTCCAAGCAAGATTCACCCTTATATTCCTGCTAAGTTCAGAAAATAAATCTTTAACTAAATCTATGGGTTATATCCATAATATCTATTATTATATTGACAGGTGCCAAGTTCATTTAAACAGGAATTAGCAAGAAAGTTAAAGAGCAAGCTCAAACATGTGTAAATTGCCAGAAGTCTAAGGTAAATAACCACACCAAACTTAAACTTTCTACTTTTCAAGAATCTGGGGAAAGATTAGGTGCTGTAATTTGATTGGACCTTTGAAAAAACCTAATGGACAATTCGATTACTTAACTTAGGTTTACCTGTTGGACTGAAATTGTTCCTTTCTCACACAGAAATTAATTCAGAAATAATAATCGCAACATTCTTTGATAGGTGGATTTGGTGTGCTAGGAAGCTTAGAACAGATCAAGCAAAACGATTTCAGTCCCAGCTGTTTTGAAGTTCCTCAAAAAATTGGAGCTAAAAATTATTTGGGTAATAAAAAACACAATGCTAAGGGAAGATTGAAAGATTCAATGAAAAAGAAAGCAACTAATGCGAATTTATATTTTATATTAAAATACACAATAATGTAAAATGTACTTTGTAAATTCGCATTATTGTGTACTTTCCATTTCATAATAATGTGTTCACAATAATGTGAAATGGACACAATAATGTGGATAGACATTTTACCGTCAGTACACCAAGGACCCAATCTGTTATTAGAACTGACACTAATCAATCAATAGCACAGATGGCTTATGGAAAGAACATTAAACTTCTGGGTGAATTTTTCGATGAACCCAAAATAACTGTGAACTCTGATACTTTTGTGACTGAACGACAAAGATATATAAGCAAGTTAAAACCAGTACCAAAGGAGCAGGTTACACAATAACCAGTATTTGTTAATAGAGATTTAAAATCCTGCTCTCATTGCAGCCTGTATGTTGACAGGTGATAAAATTCCAGAATTGTTATGTGGTACTAATACGCCTGACCTAAGTGTAAACTCCCATATTGCACACAAGTCTCGTCTCTGATAACATCTCATTACCTACAAAAATAGATAGATAGAATGATAGGCATATATCTGATTTAAAGATTGATTCTCACGCTAACCCATATTTATATTTGTTTCTTGCTTAGTGGGAAAATTGTCAACAAATTATTGATTTATATTTCATATTTATATTTCCCACTTTCATTTATTTATTTTTGTAATATTCATAGATATGTTTGAACTTGAAGAAATGTGAAATTTATTTGAACCTAGATTATTTTGTAACAACTTTAATGCTTTTCTTATCTTGATTTCTAGTATCGTAGTTTAGTTATGTGTAGGTAGAGGAATAATGTCAGGTCAATATCAAAAATCACAACACTAATCAAGCTGTACATGAATTGTTCATCTTGGAAAGAAGTAGCTTCAAAATAATGTAGATAAATGGAAATTAAAATGATTAAAATAAATTTTTTCTTATAATACTTAAAAATTATTCAATTTTTTGCTTAAGAACCTATAGTAATTTTCCTTTACCTCAAAATGTCATATTTACAATTTTTGTAAATAAAGTTTTATTTTTGTATATTTTCATTGACTCACTGTATAAATTGTTATTGTATATTTAATTGTATCTGTAGTCTAATTTTAGTTTGAAATAAAGTAACAATAATGCTATTTTTTACGATCTTCAGTTTGAGTAAATATTATAATTTCAAAAATTTGCTTGAATTTCGATCATATTTTATTTTTATTAAACCAGAATGTAGAAAAAATGCTACGAGCGCTTTTATCTTGTCATCACAGCGTAAGAATTAACTGGAAAAAATAACGTTATAGAGAATCTCTGGGACCTGCATATACATTGCAAAAGTAACAGAGTCATAGTTAATAGGTAGACATTTTTTTTAGATCCAGATATTTAAAAGGAATTTTCCACAGATCTATAAGGAATATCTGTAGTGGAATGAACACTCTCAAAGAAAGGGAGCTCAGGGAGGAAAAAAGAAGAAAAAATTATTAATATTTTACGATTTTATTCTCTCTCTCTAAATCAATTTATTCATAATTTAAGTCCTTTATTCTGTGATTAGCATATATTCAATTTAGGTTGCTCAAATTGTTATTTAATTTACTAGTATAGTTTTTATTAGGAAATATTTTCCTGTATAATAAGTAGGAAGAATTATGAATAATACAGCAATTGGTTATAAAAAATATAATCTTGAATTTATAAAAAAGAGCTACAAAGAAAAGAGTTTTGCATGTATAGAATTATTACAGAATATTAAAGAAGGGCGTTTTATATGTTGGTCCTGATCAGAAACAAATAAGAAACTGTTACCTTATCATTTAATGGTGTATTTATATATAAATTTCCAAAAATCATATAAAATATTATAGAAAATTTACGAGATATAAAATTTCGAATTGTTTATTAGGATTGGAACCAATTATAAAGACAATCTCAATATGAATTGGTAATCTTACGAACATAGAAAGAATGTATTAAAAAGGAAAAACAATACTCTTCCATTCTATGTTACCTCAGTAAAGACGACATCCAAATACTAGTCAAAAGTAGTTAAGTCAGTTTTAAGGATTTTATTAGTTTTAATTCATAATACAGTTGAAGGTCGATATTACGACCCTCTGCATTTCAAAGCAAAAGGTCTTTATAACGAGTGGTCACTATATTGGATATAATTAAAATAGTTATACATTAACGCTTACAGGTGATGAAAAAAAGCTATATACAAAGAGATTCCAATTAAATGATTAAGTTATTCTTTGAGTCAAAAATAAAATTTTTCAACACAATAATAATTATGAAAACATATATTAAAGAAGAACATAAGAGTTTTTTCTCTTATATTCTACTCTTTAGAATATGTTTTTATATTAATATTCATTAATTGTCATATTTTAATATTAGTTAAAATATGTTTTATAAAAATAAGGATGTACTTAGAAAAAATATATATTTTTTAAAAAGTTTAGAATAGTTGTTTGTCTTTTTTTCTGTTTAATTCACTTTTGAAAACGAAACTTCCAATTTCATTTAAAGATGATAAATAATATTACGTGTTTTCTTGTCTTTCAAAAATATT
This sequence comes from Latrodectus hesperus, assembly GCA_037975125.1. Lineage (NCBI taxonomy): Eukaryota > Metazoa > Arthropoda > Arachnida > Araneae > Theridiidae > Latrodectus > Latrodectus hesperus. The sequence continues at coordinate 34,999,435 of CM075859.1, forward strand.
TTAAAGTTTTCAGCTGTGTTTGGAGCAACGTTTATTCCAGAAAGTGTAGGCATTACTTTTCAATTTTTTCAATAGATGTTGATACAATTTCCTGCAAAAAAATAACAGGAAATCAGCGAATATTCGCTCAGATTGTCGTCCCATTGAAGGTTATAATCATTAGTAGCATATTTTTCAAAACTAAATTTTCATAAAACTTCATTTTTTTAAAAATTTCTTGAAGCATTTACTTTTGTTATTCGAAATCTTCGATTATTTTATCAATTATTTCATTTCTACTGGCTTTATGAAACAAGGTGATGGAACCAATTTTTATGTTATTTTCTATTTTCGACTCCATTTTGCTATATATACTTCTACTATATTAAGAATATATACTACTCAATCTTTACCTTCATCCAATGCAGAAACAATTCTTCGGATATGCAGTTTCCTGCAATTACGTTTCAAGTCATAATGACCTTGTAACTCCTATACATCTTGCACAATTCTTTTATTATTTTATAGCTTACTTTTTTAAAGTGTCAGATCAAGTCTTGTTTAATGCAATTCATTTCAATTAATGCGAAAAAGTGTACCATTTACATCAGTGCCTTGAGTTGTTGCAATTTTAGAAGGTTGAGAATGTTCCATACCTATTTTTCCACTTGCAAGAACCACTGGTTAGTAACATTAACAAAGCTTAGAAACACTCTGACTTGGATAGAAATAGATTATTATATTTTTTATCATTAATGCATCTAGTTTCGGAATTATTCAACAGATGGCAGCATCAAATAATAAAATGAGAAATATTTTGTGCATGTATTGAATACATCTTAAACATAAAATGCATCATTTTTTTAAAAAAAAAAAGTTACAAAAATGTTAAACATTAATTATATGCTTTACTATAAATGTGATTTTTTCTTTTTTTAATCGTTATTAAAGAAAAATATAATAATGAACAAAATCATTGAATAATTAAATCATAGAAATAAATCATTTAATTTATTTCTACATGAAATATAATTTAATATAGAAATAAATTATTTGACATATTTTTCTTAAGTAAGAGCCAGCTAATTTAAGTCCTTTCAAAAATATTTTGAAATGTATATTATTGAACTATGTAACATTTTTGTAAGTATTATATCAAAAAATTAATTAAGTCATATAAAAAGTCTGAAATGTTAAAACATCTAGTTCTTATCAAACAATCAGTTCAATTTAAGATTTAAATTGTTTAAGTGGTTATTTAAAATTATTTGATACTAAACTAGCACTTCTGAGAACGATGATAAAATTTCAAAACATAAGTACTTCTGAATTTTTTGCACTTTCTGTACATTTTTATTATTATTCTAGTACTAATTTAAAATATTTTGAGACGTTGAAAGTAAGTAGTAGCATATACTGTAATTAAAAGAATAAAATACGTTTGCTAAGTAAAAGTAAAATGGACAGAACATAATAAATATATGTGTATATAAAGAAAGATGAGTATAATGAGATTAAGACGAGATTAAATTCGCGACTACCCTATTATCGAGCGATAATTCTATTGACATGATCAACAAAAGAAGTCACCCCAAAAGAAATTACATCTTATGCTCGGTAGAAAGCAGCCGCTGTTGTAATACAGGACATGTATAATGCGCTTCCACTTTCTGGACTACACATTTTGCACACACACACACACACATAGATGCAATTTTTTCCCATTTTCTCTCCAGAATTTTAAATACTTAAATCAAAAAAGTCATTACAATAATAAAAAGTCGAGCAACTTTTCAGAACAGACTATTCGAAACTTATAACAGCTTTCAGCTATTAGTCAATCTTCAATGCGTTGATATGTGTTAATGCTTAATTGTGTAATAAGTTTTATTGAAAAAATAAAAAAATCACAGATGTAAACACTAAATGGTACTTTAAATCTCTCGTTCTATTTTACAAAATGTTATATATTAGAATAAAATTAATTGACAATAATGTTCTTTTTTTATGAAATTGATGCCATTTTTTAAAACTAGGAAAATAAGTATTTGTTTCGCATCCACTATGAGTTATTACAATTAAAAAATAATAACTACAAATAATGACGGCCATTTGAGTTATAATTAGAACTTGAAAAAACTGAAATAATTCACATTAACCACGCGCATTTACAGTTTCTTTTAAAACAACAAATAATTCAAGAAATAAAACATGTCTGATGATAAAATGTTACTTAAAGGTAAAATCACAATTTAATTTCAATGCTAATTATTGTAGTTTGGTAATTCCTATTACATTCTCTTAATTTTATCCTTTGGAAACATCAGGATTTATCATCAGAGAGTTTTCAATAATATCACTTTTACGATGTAAGGTATCTTTATAATGTTTTTATAATGTTTATAATTATGACAGTATCGAAGAATGTTAAAGTGTTAATTGAAAACCTATTCTGAAATTTTTTTGAAAAAAAAAAAAGAATTTTAAGCAATTTGAGCTTAATTTAACATTTTTAACTAAAACTTATTTGACTTGTATATTTCAGTAAAATACGACACTTAAATATCACCGGTTTATTATTATTTATATTTGGAATTTACCTACTGTAAATAAAACATTTTATAGCAATTATGTTAGCATTTCATTTTAAAATGTGAAGAAGTAATGGACATTTAAATACGGAACTTTAAATAATTAGTGTAATGACGAGCTCTGTTATCACATTTAATGATCTTCACTAGAACTGGGACATTAAGCTTTCCTATTTTGCTTGGACACGTTCCAGGTGTAACTCGAAGTTGCATTTTGTGGTTGAAAGCATTAACGGTGTAGCATGGGGAAAATTATAACAATTGCTTTCTTGTAATATATAATGTATTGAAATGAGGGATGGGGTTATGAGACAGTTCCTAGCCTGAGTTTCTAATTTTCGCATAAGTGAATGTGCTTCTTCAATGATTTCTTCAGGTTAATGTTATATTTTTTTACATTAAGAAATAGGAATTTCGAAGTGTTCATATTTTTCAGCTTCAACTGTTATAAAATAAATGTTCTTTCTCAGAGTTAATTTGGATATGAATACAGGCTTAATCAACTGTAACATTCTTTTTAATATTTACAATGAATTACAATCTCTTCATTATTTTTTTAGCACTTGCATTATTTCTTCCAAGGATTTTTATTCGTTTTGATTTTAGCCAACACATGTGCAAAAGAGCGAATTCATTTTTACTGCTATGATGCCTTTTTCTCATTAATACTCTTAATTGTTTTTACTCCATTTGTGACCATAAAATCTCTGTTTTCAAAAATTGCTTGTAAATATCTGTTTTATTTTTACCAGTTGATTTTAAAACTAATGTCTTTGAAATATTCCGTATTTTTCAGTATAAGGGAAGCATTTTCTTCCCTACAATTATCTCATTTTTGTTTTTTAATAATTTTCCAAATTTTCTCACTTTTTCACATGTTTTATACCCTTCAACTTTCAGTATTAATGTAAACATTTTATATAATTATAATGATTGTTTTATTATTCAATTTTTCCATAGTGGAATCTTAATATTTAGAAAATATTTATCATATTTTGCAGTTTTACTGTAGAAACATTATTTTTTTAATTTTTGAATGTTATTTCTATTGTATCGTTTGGCACTTTACCGTTATCATTGCATTTATCTTTTTATTAATCAAAGATAAGTGCAATGATAACAGTAAAAAGTTGGCTCTTTTTCTCATAAATCTCCTATAAGAGTAGACAGAGTAAGTCCACAGTCCTTATAGAGTAAAACAATTTTTTTCTCTTACATCTCCTATAAAACCGCTCTTTGGAAACTGTTATGAAAAGAAGTTGATATGTGTAGGATCACACTACTAAGGATTCGAACGTAGTACTTATATGATAAGTATTTATATGAATTGAAAAATAATTAATATTGAACTATAGAACATTTTTACTGTTCTATTTTAATTTATCTATTTAATGTTTATGATTGAAACAATTTTATCTGATACTTCTTTTTTTCCAATTCATTATTCTTTGAATTAAAAACATGCTCCTGTGATGGTTTTTATATTTTGCGGCTAGTCCTAAATTTATATTGTCAAAATTTTTTGCTTTTTTCATTTTTGATAGCTAAAAACAGAGTTATTGAGATATTTGATATAAATTTTGCGAATATTTTCTTTAACTTTTAAATGTGTTTGAATTCTCCTTTCAAATTATTTTCCAAGTTAACTATCCCCTCCCTATACACCGAGTATAATTATTTTAATAGCTTTTAACATTTTCAGAACTTCGTTACAAATATAATGCTTTCTTCACAGATATTTTTCATGATTTCTTTTCCATTCTGTGGCCAACTATCATGTAATTCAAGCTCTAAATTGCATGCGACTTTTATCACGTTTATTGTTAATAGTCTATCTCTACCTCTTTACTCTCTATTTTGCGTTATCCATTCAGATAAATTTTCAAGTTAAAGATCTGATATACACTCTTTTTTCTATCTATCATCAACAAATGGTTATTAGATCAAACATCATTCATCAGAAAAAATTGCCTTAAGAAGCAAAGACGACTCGAAAATTCTCGTAAAAATACAGGTAACTATAATTCTAGCAGTAGAACCCAAGAAAAAAGGTTACTTGTTGAAATTAATCATCTCCAAATCTCTATGCTTATTAATCGAAAGTCAAACGAAAATCATCACTGGAGATTTAAAAATCTCATAAGAAAATCTAGATACAACATTCTTTCAACTAAAGCAATTTCTTAAAGTTTCTAAGAGTCGGAACTAGATTTTCAATTTTCACTTTACAATTAGATCACCTTGGAAAAGAAATGTTTATATATTCTTTGGGTCTACCAAATTAAAATTTGAAAAATTTAAATCATTTTAAGGAGCTTGATTTCAAAAACTCTTTTGTTATAACTTTTATGATTATAATCAATCTACGGATTAATATAAAATCTACATTGTCAATCTTATCAAGGAATTGTCTTCACGAAAATGATGGATGAAGAGTATTCTTCCAAACAAGTTTAATCAGTGTAATTTTCATAGCCTTAAATACCAGAGCATTACTTATCCATTTACTACCTTAGCTGTCTGAAAGAAAATATATTTGTTGTTTCATTTAGTAGATTTCTCTTTCCTAATAGCAATAGTAATTTGGAAAAGTAATTTGCGTAGATTTTTGGAGGAATAATTAACAAGCGAAAATTCAGGTGCTAGTTTAATTCATTTGATAGAGTATCACAAAACAAAACACATAATCGGGATTATATATAGGTTGAGAAGCCGATAGCCGTTTTCTTGAGACTGGTGGCTGGTTTATGAAAATCAATTAATTAGTTATTAATTTCAAGTCTGACTTCTTCCACATCAAAATACTTATTTAGAAGGTGGTTTAAGAAGCCTAAATAATTAATAAATATCGATGATTAATTTTTCCAAAAATATTATAATTATTTAAAATATGGTTTTAGAAACTGAAATAGAATATATCATAGACAGATTTCCTCTCTGCACGCACATGGCAATGCACTTGCAATCCCACATAGCAGAAATAGATCTCTGGAATTGCACATAGCAATTCCAAAGGTCCATTTTTTTCATCACTATCCTCTTTTTTCTCGAGCACCGAAAAAGGGCGAAGGAAAGAGCAAGTGGATGTGATTTCAAGGTATTTTCGAGTTTATCACATTTCCTCTCCCATTCTTCTATGAATATATTTTTCTCAATATTTATCTTCACTACAGTCAATTAGTGAAACAGATTAAGATCCCACCTAACACTGAATATCCCTTGAAATTGAAGTAATGGTCAATTGGTCTAAAATTAGTGACAAATCTGGTTAAAATTTATCTCAATTGTTCACAAAAATATAATTGAATTGAGAACTTCTTTGCTGATAGAATGACTTATTCCATTTATTAATCATTACTATATATTTTAAAACAAATTAATATTTCTCTGCGATATATATGAGGAAATATGATGTGCTGTAAATGATGAGTTCAAAGAGCTTAATTAAGAGCAGCAAAAACTATATGTATCCAGTTCTATTTATAAGCAATGGAGTAACTAATTATGAAGTAGAAAAAGTCATTAAAAGCATTTTTTTATAAATGTAGATTTTATAAAGCTTGACTTATGCTCATGTTAAATTCAAAAATTAAATTTTATTATAATATTTGCTTCAAAAATGTCATAAAGAAGGTAGTTTCTCTCAAAATTTTGACCAAGAATTTTTTTTGAATTTAATATTTTTAATTTTAATAGTAAGAGATACGTACTTTTCTTTCTCAACTATCTTTAAGTAATTTGAAGCCAATAAAATATAGAAAATTAAGATATTTGTTACCACTAGACAAAGCCATAATTTAGCTGAGTAAATGAGGTTGAGGTTGACCAAAAAAAATGCTCAAGTAAAGTATTTGATAAAATCTGCATTGCTCATGACAAACAAATTAAAGCGCATAATCGATACTACTATTGGAGAATTTATATCTTTCGTGGTATCAGTTTTTACTTACATAAGATATTTCGTGAGAATAAATTCGTTTACAATGTTTTCAAAATAATAAATAATCATATTGGCTTTCCTTTTTAAAGTTATGTAAATGATGCCACAGTTCATGAATTGACTTTTATAAATTTGATTCTAAGGTGCAAACTCGTAGTTACTTTTATTTTTAACCATTCTATAATAATTGAGTGCAATAGTCTAGTGAGTTTTGTGAGTAAGCGAATAAAAGCAAAAATTAATTTGGAGGTTATTTTTACATTAAAATAAAAACCAGAGCTCTAAATGAAAGCTTTTTATTTAAAAGGCACAGAAATAATTTGAACATTTCAACTATGAAGCTGATTATTACATGTAGCTCTTTAAGTGAACAAAATATGTTTGATTAATAGCAGTTTATATCAGAGTACAGACGGATTTTCTTACACTGAAAAAAACACCCACCGGAATTCCACTGAAGGACCCAAAACATCATGATGAGGGAGGAAGAAAAAAGGAGATCGGTCCAGACTCAGCACAGACTTTCACCTAACAACAGGACATGACTGTCTAGCCTCTCATTTGAAATGCTTGGGCATGTTCATACTTGTCCACTCTGCGGCTATGGAGAATTCATGGACAGGGACCACCTGCCCCCCTTTGTAGGATTCTTTGCTGCAGAATAGAGAAAGCGAGATATTGAGAGACAAGACATCGTTCCTTAGGCAAATGACTTCGGTCTACTTTCAGTAGTTTACTTTTTTGTAGCCTTAAGTTCTTTGCACTTTGCCTGGCCATTGGGAATAAAAAGTATCAGTACAGACTTCAGCATGTATCATACAAGGCCATAATCATATTTACACACATACTCATACAAAACATTATTTTACATGTCAAAAGCAGCATACTTCCCTATATCTAGCCCGTAGTCGGGCTCTAGCAATTAGATGGAAGCAGCCGGATAAAAGTCTTCATAATTTAGAAGCAGGAACTAAGCAGAAGAAACACAGTACTTGATCTGCTACCTCTCAAAGTATATTTTCACTCTGAGGACATTGCGACCACGACATATTTAACATGTTTCAGCCGCCATTAGTGAACACGGTGGATCTTCGGTTAAGTTGGGATTCGAACTCACTACCTTCCAATAACGAGATCGATTCCCTAACCAACCAGGTCCCCGTGGTCCTTTCTATTAACATGGTGATCACAATTATTTTTTCAATCCACACCAACATACATGAAATCTGATTATCAAATTAAGAGCTACTCATATATACACAATAGTCTTACATGAATTTCTAAACATAGAGATTTTTAAAGAATATTAAAAGTACTTGCCAGTAAAACTACTTGCTATAACCACTACACTACTATTGTGGAACTACTCTTAATACTCTATAATAATGTGCTCGTATGCATGTTAAATGCATATTAGTTAACTTATATTGACCTATACAATTACAATCTACCTATGTATGTAATGAATACATATTAGTTAACCTATATTAAGAATTACAATAACCTCTTAGTGAGAATTATAGAAATAAATACAGTTATGACTAGAAAATATGAAAAGTTTATAATAAGTTCGAAATGACATTACAATAGACAATAGACATTAAAGACACTCAAAATAAAATTATGATCATTTATAACACTTAAAAATACCTCTAAAGTTTCTTGATCTGATAGGCAAGAGTTTTTAGAGGTATTCTGAATGTTAATCTTGAAATGAGACTCATTCATATGGTCGATAATATTTGTCATCTTCATTAAAAGATAAAGATTACAAATACTAATACATTCTTATAGGCTCATAAAAATACTTCCAAATATACCTGTAGATATTTAAGTTTGCTGCATTATATTGAAAATTCTCAGAATAATTATATATCAAATACACATTCACAAAAATTTTTATAATTTTTATGTGAGAGTTAAATCTAATATAAATCTGGAGATTGATCAAAACTCTTTAAAAAATTTTAACGACCTATTAAAGTTAATCAGTTATGATTATAATTAGAGAGAAACAATTATTTTAAAATTACGAAAATTCTGCGATGATGGAAAGTACTTGTTTCTTAAATTGCATTGTAATTAAGAGCAGTTAAAATATATTAATGAGTCTAATTAAAGTGAACGCGATTTATAAAAATGAATTAGTAAATTTTTTACTTAAATTCCGAATATTTTCCAAATTACACTTCTGTTCTCCAATCTAAATTTTGTAAAGTATAGTTAAATTCCGATATATATTTAATATCAAATATATTAATACAAATACCACTGCTAATGTGATACGACATAAGAAATATATTTTCTGGCACTAGTTATTTTTAATTAATTATTAAAAACTTTATTGCTTAAGAATTGTTGGTAGTTTAATCTATATATATATATACATAAATTGAAATTTTTAGAAGATTTATCAAGAATTTAAAAGTGAGTTTTCAAAAAAAAAAAATACTGCTTTTACTTTACAAAAACAAATTCATTTTTTTCTTAAAATCAGATATATAATATAATAAATTTGTATTATTGTAACAAACTTCATTCTCATAACAGATTTTTTGTTACACACTAATATAATTAAGTTTTGCTTTCAAGTGTTCAATTAAAACTATATGCATGGTATTACAATATTCATTATTTTATACATAACATCATTAAAATATTCCAAACGTGCTAATCACTCCTGGAATTAAACTTACAATCAACACCATAATTGTTTTCAAATATGTTAATCAATTACAAAATACATTTGCTAATGAATATCAAATATTTAAATTTATAAATTTTTACATTCAGCTCAATTAGTGGTTTCTTTTACTACAATAATATATTAATATAAAAAATAACATTTCATAATTGATATTCAAATGAATTTTCATAATTGACATTGAAAACAATATTGGAATGGATAACATACATCTATAAACTACGAAAATATTTTATATAAAACATTCCATTTTATTTATTATCAGACACATTTCATAAATATATCTTAAATGAAAAAAAATAATAGGAATTTCACCTTTAATTTAATGGATAAAATTTAGGCATGTCTTACTCTGGAAATGCATAAATTTAAATTTGTTTTGAGTACAAGTATTCAACTATTTTGAAGACTTACAAATTAAAATTTCACAAAAAGTTTGATTATTATAAAAAAAACACGCAAATAATATAATATTATTTGTCTACTCATATTTATTTACTGTCTACCGTAGAAAGGAAATTTAAACCGAAATTTTATATTAATTCAATTTTCACTTTTATAAATTACACCAAATTGTTTAAATTTATTTAAAAAAATGTTCTCGTATGATGTCAATTAAAATCAACTAATCAAGTCACTTTAGATGTATATATATATATACATTAATATATTTTATTTAATTAATAGTTAGAAAACACAGTCAGTACTTCCCACTTGTAGGCTAATCTTTTTATAATTTAAATTGCATTTTTGATATGATTTAAGATTTAGGAATTGTGCTGATTTGATGATCATTAAATTAATTTTGATTTGATTTATGCATTATAAAAACTAGAGGCAAATGTAGATTGCCCAAAATAGTTATGCATATATAAGAGGAATTTTGTTTTACAAGAATCTATGCAACTTGGAACTGAGCCCTTTAATAAGCCTTTTGCTAAAAGAAAAATAATGCTAATGCATTTTATTATGCTTAATAAAATTTACTAACTTTATGAAAATTTGCTGAAGAAACAATGATAAGGCAAACTGTATCACACTGAATTATAATAAGGCAGATAAATCTTAAGCACATATTGATTTATAATTGCACAAGGCACTATTTCAAAGCATGGACATACAAATGCAGCTTTTTCTAAAATGCATATAAATATTGCCAGCAATTGAGAAATATCACGGTTGGCAGTAGCAATTGCTTTCAACAAAAAAGGCACTTGCAGTAACTGCATGCAATGATTCATCCTCAGCTCAAGCTAACATTAAATTTTTCTTGTATACTGCGAAAATTAAATCCACTTTTACTTTAAAAATTTAAAATATCACAAAAAGTGAACGCGTTGAAGATTTTATTTTACATTTTAATTCCATTCAATGTTCTTACTGAAATTATTATACCTTCTTGATAATATCTTAAAATTATAAAAAGTGTATAATTTAATATAAAAAAACAGCAGTACAACAAATAGATTACTAAATGTATAAAATTTCACCATAACTTAGAAATAGTTTTTATATACTAACAATGTTCAAGAAATTTGCCAGTTTGTGAAGAATACACAGAGACTAGCAAAGTATATGATCATGATAGTTTTCAACGGAAAGAATTTAATAACATCACCAGTGATAATAGCGATATTAGAAAATTCCTTTTGTTAACAATTTTTAAATTAGAAAACATTAATACTTAAAATGAATGATAATTCGTCAAAATATAAAGATGTTATCTAAGCATTCATACCTCCTTGAAGAATAACTATTTATTGACTCAAAGAGTAAAGATACATGATAAGATAAAGTCATATGCAACATCGTGTAACAAATTCGATTCAAACTTAAGAAAAAGATAATAAACGTCCATAAAGTTAAAGTAATTATAGATAAGAATATTCAATCAATTTATCTTAAGCAATGATAATCAAATTGACTGCACAAATAATCGCGAGTTATCCTCAATGTGATCAACAAGCGTCTTAGCATAGAGTTCCAAAAATGTCCGCCATGACCTATATACACAAGAATATAAATTTATGAATGGACGGGCCAAATATTTATAAATCTTGGAGCAGATGGACATTTTCACTTTTCAAAGAAAATGGCACAGGTTATGTATATAAACAGCTAGTGAAATTTACCGTATCTCTCAAGCACAACGTAATAATTATTTTTATTTTCTACGCATTGTTTTTACTATTATTTACTTACAAAATGTTTTCAGAACCTTCATATTATCATTTTAAGTAATACTGTAAATTGGCTCTATTTTGTGCCCAGTCCCTTCAAAATATGTAACTCAAATTGCTAAATAAAAGTTAAAAACATATGTTCAATCATGTCACAAATTATCGCATATAATATAAATTGTTTGCATCTACAATTGTGTACAATAAAAGCAATTATTCTAGAAAGGAATAAACTCGGGTGACATATTCATTGCTCCACATATTAATACGTATCGTCAGGCATGATTATATATATGTCCATTTTTAATATTGAAGCTATGATAATCATTTTCAGTATTTTCAGTATAATGTGGTCATTTTCAGTATTGCACTATTTGCTTATCAACAAACTTCAGATATATATATTCGTAATATAACGAAGCTATAAGATTATGCTATATAATATATATAAATAGTTTACTCTATTTAGAAATTCTTGACCATATTTGCTAACCAATAACATCAGGGATTCAAAATAAATTTAGGAAAAAATAGTAAACTCACAAAGAAAGCGAGTGAGAATTTTTAGTCGGTGTGGTTAAATTGTGGATTGTAAATTCTATACAATAGTAATAAATTATATTTTCAACTAAAGAAGAACATAAATTTTAGAAACATAATACGTTGTTCCGATAACTAAGCCTCATAAAGGCTTAATGTGTTATGTATATGGTCAGAAAGTAGTTTATTGTACTCGCGAATGGCAAGTACATCACGTAACAGTCTCTTTGAACGTGATTTAGAAGTGTCAATTTCATCAGGAAGATTAGGAAAAACAGCATCTACAGTATCGTTACTGTTTCCTATTAAATTTTCTATCTCCACAAAACTTTCCATGAGTTGAATTAGCTTCATCTTTGAATCTTGCAAAGATTCTTTATAAGCTTCAAATCTTTCATCAGGAATTTCCGTTATCATTTGGTTAATGATAACATAATATTTTTTCAAATGATTAATGATTCCGATGAAATCCTTTGCCACCTAAAAAATAAAATGACATTTAGTCTAGATCATTTTCACACAATAATATTTCACATATTAAAGATAAACAATATTTCAGGCAAGTTGTTGAAATGTGGTCATTTTCAGTATACAGTGAATATTTTTGTATTAAAGACAGTTAAATTACGTTTTTTTCCATATACGAATGATATTGTTTCTATTCTTTAATCATTTAAGTAATATAAGAAATATATTACAAGTTTTACTTTCTCACAGTTCAATTCAGTGAAAAATCAGAATGCATTAACAATTTTATCCATTAATATTTCGGAATAAATGAAACAACGAGACTGATTAAAATTAAATATATAAAAAGGTGGAACTCGAGTCTTTTTTCTGAGAGGAGATATGGTTACATGAGCATGGGCCAATAAATTGGGGAGTTTCTAGGTGGTTTTGCTTTGGTACTTTAAGAAATTCAGTCGTCTTTTAGTTCTAAGTCCAAAATGCTTTCTGAAAGAGAAACTCGTCGCAACCAATATTTAAATGAATAATAATAATGATAGACGTTAAAGTTTTTGTTAAAATTGAAACATTCAAGAAATTGTGTAACATGCGAGCAAAAGTATGAGTTCCTTAGACATAAAACTTTCAAAAAATATTATGTAAGAGCAGAAAACGAAACATGAAAAGAGCTCTTATAAAAACTTCTCACAATCTAAATGTAGGCTTTCCAGGTAAATCTAAGTTTCCCTATTTAATTTAAATTAAGTGATTATTTGCCAAGCGAGAATGTTTATGGGTGAAATAAACCATAGACATGCCTATCGTAATTTCTTTCAGATCAAGATACACTGATAGAAAAAAAATCCCAACACCAAGAAATAATTATTGTAGAGTAATGAAATTTCAGCATTACATTTATGTAGGTAACGTACGTAATTGATTACAATTTTAAGATCACAGGTTAATTTAAGCCCGAGAAGAGCCATTGCAGAAGTGAAATATAGGTACATTAATAACCGGTGTAACCGCCAGAATTTTGAATGCAAGCATACAAACGTGCATGCATTGAATCATATAGGTGCTGGATGTCCGTTTGTGGGATGGAGTTTTATGCCTGTTGCACTTGGTTGATCAATACAGGGACGGTTGTTGCTGGTTGTGGATGACGCTGGAGTTGTCGTCCAATGATGTCCCATACGTGCTCAATTGGAGACAGATCTAGTGATCTGGCAGGCCAAGGCAACATGTCGACACCGTGTAGAGCACGTTGGGTTACAACAGCAGTAAAAGGTTGAGCGTTATCCTGTAGGAAAACATTTCCTGGAATGCGAATCAGGAAAGGCAGAACAACAGGTTGAATCACCAGACTGACGTACACATTTGCTGTCAGAGTGCGTGGGATAACCACGAGAGTGCTTCTGCTACCATAAAAAATTGCTCCCCAGACCATAACTCCAGGTGTAGGTCCAATGTGTCTAGGCCGCAGACAGGATGGCTGCAGCCGCTCACCTTGCCTCCTCCTAACCAACACACGGCCATCACTGGCACCAAGGCAGAATTGGCTTTCATCAGAAAACACAACAAATCTCCACTCCGTCCTTCAATGAGCTCTAGCCTGACACCACTGACGTCGCAAACGGCAGTGGTTTGGCGTTAGTGGAATGCACGCTACAGGACGTCTGGCTCGGAGCTGTCCTTGAAGTAACCGATTGGTAACAGTTCGTTGTGAAAGAAAGAGCTGATGAACTGGCCAAAGAGGCTGCGAACTTACCAGAGCCAACGCTGGACCTGTCACGTCCAAGGTCGCACTTTCTTAAGGTGCTGCATAAAGAAGCACTGCGTGTATGGCATCAGAGATGGGATAATGATGTAGTAGGCCGCCAGACCTACAGACTCTTCCAAACAGTGACCGAAAAGAGAGTTTTACAGTAATGCCATCATAGCCCAAATAGCGACTGGACACGGACGTGTACCGGAATACCTTCATAAACGAGGGTATCCGATTAGTGAGTTATGTCGCTCGTGCAATGTGGTGGAGGATTGCCTCCACTTCGTGCTGTCTTGTACCAGGACCTCGGTAGAAAGGAGCAAACTGGTGTACGATAGCGCAAGGTTGAGTACCATCCTGGACCGGCGCAATTGGTCGTTCTTGAAAAGGATCATGTCCATTGTGTCGGATAACATTCCAATGATGGAATACCAGCGTTCCACCGACGATGGTCCGGTCGAGAACTGGGAGATTGAGGAATAGTATAGGAATTGACGGTAAAAATAAAATATAATGCATGGGTTTTAAAAAGAAAGGTATCGTACAAATTTTCCATAGGTGTACTAATTGCCATGTAAAGAGAGTGGATGCCGGCGAGCTTACTCGTCTCATCAAGGTATGATTCACGGGATCGTCTACCAAAGCAGGTGGCGACTGCCGGGTGTTAGATTTGAGTTGAATATCTTCGGGTTGCTTGGTACTTTAAATTAGCTATAAAAGCCTTGGCTTCTGGTACTAAGCCTCGCAAACTCGATCCCCTTCTTCTGTCACTGTGGTGCCAACTGCTGCTCGAACTTCTGCTGCAGACGCAGTGCGACTCGCTACGGCCATACGCCTAACACGGCGGTCTTCCCTCTCAGTAGTGCCACGTGACCGCCCGGAACCCGGTTTTCTTGAGACAGTGCCTTCCCTTGACCACTGCTGCCAATATTCATGCACAGCGGATGCATTCCTGCCAAACCTTTCTGCAATCTCGCGGAAAGAAAATCCACCTGCTCGAAGGCCTATTATACGACCTCGTTCTAACTCAGTGAGCTGTTGATAATGGCTTCGTCTTCTTAAAGGCATTGTGGACTGGCATGAATTCACTACATCAAATCTCGACGCTAAACAACGCTCAGCAACGTTACAGCTCGTATTTAAAGCGAACCTGATTTGCATCTTCCGTGTATCGCTATTAGCGTCACACTGATGCGCCGAGCCTAAAATTTGAATCGACGTCATTTTTCAGATGTATGAACACGCCTACCAAATTTCGTCTCGCTAGCACAACTCCTACTTGGTGTTGGGATTTTTTTTCCATCAGTGTATGTGATGGAAAATTGTGAAATTGATTTCAAGGTTTAATACCAGTTTCAAAAAAGACTGTATTGTGCAAACCACAACGTACAAAAAGCAGCCATAATGGATTTTTTGTGTTAAATATTTTGTGAAAACTTTGAGCTGAACTATAACTTTTAATATTTATTCTTTGACGTTCAAAGTTGATGTTTCTAATAATTAATAATTTTAAGTGTTTATTAGATTATTGTAAAATAAAAGAGAAAGAGATGGAAAAAATTTATAAAGTCACAAAGCAATAAATTTATAAAAATTTATTGTTTTGTGAAAACAATTGTTTATGAATATATATAGATTAAAATAGTAAGATAAATAAAAAATAGAAAGTAAAATTATAAGAATAGAGAAAGTATTACAAATTAAAAAGCAAATGTTGAACAAATAAACGTAGAAATTTTTTTAAGGAATAAAAATTTAAAGTGCAATACAAAGAATAAAAATAGATAATAATGAAGATAAAATTCTACCATTATTAAATAAAGGGATGGATATTGGTGGAAAACATGCAAGAAATTAAAATTACCTTTCGAAAGAAAACTAATATGACTCATTCTTGTACTAAGAATATAATTTGATTCATAAAATGATACATGAGCTTTTAAAAACGGTAGTTTCTTGGTTCATTCACATTGACTGAAATTCTTTAAATGATACATGAAATTTTAGACGGTAGTTTCTCTGTTCATTCAGAAATATGGCTATTTTATTCGCAAATTCCAAATAAATACCTATATAACGCATTCTGTCCATTGGACTGTATTTTTCAATGCGTCTAAATGAAAGTTGCTCTAAAAATTTGTGATTGACTTTTTACTTTGTATCTCGTATAGATTTCAAAGCTTGTTAATTACTAATATTGAAGATTGAAGTGAATTCTAATAGTTACTGAGTATGACTCTGGATCTTAATATCGATTAAGTCATGTCCACTTTAAATTACATTGACATAATTTTTATGGTTATGATCATTCTGTAAGATTTTGATATCTGCAATGTTCTGAAAGATTTTTAAAACCAAAAATATCAATAAAACAGAGTAATTAACAATTTGAACTTACATCTGGAAATGTGGGTGGATCAGGAATTTCAAGAAAATGATGTGGCTGAAGTGACTGAACACTATCAATTTCAAACTTATACATCTTATAAAGCTGTAAAAGAATGATAATGGTTTATTATTTAAGAAATTGTAGTTCTTGAATAGTATATATATACACTTTTCAGATATTTAGTACACGTATTCACCATTTAAAAAATATGCATGCAATGATAGTCAATAAGCAAATATAATAATTGATGTTAGAAAAACATTTTATGCATTAAAAGTTTAGTTTAAATTTAATAGGTACAATTTAAAGACGAACAAAGTGATTAATTAAAGTGATTAATATAAGTATCTTAATTATAATACAAATATCGACTGCCAACATTATATTTGTTTTCAGTGATAATTTATGCAACTTAAAAAATCAATTGTAAGTTATTGAATGACTACGAGTAAACTAGAATCTATTTCATTAAAGAAAACACACACACACATGATAATATTTATATAACCACAATAAACTGTAAGATATATAGGTCTACACAAGCTTTTGTAATAATATTTTGATATTGCCAGCCAGCAATGTTTAGATTATTTTAAAGAACTGATATGCATTCATAAAAAATCACACACACACGTCGCGTATCATTAATATGCATGAATAAAACTAAATGTTTTACATAACAAAATTTGCTTCGGCCTGATTATTGAATATTATTATATTTAAGAGGATAGATCTTAAGAATGCAAACACGAAAGTTAAGAAGCTGTTATACAGTAAAAGTTTTGAAATTTTCTCATATTGGTTATCATTGTATTATAAATATAAACTAACAGAGATATATTTTTTGAATTTTGAGGAAGCCTCAAATTAAATTTTATAAAAAATATATAGTATTATCAATGATTGTTAAGAAATTATTATGATTAAATTTGATATTATTTTATATGATTATTTGAAAACTAATTTCAAACGTATTTCACAAAAAGACACAGTTAAATAATTTTAGAACATAAAAAATTAAAGAATGGTAATGTATAACTTAACATCTAATATTTTATAATATAATATTGAATAATATGAGTTCTTTCATGGGATTTCAAAAATTGTAATTTTAGTATGAAACTTTATATAAATCATTACTTGTGTAGTAATGAAGTTTTTGTTTTAAACAATGAAACTTGCATTCATTCAATTAATTCATAAATTAATGTATTCAAATATCAATCATATAAAATTATTACTCTCAAATCAATTTTCATAATGATTTGAACATTTATATAACAAGTGTTACTTGCAAACAGGAAATTATTAATATGGATTTAATTTATCAATAATGAAATAAGAAATTAATAACAAAGATCATAAAGTTAATATACAATCTACTAATAAGTAATTAGACACCAGGGACACTTGAGAAAGAGATATTTATTCACCATATATAGGCAATGGAATCACCATAATTGGCTGCTACTCATCAAAAGACATTCATCATCAGTTGTACAAAAACGATCAGCGTTTTCTTTCACTTGACTTGAAGAAAACACAGATCCCTATCATTTCGGATGGTATGAAGGTACTCGTTAAATCAAAGCTCTAACCATTGGTGCTGGAAAGCATTAAGGTTGAGAATATAAATTAGTGAGTCCAAATTTTGAGCCCGATTTTTAATTACCAAGGATAGTAGAATTTGCAAAATAAAATCTTGTTTCATAATCTTTGAAATGACAAGGTTCCTTATAGTAAAATTTCAACAACATGGGAAATACATGATCATCCAAAATGGTATGGCAAGTCTAGAAGTTGATCCTATAAGGAGCTAATAAATATTCTAGGATATATCAAGAGAATCAGCCCAGAGCATAATATATCCTTCCTTGTTGACATAAAAACTTTCGTCAAGATGAAAAACCAGATCCAACGTCCGTCAAGGTGCAAATTTTCTAAGTACTTGCAAATCCTAGACCCAGCCATCTGAACATTAGAGGGTTTACCTTGATTCCTCATGACACAACACCTGTTTCCATTGTTTTACGTTCATTTTTCCAATCTTTGCTCCATGCTAACCTTTCGAATCTGTTGGATTTAATGATAAAAAAATTGTGGGTGGCTGTACGCCTCTAGTAAACAAGTGGATAGAATTCCTTGTGAAAGGTATTCTTCGACAGAATAATCTGAATGTCTGTTGAAAATCATCTTAGTTATAGTTATGGGTAGTGTGTGATTCTTCCAAGTCAATCCAAACGTCTTCCTTTGATCGTCGAATCTTGATCTTTTTAATACATCCTCTGAGGTTAGTCCACGTTCTATTTGCACTTGAGAATTACGTAAGTCACTGTTAATTCCGGATATTTTCATTCCTTGGAAATGTAAAATATTGATTGGACATTTCTATGATTATTGTTTCTCACATCTTATGCAACGGCAAAAAGCGTGATCTATCACAGGACAGCAGATTGCCTTGGTTGTATGTATGTTTAAATATTTGTTAGTAGATAGTATATATAGAGAAAAATACACTGGTATGCAAAACTTAAACAACAGGTGGTTTTTCTGCCATAACTCCGCGAGAAATCATCTAAGGGACATGAAATTCTGACATGAGTCACATCATTTTGTAAAAGGATGACAAAAGCATTGTTGCACAAAACGGAATACAATGCATACAGTGTGGAATCAAACAAAAATAGGCTTTATTGAACTCACAGTATCCCTGCACAAGATCATCTGTCCAAGAGGAGCAATAACAAACAGATGTTCCTTAGTATGGGTTATGCGCTCCCCTTACTGCAATGGTTGCTTCGCACCGTCTCCCCATACTCAGCACCAGATTGTCCAACAATTCTTGCGGTAAGAGTGCCCGTTCCTCAATCAGCATCTGTTTCAGTTTCTGTGTGTTCCCTGGGGGATGCAATCGTGCCGCAATGCGTCTCCCCAAAGCATCCCACACATGTTTTATGAGATTTAAATCAAGGGAGTACGCTGGCCAATCCATTCGAGTGATGTTTTCACTTTCCAGTAGCTTCTGAACAGCATGAGTCCGATGTGGCCGTGCATTGTCATTCATAAAAATGTATTCTGCTCCAATGGCACCTCGGAACAGACGCACATGGGGAAGGATTACCTCCTGACAATAGTGATCTCCGGTTACAGAACCTCTGTCGAAAACGTGGAGCTCAGTCCGCCCGTTCGGCATAATGCCTCCCCAGCCTAGAGCTCCAGGACCACCATAACTGTCTCTTTCCGTTATATTACTGGGATGAAACCGTGTCTCAACCTCTCTCCAAATCAACTGGCGTTGAGAATCGCTTGTGGCACTGAAACGACTCTCATCTGTGAAGAGGACAGGATTCCATTGATCAGATGTCCAGTTTTTGTGCTCTTTGCACCACTCTAAATCGTGCCGCCGATGGCGAGCTGTCAACGGAATGCAGCTTTCAAAACGGCAGACGAATAGACCACCTTTGTGAAGGCATCTGGCCACAGTAAACCGCGACACTTGTCGCCCCGTTGCTGTACACAGTTGCCTAGCAATGGCGCTTGCTGACTGGTTTCCGGTTTTTTCGCCTGCAGGACGATATAGCGGTCATCCACTGCAGTTGTTTTCCTGGTGCGGCCATCACAAACCTTTCGAACAGCTGTACCTTTGGTTCTGATGTTTTTCCAAGTCGAAACGACACTTTTGTTGATTCCAAACTCTTCAGATATACTGGTCACACTACGCCCCCCCTCCAGTTTTCCAATCACTCACTTGCACTTGACACACTCACTTGCACTTGAAACGAAAGTCTTTAATTGCTCCTCCGTCCTTCCTTTTATTGTTGGCTTGAACTGCGCTCGACGAGCGCACGCGTTTTGCATACACTCACGTCACCTCTGACGTTTTGCCACTGATATTTGCATACGCATGACCTTTCTACTAAATTACGTGTTCATTGCACTGATCGCAAGAGCTCCTTTTATCCGATTTCATGGCTATCTGCTTAAAATTTACATTGTTGCTTAAGTTTTGCACACTAGTGTATTTTAAGTCAAATGTTTTTTTCATCATACACCTGACCATGGTTTTTCAACCATCGGTTTCTATTGGGTTGCCCAAAACAATCTTAGCAAACGAAAAGTCATCTTCCGCAGAATTCTTAGCTAGCAAATATTATTTAATATTATTTTATAAATTATAAAAGGCATTTCTTAAAAGAATGAACAGGAAAAGAATGAATTTCTTTTGACACTTTAAACATTGAATTTCATCAAAACCAAATATAGACACATTTCCTTATTGAACATTATATATATAAAACAAGAAAATCATTTTTACCTTCTCTTACAGATATGTTTTTCAAAATAAGAGAAGTTTGCCAAAGAGCTTAATATCTAAGCAACTACTATTCAAAACATATCAAATCAAGAAGATAGCAGATTATTCAGTGTTATGATCTTCAGTTCAATCACGAATGTGTTGGATTCCTATCTGTAGATAATATTTCTAGTGGATTTGAATCACGCGCGCGCGATTTGAAAGACTGTTCCTAATTGAAAAAAAATCTTTTGCTCAAATGGGGCCATACAGCAATAAACTATGCCATAAATTTCGGTATTTTTTTAATATGAATGATATACGAGTGTGGTTGGAGGCATAAATATTTTAAATAATGAAAATAAATGCTTTGTAAAGTGAGAGATCCTTAGTAATTTGTTTTCAGTTCAAATATAATAAATACATTAACTATTCATATTCATTTAAAATTTCAAAGAAAATAAGGTTAATTGTTAAAGTATTTCTCTCTCTAACTAAACTCCCCATGTGAACAAATGCATGGTATACTTTGAACAATAATTAATGCTTCATAAATTCATAACTAAGCTGATTTGAGTAATTTTAATTAAAAAAATAATTTTTTAGAAAATTTACTTGTCTTGATATACATTCAAAACTTTAAAATGCATTTAAATAAATAAAATAAATATAATATTTTAATAACAATTATTTAAAAAACATAATGTAGTGACGTTTTTTATTATTTTAATTTTCTATTCTTTGTAATTATAACTGTTTTAAAATGCTGTTGGAATGGAATATTCAAAGATCACAATTTTATTTCCATTTTATTTCGTAATATACATTAAAACGCAATTTTAGTTAATTATAACTAGCACATACTCTTAGCATGTTTCTGATAATGATTTTTTATTAAAAAGAAAATGAATAATCAAATATTATACACGTTAATTCTTATATTCATTGTGTATTTGTCAAAGAAATTATATATATATATGTATAATATATATAATAAATAATAAAGAGCTACTTAATTTTTCTTATTCGTTATTTAAACAAATTTTGCTGATCATCACATAAGATCAACACACATAACATTTTAGTCTACTACAGCATAAATAAATTTCCAAGAATAATAAGCAATTTAAAATTTAGAAATAACTCTTGAGCTATAATACACTGTTGGACAATTGCTAAGGAAGGATAACACCATAGGAAGGATAACATCATCCATAGCAACCACAAAATGAAAGGAAGCAAAATGTGGAAAATTAGAATAAGTGCGGGATATAGTAAGAAGAAGTATGCGTATGCAAATTTTTTTCCACGTCTGTTCATCACGTGATAGCATTCATAAGAGCTTTAAAGGATTTGATGCGTGTGGACAGTTGTTGTTTCAAGTTAAAGTTTTACAGGAAAGATTTAATTGACGAACTTGAAATTTTTGGCATGTCTTCCCGACATCACTTAGATGATTTTATGCGTGGCCGAATTATTGGAAAGATCGAAGAAGGGCAAAAAACCACAGATGTTGCCAGGGAGTTCGACATCGCTCACAGCGTTGTTTCATGGCTGTGAAAGTCATTTAAAACTACTGGAATGTGTAATAGGTGGCACGGGGGAGGTCGTGTTAGAAGTACGACGCCTGCAAAAGACAGATATATCGTCCTATTAGCGAAAAGGAACAGACGCACCACAGCTCAGCAGGTGGCAAATCAGTTTCTTGCTGCCTCAGGAAAGCAGATCTCCCTAAAAACTGTTGCTAGACGTTTGAGGGGAAGAGGACTATACGCCCGCAGACCTGTTGTGTGTGTCTCATTGATCAGACAGCACCGTAGTGCCCGTTTGCAATGTTGTCGTGAGCATCGCAATTGGACTGAACAGGACTGGGCATGCGTACTATTCTCAGATGAGAGTAGGTTCAGTCTGTCATCGGATTGGAGATGCCAACTGATCTGGCGCGAGAGTAATACTGCTTATCGTCCAGAAAATGTCCAGGAAAGGATCCAATATCTGACATGCAGTGGCATGGTGTGGGTCGGCATCATGATCAATGGCCGCACGCCCCTACATGTGGTTGCGAATGGGACTATGACGAGCAAACGATACGTTAATGAAGTTCCACTTCCTCATGTTCGTCTATTCCGTGGTGCTGTCGGCTATAAATTTGTTTTTATGGACGACAACGCAACATGTCATCAAATACTCGCTGTTCAGGATTGTCTAGACAGCGAGGGTATTTAACGCCTCGTATGGCCATCACGTTCTCCAGATCAACACCCTGTTGAAAATGTGTTGCATGCTTTGGGGAGGCAACTTCCTGCTCGAAACTATCCTTCGACAAACAAGAACACTTTCATCCGTGTACTCCCTGAGGAATGGGATAAGTTGCCACACCAGCTGCTGGATAATGTTGTGCAAAGTATGATACGACGTGTGGAATGTTACATCACACTCCACGATGGACATATCCCGTGCTGATACCTTTCTTCAAGGTGCCTGCTGACTTTTAGATGCATTGTTCCATTTTTCCGTATGCAGCATCAAATGAATATTTTTTCAGATGTTTCACAGCTTTTGTACTTTCCAGAACAATAAATATTCTTTTCTCTAATGTCTGAACAGTGTGGCAACTATATTTTATCCCACTAGGCCTCATGTCTCACTTAATGTTATGCTACATTGCAATTTGTGATCCGTCCTTAGCAATTGTCCAGAAGTGTATTTCATTTATTGAATCTTATTTCAATTGTTTTGTATTCAAAAATTATTATTAAGTCAAAATAAAATATCAATAGGAAAATTCATGCAAATATATATATATATATATATATATATATATATATATATATATATATATATATATATTAAGAGAGACGTTAACTGTAAGTTAACGTCTTTCTTAAGGATTTCGAGTTCTTAAGGATTTCGAGTGGTTAATAGTTCACTATTTTTTAATTTCTTGACTAATATAAGTAATTAGTATTTTTTCATACTGAGTTGACCAAAAGTTCCATTGTAACTACATTAGTAAATGGAAATGTGAAATTTGCACTGGAGAAAAGAAAATGATTTTTGCTTGTGATGTCAAAGCTTTCATAATTTTATTGCGCCCCACTTTAGATACATTTTTACAGACATAATACACTGTGTAAAATACAAGGCATATTTTATAAAGTATGTTTAACGCTAAGCGGCCACTTCTTTTTCAGTTCACCCTGTTTACTTTTTGTTATTAACCTTGCATTTACAAGCTTCTCAAAAACGTATTAGCTACGTTTAGGAATAACAATAAAGAAATTCAATGCTTTTTCCTGCAAAGCGTAAGCAGTTTATATTAAAAAATATTTTTCGAAGTAAATTATAGGTAAAAAAGGATTACTTCTAATGAATAACTACTGAATAATTATTAAGAATTAATTATTATTAACCAACAATTTCAATATTGTTGATTGATAATAATTAGTTATTATTAGTCACAAGTTTACTAATGAGGCAAAATAAAAGTTAATTAAAAATATTTAATTAAATTATTATAATATAGTAAACACCAGTTTATAGTTTGGTGAGCATGATGTAGCCTGCATTTGCCATCGATTAATATAAAATGGTCTCCATCTGCTGATGTATAAAGGACAAAAATAGATTTGAATGTCTCATCTCTATATCTCTGACTCCATTTCAAAAGGTGAAGAGATTGATGCACTCATTAATGAATTTACCAACATAAACCATTATTCTCCCACCTCCAAATTTGACACTTTCTTGTACGTACATAGGATTATTACTATTGCCATGTTCTCTTCAGATTAAAATATGCCTAGTATCAGGATGAGCAGGAAAACGGTACTCATCAGAAAAAAAATCGAATAATTAATTTCTCCTTCAGTTCACAAGTTTCGTAGTCCATTCCTTTTTGGCGCTATGTAGTTTTGGTGTTAACATAACACATACCATTGGTCTGCAAGTGGATAGTTCTACAGCGATCTGGTTTCAGATAGCTTTAGTAAAAACAGTAGTGCTACTAACCGACCAAAGGTATTGAGGAAGAGTGACCTTCATATTTTAGTGTCTCACGAGGCGTTAGAGTTAATTACCAACTTTCATTTAGTGTTGTTGCATATTTACGACTTTTGCATGGTCTTCACCTGCCTTTCCAGTTGTCATAAATGTTTTCAGACAATAGAAATCACATTTTATGAAACTGTAAAGGCTTCTGATTCTTCATCTTGTGATTATCCTTCTTCTAAGAGACCAGCAACTGTCCAAACACCTAATTCAAACAAATGATGTTGTTTAGATATCACAAAAATCGTACCAAAGCATATACTGAATGTTAGTTCTTGTTTTACCTTTTATCTCTAAATAAGTTGGAAATCACAAATCTCCTTATCTACAGCCAAATCATCGTTTTGATGTAAAATTCAAAATTTGAATATACCGAAGTTAGAAGTCAAAAAAATTCACGTCTATTACTTTTCTTTTTTCTGCAAAAAATTCACTACCATATTTTTATCTATATATATATAGCTACCAAATTTATATAAAGCCAATTTTAACATACATTCACATTTGTTATTTATTCCCAGTATCTAGTAATTTTATATTTTTGCATAAAATTAAAAAGATGATACTTAAGTTTAAAAATTTATCACACAGTACGTAGTATGTAATCTAAAATAAAATTTCAAATATATAAGTTAAAGGAGTTTTGCAAGGAAACAATGCCCTCGTATAAAATTTAAATGAAGGAAATGATTTAATGATTGAAATCTAACTTCCGAGAGAGAATAAAAAAATAAATAAATTATATGAAGTCTTTTTTGAGAGTTCACAATTTTTATTCCTTTATTCATAGAATACAAATTTTAACTTTGCTCTGAAACATTATAATTTTATAATTGATAGAATTTTCTTCTTAGACATTTCCCTTGCAGATATTCAGATTTAAAAAAAATTGCATGAAATTTTAACAATCGGCAAAAAGCTTTAAAAATTTATCACTTAACAATGTTAATCCTCATGCATGTGGCGCTTCATTTAACTGATTGATAGGAGTTTCCGATTGCCTGACAATATAAAGGAAGAAATAATAAATTTTATTTTGTAAACTTGATGCATTTGCTTATCATGAAAACGTTATCCATTATTATCTTTTAAGATGCGAAAGCAATTCCATCGAAGTTTGCGAATCCAAAAATATATTCTGAAAACTACCTACCACATGAATTTAAAATCATTGACTGATTGTAAATGAATGTGATTTATCTTAATTGGTACATCCATAAACTTTTGTTGGTGTTGAAGTTTTTTATGTATGTTATCAAACAAGTGCTTTAACGTATCACTTTACTACATACATTTTGTGATGCAGAAACATAAACACCAACAAGGAAAATTTCCATAAATATCATCTGGTGATTGATAGATACATTGTTCACATACAAATGACCAAAATCAAGGGAAAATATTAACATTAACTTGAATTATTCAGCATAAAATATGATTAGCATGAAAAAAAAAACACAGAAATTCAGCACAGAAATTTAATAAACAAGAATATTATAATATACTTGTCAGAGGAATATTTTCTTATCCAGATAATATTTACGTATTTAAATCCTGAATACAACTTCATGTTGTATCGAGTAGCCTGAAATATGGCTCGTTCTTAATATCATATATATGTTTTTTGATGGCTTATGTGAAAGCAGCTTAATCTTTAGAAACTGGCATACAGTGTATAGAGCTTCTGTCACATCATAATAAAACTCATGCGTCTTCCTTCAAAGATCATTCAATGGTATACTTAACATAGGTTGACTTCTTTTATCTTCTCAGTTCAGTCTTTCTAAACATCATCGGGATGGATGACTTTGGAGAGTTTTGTTATCACTGTAGAAGCACAAAGCGCAACAAACTGTAGCACTAATAAAAGTATCAAATTTCAAAGATTCGGTCATGTTTTATGATAAATAATGTTAATTGGACGTTGCTAAAAAAGAGACACCCCACAGTGAAATGACAAGATGTAATTCGATTTTTAATTCTAATCTCTAGTGCATTAGTTAAAATTTACAATTGACTAGATTTTTATACCATCTGAGCAATTACAAAACTCAATTATTGAAGCTCAATGCTTGTTAATGATTGTTTTCATGATTTAGGCACTCTTAAAACTTCATGAATTTCGATAATTTATTACATTACATTTTAGTTGAATATTGAGAGAAATAGTTTAGTATATTTTAATACTTTATTTAATACTGTCTCATATGATAACAAAAAATCACGTTGATTTCATGTCAGCTTCAAATGCTCTCAAAAATTTTGCATTGCATTGCGTTTGTTCAAATATTTTGAAAGTGTATCTCATTTTAGCGGATGTACTAATGAGAATTTTATTTGTTTCAAATATTTCTCATCTTTTTTGTATTAAAATGTAGAAGGTTTCGAAGACGAAAATGTTATTCATCAAAATATTTAATTTCTGTGTGATTTGACAGCGTTGATTGAGGCATTCCTACATAAAACCAATATGAGAAGCAACAAAACAGATTCAAAATAACAAACTTATTAAAAATGAAGTGATAGCAAGGATCATATTATGTGAGTCATTATCTCTTGCCGTACACCTCAGACGTTTTACTTATATCTTAAATTTTTTTTTCCTGAATTTCAAACTTCGTTGCACAGAACCTTCAGTTGATAAAGTTCTCTTATTTTAGCTCTCTAAACTGTCAATAGTTTTAAATAAACTGTTCTTAATGTATTTATTTACATCATGATGCATTTAGCTGGAATTAAATACAAAAATATCTATCTTTTCTAAGTAATTATATCAAATAGATTATCTTTCAGTGAATTGAATTATAACGCATTCTTTAGTTACGTATGTCAGAATTTTCTTACAGGTCACTGATTGAGAAGATCTGATAAGGATAGCAAGTATTCCACTATCCCAATATTGCGATTGATGAGTTCTGGAAGGATATGAAACCACATAAAATGAATTACCCATCTGTCACACAAGCTCATGATCATTTTGACTTCCACTTTAAGTGGATAAGGATAATTTTAAGTTCAGTTGATAGTTTTGTGAATTGAATTTTACATTCTGTGTAACTTAAGTCACAAGAAATTTAAAAAAATGAATCTTGTCCTTTATGTTATTTTGTAAATGTAAAATAAAATAAAGCCATTTGCTTTTCTACCTGTGAAATAATTTTAATAGACAGTTATATTAATTTATGATGATGGATATATGTGTGTGAGAGAGATTATTAAATAGAAAAACTAGTCTTAAATAGAAATCTGAAATTCATTGAGAATCCTCCACAAGCCTTCCTAGGATAAGTATAATATATGAAAGAAAAATTTAATTTCTTATTTTATTTTAGGGTTTTAGTAATTTGTAATTATTGATCTCATTGATATTTAGACACATAGCTTTGAATATTTGCTAGTCATAATATTTTCAAATATCAGAGAAAATAATTAACTTTCAAAACTTAATAATTGTTTCAACAAGGTTTAAAGCTTTGTTTTGAGTGGTGAGAAATGTAATTACTGTAATAACAATTCATTACTGTTTTAAAAATCAATTAATTTTTAACCCTCGATTTATCATGATTATTTCACATTTCTTTTAAATTAGATAAAACGAAACTTGACAAAATGACATTCTACACTGAAAACTTCGATGAGTACTTCAAAAATTATAATAGAAAATTATATATTAAGAATTATTTATTATTAGGAACAGTTTTTAAGATAGAAGTTGGATCAATGATTTGATTTAAATGATTTTTAATAGAAAATTATTGTAATTATTAGTTAAGTTTAAAAACGATAAAAGTAAAATCTTAAGAAGTGTTTGAAATATATAAGTTAGAGGTTTTTCTGTCACGCAGTAACATGTATTGTTGGATGGTTAATTTAACATCTATAAAAAAGCTTATCTAGGATAAACATAGTTAGAAACATGTATCTCTAACTGCTAATCCCATCACAGATTATAGGAACCAATCATAAATCAAAATTCGACATTGATTATGACTTTTTGGTTTGATTTATTATTTCAAAGTGTAATTTTTGACAAAAGAACGATAATTCAGCAAGAAGAGATTTCAAATTTGCCCTCAAGGATTCAAATTTTTCTAGTAATATGTTCCGTGTGACAACATTCTTTGGGAATATTGACCACACAAGAAATTTACAAAAAAAGTTACCTTTCTGAGAATTTTTAAAAATACTGTTAAAGAAAGTGTAACGAATTAATTCAAATATTTGGTCACATACTCAAAAATAACCATGAATAATAAGACACTGAAAAAATTACAATGTGATTGAGAAATATTGTTGATATTCGTTATTAATCATTATAAGATAATGAAAATTAATATTTTCCTTTCGATTAATGTAAGAAATCAATATGCTGAGCTGTACACATACTCGTCTATTTTTTCAGAAAATTCTCATTTCCATTCAGCCTTCCTAGCTAATTTTGCTGTTGCAAGCTCATCGAATTTAAAAATTTGTATCAGAATTGGTTTCGATTTTTGTTTAATGGTCAACATACAGTTTATAGGAGCCAAAACTCTCAACTGTTCCACTGAAAGCCAAAAATTTAATAATTTAGATACCAGGTTGATGGGAGTACATGGTATCGCAAACAATACTTCTTTGGGCCAAACCAAAAAATTCTGATGAAGGATGCTACAACGAATTTGACAATAAAGCTAATAATATACCGAAAAACATTTATTTATTAGCATATTTATGAGAGATACAGAAAATAAAATAATAATAATAAATAACACTAAACTTAACAAAGATGTTCATTTTTCTTAATTTCTACTCCTACGTTATATCATTCTGCATAGAATATATTGCAATCCTGTTGTTTAGTTAATAAATTTGATCATTTTTTCTTCCATTATCATATTTTATGCACACTGGCTGCATTTTAATAATGATGAGAAATGAAAAGTTTTCGAACTCATTTTACCCTATTCGACGTCGGTTACTTTCAAATGAGTCCACAACTTCATAAGTGCTTTTATAATCTAAATAGTTTGTGGTATCATTTTTTACGTCATATTTTATTACCCTTGACGCCTGATTTCACCATATTATTCCTCTGAATTCGTCCCTGTGGCTACATACACAATTATATATATATTAATATAGTATTGTTATAATAACAATTATATCCATTAATACTAAATTAGAAATAGCAGTTTTTAAAATTTTAATTTACTTTTAAATTTTCTTTGCATAATTTCATTGAATTTTAAACTTTTAAGCATGCGGGTGTTAATAAGTTTCCACACATTTTATTTGCTCTTGGAAATTAATTTTAGAATCTTATCTTCCCTTGTTCTTTTAATTCTGAAAAAGGATTATAATAAAAAGGAAGGTGTATATAGATTGAAAAGTTGAATTAACTTACTTCGTTTTGCAAATCTATCATCTGCTTTATGGCTAAATCAAGATTTTGTCTGGCTAAGTTCAATGCCTCCTTGATGTCTGGAATATCTTTCCAATCTTTCCCCATAACTTAAAAAGTCTATAACGATATCAGAAATAAAATTGAGTTATTAAATTAAATAAAGTATATTTGAGAATAGAAAATAACTGTAAATTTTCAATCTTCATTCATGATATGCTCCTCATAATTACAAATGTACTGAATAAAATAAGTTATTCATTGAAAGAAAACTTTTACTTGGAAAAAATATTTTTGGTCTTAATCTATGAATAAAAAATTGTTGACTTGGTAAATTTTAAATATCATCCTTGTATTAGTGTATGTGTGTGATTCACGACTTCTAACAATTATAATATGGATGGAAAAAAATCAGTGATATTCTACCAATTTATATATTAAATTGATGAATATCATGAAATTAAAAAGTAAAAAATATAAAATTCCTTTCATGTGAATATATGAAATCTTAATTTTTTACGATATAATATATATATATATATATATATATATATATATATATATATATATATATATATATATATATATATATATATATATATATATATATATATATATATATACTTTTTTATTTCAAATGTGACATATTTGAGTCGGATATGAATGGTTTATTTGATGAGAAAAATCATAAATTAAAAAAAGAATAATTACAATTTAATTTGATTATTAATCAAAAATAATTTTCAGTTATCTTCTAGTAAACATACTTAAGGCTTAGATTTAAATAATCAGTTATTAAGGTTAAGGTTCAGGTTATCAAACATAATTACTTAAGAATTCTTATCCATAGTTTGAATGCTAAATTGAAATCATGATTATTTCTTAAAAAAATTCAGAAGTATAGAATATTTGCAAATGATTTGACAATCTTTAAAACTTTCATTGTTTAAAAAATTGTTAAAACTTTACATAGGAGACAGTTATTGAAGTTTTCTCATCACTGGACTTGATATGCTATGTTTAATGTCAAATTTTTTTTAATACAATTAATAATTTATGTTATTGAATGATTTGACATTTTTTACTTTTAAGGCATATATTGGTTAAAACGTTTCTGAGTGTTTTAATTTATATTATATTAGATTGCAGTTAATATTATTTTCTACGGTAGCTGAAAAATTCAGAAAATAAATTTAACCCACATGAACAGTTCCGAGAAAATATACTATATCCAAAATAATACTGAATTTCATTAAAAACAAAACTTTCAAAATCAGTTACATAAGGATCTAAGAAAGCTTTTGTGATCACGACTGATCTATTTTGAATAAATACATTTATCAATTGAATCTTGTCACTATTTACTATGGGATAAGTAAATTTGCTTTGCTAAATCATAACTTTAAACGAAGAAGCTTAAGTATTATAAGATGTATACTTTACATGATGAATAATTACTCTTATAAAATTTTTATAGGATCATGAAGATAATCAAAAGCTATATACAGTATAAATTTCAGTTAATGACTGCTAATTTTGAATTATTTTATACAAGTTATTATTATAATTAAACAAGTAATTCTAAGTAACTAATTAATACAACGAATAATAATAATAACTTGTGGTTATTTGATTAAAACTCAATTTTAGAATTATGATAATTTCAATCACATATATTTCTTAAAATTGAAATAAAAATATGCTGATATATAAAAGAGTTTTGCCGCTGACTAAACGAAACAAAATGCTTGAGAATCAACTATATGTTTACAAAGTTCTAATCAATTTGAGAAGAAAGGAAAAGAACTGTGTGCTTCAATTATTAACCAGCTTCATAGACTTAAAGCAGACACAAATTTATCACAAAATTTCATGTAAATTTCAAGTGTATATTATTTTAATGATTAATTTAAAATTTAATATTTCAAATATTCTTTTTAATTACTCATATTTTGATGTGAATAAAATTATTGATGAAATATATCACATAAAAAATTCGTGATTGTTTTCGAATCAAAATAAAAGAAGAAAATTATTTACATTTTTATGTGAATTATAAAGCTATACATTTATATTATAAAATACTGTAAAAAATATTAGAATTTAATCTATTTGATTTTAATGCATTAAAATGTAGTTTTTATTAAAATACTTAGTTACAATTTTTTATATTTCTTTTCTTTGTTATCTATATAACCATTATCAAGCATATTATTTGCGATATTTGTAGAAAATTAAAATAAAATTTATATAATATTAAATATGTGTCTTTTTTTATAGGAATATTTTTAATGCGAAAAATAATATGTAATTTATTTATTAAAAATTTAAAAAATTCAGTGGACTCAAGTGTTATTGAAACACACTAATCATTTAGTAATTATTTGCCATTTTAATATTAATGTCCAATCACCCCTTTTCGGCAAATGAAATCTAAGATACAATTAAATACACTAAATTGTATACAAACTATTTTTATAAATGATTTACTTCAATTCATGATGTTTTTTCGATCCAAAATTTTGGTAAACAATAACGTTTAAAATGTATCGATAAATAAATACATACATGTGTATAAATCAAAACTTAAATAAAGTCTAGTTACAAAATATTAAAAAAATCATAAGAACCTGTAATTTATACGCACAATTTGAAATTCATTGCAGGTAATTTTTATCATATTTATTCTTTCAATGTAAATTTGTCATAGCATTTCTTATTATTAGCGGAAAAACTAAAAGAAAAATCTGAAATCTTTAATATTTTAAGTTTGTGCATTATATCTCTCTAGAAAAATGATATTCTTCGGATATTTTAGATACATTATTAATACACCTCATTAACTAATGGTAAGTTTTATTTTGTTTGATTAATCTAATAATAAGAAATTAATGTCAATAGATACAAAATTGATTAAAAAATGTATGGGATAAATTTACAAACATCAGTTTGTAACAGAAGTATTTTACATCAGAAATATATTAAATATTATTACTAATTCACAGAGTAATATATTATTGCTAATTTGTAACCATAGTAATAAATAACAGTAATTTAAACGTCGAGTAATTCTTAACGTATCAGTTATTAAAAACAACAAATCACAAGTAATAATTCACGGAATTATAATTTCTCTCAGTATTTCATCTCAATCATTTAATTTTAAATTGAATTTATTTAAAAAAATGTTGGGAAAATTATTGAACAACCATTTCTTACAGTTGATTAATTATCGAAAAGTCTATTTGAGAGAAAAAAATCATCAAATTTTCTCTTACTTTCAACCGTGGCTTCACTTCTATTAATAAATAAAGTATCTATCTGTGCTTTGATTCTATGCAATTTCACACAGCCAACCTTACAGAATAAAAAGGCACTACAATAGAAATAAAAGCGAGAGTTCGATTGTTTTAAAATATACTGTCTACTGAGCAACACCTGACAAATATATTGTGTTAGTATGTTTCATTCAAAAAAATAAATAAATAATAAAAAAAGACGGATGTGAAATATCTCATGCGTGAATAGTATATGAATGCGATCATTTTTTCCCCTCATTGTTTCCTGAAAACCCACTCAAGGGTGGCTTCTTCTGCCTACATTCCAAAATATTTGCCGCCAAACATGTCGCCAACTCAGACAATAACTAGAATTATCAATATTAAAATTAGTTAATTTCTAAAAATATTTTCAGTTTTAGTGTTAAATAGCAAGACAAAGATATTGATTTTGTCAAAAATTAGAGAATGGAATAAAAACATGCCCAGTTATGACTTGAAAAAATTAAATATAATGATTTATAAACGCAAGATAAAGAAAAGCGTTAAGTATGTATTTTTCAGTAACAGGCACGCAATTTTTCAATTTGCTCGCTGACTATATTATTAACAATCAATAAATAAAGGTTTTTAGAGTAACAGTTATATTTCTTCTCTTTTTTGATTACTTTATGGATCAATGAATTTTGATTGCTATGCATTATAATAATTCTGGTCTAATTTTTGTAAGAATTAAATGTATTTAATACAATAAATAAAATTAAGTAATAATTATTTGTAAAAAATATAATTATATAAATAAGTGTATATTTTATTGGAATAAATTTATAAAAAGCATTTCGCAATTGGAAAAAAATTAAATGTAAGGATTAATGAATCCTAAATAATGTATTTACGGATGCCTAAAATTATATTTATCAGAAAAATTCATATGAGATTTAAACTTATATTTCTGTGTATATTTCTAAATAAAATAGCAACTATACAATAATTAGGAAAAATAAAATACACTTAAAAGTGAACACAAAAATATACGAATATTTAAGAAATTAGAAGAAATAGTTATGCTTGAGAAATACCCAGAGAAAATGTGAAAATGAAGAAGTAATTTAATTTAGAAATTGTGCGTGTGATGAATTATAGAAACAAGGGGAAATCTAAAAACTAGTGTTGGAATTGTTTTTAGAAAGCTACAAGAACCAAAATTAGAAATTCAAAAGCTGAAAAAGTACTAAAAATTATATGTGTATCGTAATGTGTCATTGTATCGTAATATAAGTGTCATGATATATTAGAATTGGAAAATTTCATTTCTTAAAGCTTTTAAGTAGTAAAATACACTTGTGCCCCTAAATTAAGGTTAATGCAAGTTCAGGCAAAGAAAGAGACAGAAGTAAAACAAATGTGACTTATTTGTAAAGTTTATTTATTAAACAAAAATTAAAGAGAAAAAAAGATGCTATATATTGAAAATAATTAATAAAAATTGTGATTTTTACTCCCTAGAGCAAAAATTCAAAATTGAACCTATTTACAAAAACCAATATAACATGATTGGTATGATGGTTAATACATAGTATGCTCCATAGACGATGCAACGTAAGACGCCTAGGCATGCTGGGTTCAAATTATCGATCTGATCTTTTGGAATATTACACCATTCACATCAAGCAATGTTCTACGAAGTTCCAGTAGACAATGGTAAGGGGGTTGATGGGCTGCAATTTGTCGGCAAAGCATGTCCCAACACATGCTCTATTGGATTCAAGTCCAGTAAGTATGCTGGCTAGTCCATACGAGTGATATCCTCCAGAATGAAGACATTTGTATGGCAATGTTTGCACGATGAGGACGGGCTTTTTCATCCATAAGCAGAAATTCTGCACCCATGGCGAAACCTGATAGATGTGGCCTGTCATGGTAACATTCTGAACATGCAGGTGTTAGTTTTGGAACCCAGAATAATTCTTTCCCAAACGAGCAATCCTGCACCACCGTAACGGTGTCGTTCAATTGTGTTCTCTTGGTGGTAACGGGTACTTGGCCCTCTCCATATGAAAGTCCGGCGAGAATCAGACTGAAAGCTAAACCTGGACTTGTCGGAAAACATCACACAAGACCACATTTGTGGTGTCCAGAATGCATTTTCTCTATTCCAAGCTAATTGCAGGAGACAGTGAGTTGCGGTAAGTGGAACACATTTGACAGGCCTGCGAACATATAGACCAATGTGCCCTAAGCGTCTGTACACGATCTTCCTTGAAACTGTCATACCGGTAGCTGAAGAGAGCTGACGAGACCGGTCTCATGCTGTGTTTCGTCTGTTTCTTTTAACAGTAACTGTCAAATACCGGTCCTTATTCAGCGTTGTAACTCGGGATCGACTTGTGCTGCAACGTCTATTCACATTACCATCATCTTGGAACCGTTGCCAAAGCCTGGAGATGACACTCTTGGCGATTCCAAACTTCTCAGATACTTCCAGCTGGGTACGTCCACAATCCAGACGACCGATAATTCTATCACGTAAAATATTATCCAAATACTTCCTTTGTGTCATAACTATTCGGTTATTGCTTGAAAGGCTTTTAAAACGTTTGTAAACAATTTTGCTTCTTTTTAACTATTCCTTATATACACTTCTTTAAACTCTCGTCATTGTGACGAGATCATTATGACGGCGCAATCTGATGGTTTCTTGTAATTTGCATATTATTCTTCAAGATATGTTTGATAATTCTACACATGTGAAGTTTTTATTTTAGAGTTCAATTTCTGTGTGATTCTGAACTATCCTTAATTTATGGACATGGGTGTATTCAACTTTCTTTTCATACCAATGTTCAAAATTAAGGCAAACGAAGATATACTTAAAAGCTGTTTCTTTTAAAGAACTTGATCACAATGATTAGTGATTCTGTCATAAATTCTTCTTTTAAAAATTAAATAAGTTCAGATTTGTTGTGTTAAAAATTTGCTAGGGAGAAAACACAATTATTTATGCCTTTCTATAGGGGGCTCCTAGGACGGCCGTATAGGTTAGATTTGTCCAATTACTTGAATAACTTCAATACGAATATTGTAATCAAACTGAAAAACATTTTATTTTCAATATTATAATTAATTAAATTTAAAGATCAATTAGTTGTGTTGAAAAGAACAATATAGAAATCAATTCTTACATTTTCAAAAAGTAACACAGTAAATTAAAATTAGAAAATGTAATAAAGGACCAAACAATTGGGAAATATTTAGAATTATTTTTCCTTCTAGGTGCTTACGCATTCAATTCCATATGTACTTTTTGTGAAAGTCCCTTTATAGTTAATGAACGTAAATTTTGTCTTAGACTCAAGTGTTGATGTCCTTAGAAAATGTTGATTTTTAGAAACTGTTTTATTTTTACGTTTGTATTGCGAAAATAGCTGAAGGCTTTAAGGCGCATTTTAGTTTATTGCTTATTTTAGCTTGTTTTTCTTCTAACATATTTCATTCCTTATTTCTTTTGTTGTTTGATGTTGTGCGAAAATATATTAAAATCTTGTTATCATATTTTAAATTCATGTTTAAGAAATATCGCCTCATGGAGTTTTATTTAAGATATCAAACAAACTCAGAACAGTGCAACTTAGAATGTTTTTAAAATTTCAATGCTCTTAATTTAAAAGGAATGTAGAGAGAGAGAATGAATGTTGATCATTAGAAAGATAAAAGAGTCGCTTATAAATGGTAAAAAAATTTAAGAACATTCGCTGAAAAAGCAACTAAATATTTCATTATTTTCACATAATTTTGTTATTTTTGTCGAAAAGAAAATATGAAAAAAATAATTTTTTTTAAAAAACTGTTAATAATTTTTGCGGTATTTTAGGCTTTCCTTTTTTTTTTTTTTTTTGGTGTTTTACGCTCTTCCACTGCTAATATTCAATTCTGATTGCTTAACGACATTTTTTAAAATTTTTATTTAAAAATTATTTTGTAAATAGCTTAAATGGTAATTTTTACGAATTATTTTTGAATGGAATACTGTTATTCTTGATATTAAAACTGCTTCGTATCCAATTCTTTTTTAATTATATATTTAATGGAAATTTATTTTGATTATCCATTATAATATTTAATGGAAATTTATTTTGATTATCCATTATTATATTTAATGGAAATTTATTTTGATTTGAGATCAATTGAATACACTTTTCCAAAGTACACGAGTAATAAAGATAAGCTATCTAAACAAAAATAGTATCTGCTTATCAATTAAAATAAACCAAAACTAAAATAAAACTTTAAAATATTATAATTTTTACACATTATTTGTAACTTTTAATTGTAAATGGTATTAATCATAACAGTAAATCTTACATTTTTAATAGAAATATTCTGTGTCTTTTTAAATTATAAAATTTAAATTATATAAAGTTAAGACTATAGACAGAAAATTCACAATATTTTGATCTCTGTTTTCTAAATTTTAATTATAAACATCCATAATATTGTATTAATATTTTAATCGTTGTAAAATTTTTTTTTCATAATTTGTACTTATCTGAAAAATATAAATATGCAGAATAACTATTTGTATATTTTTTCTATTTAAAGAAATAGTCTATAAAAATAAACAGAATATCCAGCATTTGCAGGAAACTAACTATACTTATAAAAAAGAATCCTTTATTTTATTTAAATTGATATTTTTTTATCTTAAAGTTGCTGACAATTTAGAAGTTTTGGTACTTACTTATTATCTCTTCAACCATTTTCACAAAAGAATATATACTTATAAAAATTGTGTCGCCAAAAAATGAAGTTTAATGCCAAAGATCTTCACCTCGTTTAATGTAAAATAGCGTAGTCAGTGAGGTTAATAAGTTGTAACATTTGGCGCTAATTAGCAAAATTAGAGACATTTTTTCTCTTGGAAATGTCCAACGGGATAATAACTAAGCATCTAGATTTCCTATGTTTAAGAGGATAAAATACGTGAAAGAAAGAACCTTGCGAGAGAAAAAGAAGTCGCCAATTTTCGCTTTTTATCCGCCCTTTTAAATTCTACTGAAGCTACATAGTGACAATTGATGACTTTGACATAAGTAGCAATTTTATACAATGAGAGGAAAATATCCATAAAATCAATGAGTGGGCAAACGAAATTTATTTATAATCTCAAATTAAATTATATATGATGCTCTGAATCACACTGGACACCATTAGAGGAAAGTTATATATTGTGATTAGGTCATATAAATCCTTCTACATCTAACTACACCACTCAGCTTTGCCATTAGTACCATAAAATAAACAATTTCAGTAAAAACGCCAGTAAAATTTCAGTAAAAATATCTAAAAAAATTCAAATTCCAGAGTTTGAATAGTAATTTCAATAAAAATTAATTGTCTCGATAGCAAAGGGCCCACTGTTTTAATTCAAACTGTAAGGGTGACCATGTTCATATTTCAAGAGCACGCAATAGGTGTATGCCGTAAAGTTGTTTTATATGTTGCAGTGGAATATCTTATTTGCTAGTTCATTAATATGGAAAGACATTTAATTCCAACAGCTAGTTGTAATAATAGAAATAAAATTAATAACTTAAATGATGTGACGAAAAGATTCTACGATTAGCACCATTGTTCCTTTCGGCTCAACATTTAGAACTTACTTTTCAAAAAGAAAAAATTCTTCTACTCAGCGAAGAAATCATGTAAATGCTTGTAACAAGCTAAATCAATTAATTTCCAAAAAATTTCCTTATTTAATCTTTTTTGAGAAGTTAGTGGATTATCTGGGATACTAAATTTGATACCCGAAATGACAAAAATATTAGGCAAAACAAAAGATACTATTTACATATGAAATCAATCAGTTTAAAATAACGAATAGAATAAAGTTTAAAATTAATAAATAATTAAAACGTTTTGAATGAAGCCTTTTTGATGAGAGTCTGTTGAGTAATACTTAATATTAATAGT
Source organism: Latrodectus hesperus (assembly GCA_037975125.1). NCBI lineage: Eukaryota > Metazoa > Arthropoda > Arachnida > Araneae > Theridiidae > Latrodectus > Latrodectus hesperus. Next base: position 35,038,948 of record CM075859.1, read on the forward strand.
CTTATAAAACATTGCAAACTAAAACAATAGATATTTTTACCAAACAGCGGATAATTTTAGTTACCTGTACACAATACCACACATGAGAAATATATTTCCTCAATAAAACAGTAATGAAATACGCAAACAATGAATAAAGATATTATGAATTGTGTAAAAAACCTCACTGAGAGTGCGGTTTCTTTAACTTTAATAATGATAACAGACTTTATGACACTCACACCTGAGTAAAATAATTTCGCGTGTCTTAGTAAAGTTCCAAGTTAAAGTGATCGGTCGTTAGATAGACAATAAATTGGTAGATATATTGCCAAAATTTTACGGCCTTACATTACAAACAATCGTCATCTGAAAACCATGCATTGTTATTGCATTGAATTCGGAAATATAAAAATGAATTTTGAAATTATTATATAAATGTCTTTAAAATGTACAATGTTAAGTATTACATCGTATGAAAAGCAATGTCTGAATTAAACAATATTTGTATGATGTAATTACTGGTGTCAAAATTTATGACACGATATTGGCAGTATTTTAAAAATTATTTAGCATGCAATTTATAAGAAACATATGAAGAATATATGTTTAGAAAAAGCTTTTACTTTCATTTTGTCTATAAAAAATCAGGTAAAATAATATCATTTTCTTGTTTCAAAACTGCACCTTTAAAACAAATTTTTAAAATTTAATTTAGAAGTACTTCACTCTCAAAAAAAGCATCTCATTCATGAGCATATTATTGTTTTTTCTACCAAAGATTTCAGTTATGAGCTATTCAGCTACTTGCTTTACAGACTGCCTTGCTCAAACCCAGTTTCTTGTTTAAAAATTGGAAGTTCGTTTTTATTCTCATTCTCATTTTATGCTCTCAATAATTCCATCTGATCATTTCATCTGAGACTCTATTCCAAACATCGTGTAAAAAAATTTCATTTTTTTATTGTTACTCTGGTTTTTTTGTCAGGATTCATGAAGTAGTTATTTATTTTCATTCAAGAAGGTAGATAAATAATGTTTTTTTCCCTGTTACACTGGAGTCCTTGATAAAGCCTGTATATTAATCTCCAAATATCTCCTTTTATTGAACAAAATTCTTTCGCGGATTAACAAGTGCATTGCGCCCAGAATGTCAATATCCTAAAGTCACTCCCTTTCTATGCCCATAATCACATTTTGCGAAAGTACTCAACAATATTTCCGTTGGAAGCTGTTACTTATGTTCTGACCCATGGGCAATAAAAAGAAAGTAAAATAAAGCAAGAGCGAATTGCCTCACAAATTGCTTCAAAGTTTTGTGGTCTTGAATGCATGAGCAGTACATTTATCCCCAATTAGAAGAACTTAACTATTCTGCGATATGAAACGTCAATTAGTATTTCTCAGTAGTAAAATTAAAAAAAAATTGCAGATGTATAAAATGAATTCGCAAAAAAAGAAATTTTAAAATTTTAATTCGTAAATGGGAATTAAAGTTATTATGTCTGCGAGTCCTTAATTGATTGATAAGTGTTGAATCACTTATCAATCAATTAAGGACTCGCAACTAGTTTTTGTAATTGTGAGTGTCCGTAAATTAGAGGTTCGTGAAAATGAGAGTTTACTGTATCAAGTAATATTTACGTAATTATTTTAATATAAAAACTGATATTTTCCTTTTAAAATTATTATGCAACAGAAAATATTTTTAGTAATTAGTGTGTATAATTTCAGGTAAATTTGCATGTTTCCAAGAGTCAAAACTATACTTCCCTTTCATGAAAGCTCTATTCGTAGAAACTTGGCTATGTGCTCCTCAGATAAGTAACATAAATTTTAAAATAACATTTTTGGTATATCGTCTTCTCACGAAAAATTTAGAAAAACAAATAAATTTATAGACTGTTTCAAAGACTGTATAAACAAGAAGTGAGTTCAATCATTTGTATTTACCAATACCAACATTCTCTAAATAGTGTTTTATCAGTACTATGGTATTATTAGTATTGTTGAGGCATTTTTAGTAACTAAATATATGTGTGAAGAGATTGCACTAAGGAAATTATTAAAAACTTTCACAACTGAGAACACGTATTGAATTATTAACCGAATGAGAACCTGTATGAACCCACAAATTTCCTTAGATTATATCCAAGAACTCTTTTCTTTAGCAACTAAAAGGAATTATTTGATTCTTACACATAGCTGTAAGGCTTGGTTTGGCATCTATTGAATATTGCTTATAAAGTTTTCTCTGCTACAGAAATTACTCTTTATTTACAAGTTATATGGGAAGAAACCCGGAAAAATTATCTGTACCCACCCTAAAAAGTTATACCAAAAAGAAAGAACACATTCCTGTCTTAATTTGCTCAAGAATGACTGGGATCAAATCAGGGTTCTTCCAAACGATGACCAATGAACAGCTTCACTAAATGTTAAAATTATTTTTGAAGCTTAAAAGCAGATGGCGTTGAAGATCACTCAGAATCAATTGGAAAAGTTTTGAAGTAGATCGTCATCTCTTTGCTATTATTTCATTATTATCATAATGGTTAAAACTATGGGTGGTCATCTAGAATCTCATGGAAAATATTTTTTTATGTATATTTTTTATTTATCATAAAATCTTATGTATGCACTTTTCCTCGCCTTATCTCTCAATTTCTAACTGAAAACAAAATTTCAGATAATAAAAAAGCTTCATTTCGATTTGAGAGTGCAAAAGAAAAGATCAGCTATCGTCTTTCAAGGAATGAACAATATTATTTCTTTCTCCCATCATAAAAACAAACACCAGCATTTATTCAACTTAGCATTATTGTTTTATCTCAATAACAAATTTCTTGTAAAATTTCTAACTGAATTACATATTTCATTAAAAATTCCAAAATAAATTCCTTTCAATTCATTATGCAAAAAAAAATTAAGAAGAACTAGTAAAATTACATGGAAAGGCAGTTATCATGAAACTAACAAACATAAAATGGAGATAGTACTTCTGAGGTGTTTCATGTTTTTTAACTACTTAAAGCACCAATGTTACAGGATTCACCTTCAGAAACATGTGGTGATAGCATTTATTATTAAGTTTAACAATCAAAATGCACAGTTATGGCAATTAATGAAAAATTAAACTCATTACCATTTTTCAAAATTTTCTGTTAAAAATATATTTAAAAGTCATTGTAGAAGAGACAATGATTAAAATTTTTCTTTTAAATGACAAACAAAAACTATAATGAATGATGGAACAACTATTATTAATTTTTTACACAGTGCAATATGTAAATACAAAAGTATAAGTCTCTAAAAATCAAAAAAGTAGAATATTAATTGAGTGAACCCCTTTTTCTATTAAAGTTATAAGTCCCAATAATAATTAAAACGTTAATATGACATGTACATTTTAATCTTTATTAACATTAATTATTTGTTATCTCACAATGGATAATGACTCAAATGAAAACTGTTGAAAGGCTTTAACTCATATGCTGCATATTGCCTCGTGAAAGAGCTTTTTATAAATAGCAAGTACATTCGCGTGTAGTAAGGAAGGAAACTTAAGAGACTCGTCAGCACCCATCTCTAGGAATACGCATATAAAGAGCAGACACGTAACATTTATCTCATATTGTTATGTGTAGTTAGGAACGAAAGTGAGAATTATTATTTCGAAAAGCACGATTTCATTGCAATGCCAAGGTAAGATCTTAATATTTTTGTATTAGAAGTTTATATTATATTATTTTTTAATTATAAATTTGGAAGAGTATTTGAAAATCGCATTTTTGTAGCAATGTTCAGAAATATATATATTAACTTTAAACATAGAGTTAGAAACTGTTCTAAAAATATAATGCAAGTAATTGCAAAGAAACACAAAGTCAGTCTCTTTTCGTCTGTAAAACTGTAGTCTTCTAAGACGGCCGCAAATTTTACACCAATCGTCTGCTGCGCTGGCTTCTGATTGGTGGTTGTGTTCAAGCCGTCCAAAATCTATAAATACACCATGTTTTGTTCTCTTGGTTTAGTATATGTATAATTTCTTTCTTTGTAACTTGCTTCATTAAATATTCTTTTTGCGATTCATGGACTCTTGTTCGTTTAACGAATTTTAACAGCAGAGCGTGGTTTTCACTGTTATAAATTGAAAGCAATTTCTAGTTTTAATTAATTGCTTGATAGAACAAATTTATCAATTAGCAATTGCTTCGCCGCATGATTTGTATGGAATAAATCCATTTGATGGAAAGAACTTTCCTGTTTGGCGGCAACGTGTGGAAGCTGTTTTGTCTACGAAAGAACTGGAAACATACTTAGTTAAGGAGTCCGATGTGAATAAGGAAGCAGAAGTCGTTAAAGAAAGAAAGCCTACGCATTACTCATGTCACTCATAAGTGATCAAGTGCTCGTATCAATGAGTGGTGAAAATACGGTGAAGGAATTATGGGAGAGACTTCATGCTGTTTATGAAAGCAAAGGAGTGGTAAACCAAATACTAACTAGAAAACGTCTTGCTACACTTTAGAAAAACAGAGATGTTCCAATGCGCCAGCATATGGATGAAGTATCAAAACTTGTCACCGATTTACGAATGTCTGGAGCGGAGGTTAGTGATATTGATACTGCCGTCTATATTTTGATGTCTCTCCCTTTAGAATTTGAAAATGTTAAGGTTGCATTAGAGAATCAACCGAGTGAGAATTTATCATTAGATTTTATAACTCAGCGTTTGATAGACTCTGAAGCTCTTTTGACTGATTCTAGAAATAAAACAAGTATTCGTTTTATGAAACAAACTGTGGATAGTGCGGCTTTTTCTACGAGAAAAGAACTCACATGTTCTCATTGTATAAAGAAAGGACATGCTGCTAAATTCTGCAAAAAGGAAACGTGCTATAATTGTGGTCATGTTGGTCATTTTAAAAAGGAATGTAAATTCAAATCTGAATCTAAGTCTGATGAAAAATATTCTTCTCTTCTATCTTTTACTGCTGGCAATTTGACTTTCGGAAGTCCTCAAAAGTTCATTATTGATTCCGGGGCAACATCCCATATGTGCTCTCAGAAAGACTGGTTTTCATTCATTAAACCGTCTTCAGGAACTATTCGATGTGCATCCCGCTCCACTGCACTGGAAGTGAGAGGTATTGGAAATGTAAAAGCAAAACATCTAATGGAATTGACATAACTTTAGAAAATGTACTTTTTGCTCCTGAACTCAATGGAGAATTAATTTCTGTAAAGAATATTGAACTAGGTGGATATAGTGTTATTTTTAGAAATAAAAAAGTGTTAATCGAAAATGAGAAAGAAAACATTTGTTTGGGTTATCGTGATAATAGTGGACAATATATTTGTGACTTTGTTCCAAATTGTGAAATTTCCCTTACTGCGATTGAAAATGACTTGGATTTATAGCACAGACGACTTGGACATTCCTCTAATAAAGCCTTAAAAGAACTTGAATTGCCTACCTTTGATAAATTTTGTGAAGTGTGTACTTTTTCCAAACAAAGTGCTTCTCCTATAGGAAAAGGTTCTAGACGAAGGGCATCTGAAAATATGACATTGATTCACATAGATGTTTGTGGCCCTATTGATCCGCCTATAGCTGCAGGTGAGCGTTATTTTATGACATTAATTGATGATTATTCACGTTTTATGGAAGTTCGTTTGCTGAAAAGAAAAAATGATGTTGTGAATGAGTTAAGATGCTTTTTAAAAGCAAATCCTTCAGTATGGAAAATAAGGTGCGACAGTGCAAAAGAATATGTTTGTGGTGAACTCATCAAATGTGCTACTAAATTTGGTGTTACAATAGATCCAGTTCCTCCGTACACAGCACCTTTAAATGGAGTTGCTGAGCGTGCCAACCGCACATTGTTAGAAAAAGGGCGAGCTTTAATATTTGAAGCAAAACTTAGCAAGAAATTTTGGGGATTTGCAATTTTAACTGCTGCATACCTAAGAAATAGAATTCCTAGGAGATCCATAGAGAACTGTGCTCCTTATAAATTAAAATATGGTAAAGATCCTGATCTTCAAAACATTCGAACATTTGGGTGCGATGCATACATGTTGGTTCCTCCCTCTCAAAGGAAGAAATTAGATAAGTCAAGCAGAATGATATTTGTGGGATATTCGACTATGGGATATCGTTTAATGGATCCAGATTCAAAGAGAATAGTGATATCAAGGAACGTTGTATTTAACGAAGAAAGAAAAATGAACTTTGAAGATAAAAATATTCTGAATGTGGATTCCATTATTTCGGAAAATGAAGATGATGTTGAAGAAATTGTTTGTGAAGAAAATATTACTGAAACAATTATTACAGAAGAAATTTTGGAAAGACCACAAAGGCAAAAGAAACCACCAGTTAAATATCCTGAACCAGAAGTTTATGAAGCAATGGTAATTTTTGAAGATTCGTTGTCGGTTCAAGATCTGCCAGAGGAAGAACAGAATCTTTGGAAGAAAGCAATGGAAGAAGAAATGCAGTCCATGGAAAAGAAGGAAGTTTGGTGTCTTGAAGAATTACCACATGGGAAACGTGCAATTTCATGCAAATGGGTTCTACGAGAAAAACGAGATGGAAAATATAAGTCTCGACTTGTTGTTCGTTGTTTTATGCAAAGAGAAGGAGTGGATTATGATAAAACATTTTCACCAGTTATCAGTATTCCTGCATTGCGTATAGTGTTTACTATTATTCTTCAAGAAAATTTAAAAGTTTATTCACTGGATGTTAAAACTGCATTTCTCAATGGTGAATTAAAAGAAATTATTTACATGGATCAACCAAAAGGTATGATGATAAGAGTTGCAGGAAGTGCCGGTTAAAGAAAAGCTTATACGGACTTAAACAGTCCCCTCGTCAATGGTATGTAAAATTTTTAAACTTCATTCTCAAATTAAACTTTACACCATTAAATAGTGAACAATGCATTTTTATTCGTCAGTCTAAAGATAAAAGAATTCTAATGGCACTTTACGTGGATGATTTATTAATTGCGGATACTGATGATAGTGAAATCAAAATTATAATCGGATTATTATCAAAAGAATTTGAAATGTCTAAATCTGGAACAATTTCTGAATTTTTAGGAATTAAAAAATCATTTAAAACTGACGTACTGTATCTAGATCAAGAAACATATATTTTGAATTTATTAAACAGATTTAAAATGTTTGATGCTAAAATAGTCCCTACTCCCATGGAAGTAGGAGCAACAGCAGCTGATTTTGAGAAAGGAAGTGCTTTTTGTGGACCCTACCGAGAACTAATAGGATCTTTAATTTATTTAGCATATACATCTCGTCCTGATATCCTTTATGCTGTAAACTGTTTGAATCAACTTCAAGAACACCCTACTGATAGTGCTTGGAGGGCATTGAAAAGAATTTTGAGATACCTGAAAGGTACTTCAACTTTAAAACTGGAATATAAAAAGTGTGTGGCTAAAAATTCATGCTTAAATATCTATGCATATGCTAACTGGGGTGCAAACACAAATGACAGAAAATCTATTTCTGGTAACATAATTATGTTTAACAATTGTCCAATATCTTGGTTTTGCCGAAAACAAAATTGTATTGCTTTATCTTCCACAGAAGCAGAAATTATTGCCCTAAGTAAAGCCATTCAAGAGACATTGTGGTTGAAAAACATTATTTTGGAATTAACTGATATTAAAGAAATCATGATTTTTGAAGATAATCGAAATCTTGTATTAAGCGTGTAACAAATGAAAACAACAAAGGTCGATTAAAACATATACACCTTAAACTAAAATTTATTCGTCATTCCTTGAATTGTCATGATATAAAAGTTTACTATATTTCATCTAACCTACAAATTGCTAATATGTTTACAAAATCTTTATCTGAGTTTAAATTAAAGGAACTTTTACCATTATGTGGATTAAAATTGTATTAGGTTATATCATGTTAATGTAAATATTGGATGGCTTGAACGTCTCTAATTTCTTAATGTATACTTATTTTTATTGATTTATATGATTTTTTTGTGCATGTTTCTTTGTGATTAAGGGCGAGTGTTGTAAATAATATAATGCAAGAAATCGCAAAGAAACACAAAGTCAGTCTCTTTTTGTCTGTAAAACTGTAGTCTTCTAAGACGTTCGCAAATTTTACACCAGTCGTCTGCTGCGCTGGCTTCTGATTGGTGGTTGTGTTCAAGATATCCTAAATCTATAAATACGCCATGTTCTGTTCTCTAAGTTTAGTATATGTATACTTTCTTTCTTTGTAACTTGCTTCGTTAAATATTCTTTTTGCTATTCATGGACTCTTGTTTGTATAACGAATTTCAACAGAAACATAGCATTATTTGAAAAGTGATCTTTTTGGAGCACTTTCGAAGGTCTATTGTCAGGCAAAGAAAAGTGATAATACTCGAACACACGTGATAATATTTTAAACACACGTTTTAAGCATTATCGAAGCTGATAACGTGTGAATATTATCTGTGTATTAATTTGATTTTTACTCTGTATCAAAACAGACTCTGACTTCTGCTAGATAAATTTCATTCTTAAGTAATATATACACATGGTTTTAATCTTTACCCTGATTATATATGTTATCATTATTTGTGTGTGTAAGTTATCATTACTCTAAATAAAACTAATTTATATATATATATATATATATATATATATATATATATATATATATATATATATATATATATATATATATATATATATATATATATATATATATATATATATATATATATATATATATATATATATACATACATACATGAAATCAGTCATTTAGTATAACACTATTTGTACTTGTAATACACAGGAGATAAACAATATATTATGTTATAGTTAAACAATATATTATGTTATATGTTATAATTTTAAGTATTAAAGAAGTTTCTTTTATTTTATAAAAAAAATTGACTTAAAATGTATTCAAAACAATGAAACGGCTTTTGAAATCTTTAGTGTCAAAATCGAACTAATATTCCATGCGACTCTTTGCAGTTGATAATCTAATCATCCACATCAATAAATGATGACAAAATTCCCAAATGTGTATGAGTAAATGTTAAAAGTACTATTAATATATTAAAATAATACATTGTATAATGTATATATATATATATATATATATATATATATATATATATATATATATATATATATATATATATATATATATATACAATAATAATAATATCAGTTTTTAGAATTGAATTCAAGATACTAAATTGTTTTGCAAATGTTATTTTCAAATTTTTAAGAGAATCAATCATGAAACACTTCATACTATGAAACTATTCTCTGCATTATATTACACTTCTATAAAATAATAGTAAAATATGGAAAAATATGAAGCTAAATTAATTTTTCTTTGTTACACTTAAGTAATTAAAATTTTTCGCATTTTTATACTTACAAAAATTATTTTAAGAAATGCGATGTGTCAAATCAAATCGCTTATTTTTTTAGCACAAATTAATCCTCATTTATCAAAATAAGTTTACTTTTAGAGGTTTGTCTTACATATAATTTAACTTTTCAAAGCGAATATAAATAACGGCTTTAATATTTTAGCATTTTTAACAGAATTATGAAATATTTTATAAAATGAAGCAGTTTTTATAAATACAGGGTGTCTTTTTTATCTTAATGTCTGTTTGTTTGACAGTTTTACTGGTTTTATATATTCAATAAGTATTTGATTTCATAAACGAAAACACATCATTTACGATTTATGAGTTTTTTTATTTGTTATATTTATTTTCACGTACTTCTTATATGTATGTATGTATATATATATATATATATATATATATATATATATATATATATATATATATATATATATATATATATATATATATATATATACATACATATATATGCATATATCATATATATATATATAGATATATAGATATGGCAAAGTGTTGATAGATTTTATGCCTGTTTATTATATCGCGCGATAAATCGATAATATATAGTTATTGGTAGATTTATAAAATGTTTCTTTAAAGTTATTTATGGAGATAGATTCAAATATAATTCCTTATATATCATTAACTTAACTTCTTGTTTTTGATAAACTGAGATATTTAATGTGTTTGTGATGCATGATTTATTTTGATTTGAAGAGAACACAGTTAACATATACTGAATAAACTGTTTATAATGAATGAAAGTGTTTTTGCAAATTATGTGGGTAAAGTTCATTTTCAGTTAATAATTTAAATGTATTTTTTAAACTTAATTTCATTCTCATTACATATCTTAAAATGTTAATGGTTTCGACATTTTTAAAAATACATTTAGTAGAAATAAATAGTCCCATTCTTCTCAAGTGTTTTTAAGATGCTGAACATAAAAGTGTCCAAAAGAACTTGAGACACGTGAATTATTACTCAAAACAAAAACTCTTACCTTGCGAAGTGTGCTTATTTTAGGATGTAGATGTACTCTTCTCTCCGATGAGAGGGTAATTTGGACTGAGAAAGGTGTGGACGACTTTTTTATGCGTTCATAAACATAAAGGTATATATTAGAAATTAATTATCATTTGAATAAAAGATTTTCAGTGTATAGTAATACCAAAAGTACATGAGAAATGATACAAGTTAAAACAGCATCTCTGTGACATCAATTCAGTTACTGAAGCTGCTTTATTGGGTTTCTAGATACACGTGATCCCTGCGTCATTCGACGTCATGCTAGAGAACGCGTCTTTTTGGAGAAGCGTGGGGATACCGGCAAATCAATCCAAACTGTCAGTAAACATAGCGTGCACAGTTGATATCAGCTAAAATCCCATTCATTGATAAATTCGCGTGGCAAACATTTTTCGCAGAACTGTTAGAATAGTTTTTTTGCTTTGTTATTGTGATTAGAATAAATCTTATCGCGGTATACGAATCCATTAACGATAATATGTTTACTTAAGTAAATTAAAAATAGGGATTTCAATACAGAAATCTGAAGAATTAAATATTCGAAGATGGAATTAACTTTTGGAATTTAATAATTTCATTTAAGAACTTCACTATAATATTAAATTTAGAAAATATATATTAAATAACGTTAACTTTGTAATTTTGACAGAAGAAATTTAGCATCAATATAGTGTTAATCTTAGAAAATGTAAAATAAATTTTAACCTCTAATGTATATTTAAATTTATGTTAGAGTGAAACTTTATTCTCACATTTAATAATGCTTTACTTCTTTTTTCTATCAATTAGTATAAATTTCACAATGGCGGACAATTTCTTGTAATATTCAATACTTTTAAAACATTTATTTTAAGAAATATACTTATATACTCACATACAATATTATAATTATTATTAATTAAAACTGAATAAGAAATATAATGAAAATAAAACCAATTCTAAGTTCCTATATTCTAAGTTCTAAGTTCCTATATAAAAATAATCAGATACAAATTAAAACTATTTTTAAATAAATTAAGATTACTAAAGTTTTATTTTATAGATTTAATATAAATAATGAAATATAAATAATATATTTACTGCTTGTGTTTCATAGGGTTATATTTACAATTTATCATCTATAATTATAAAATTAAATCAAAGTAAAAAATTATTTGAAGACTGACTAGTAGTAATAAAGAGGGAAAAAACATAGATTTAAGTTTATTATAAGAAAACATTCCATGTTACAATATATATATATATATATATATATATATATATATATATATATATATATATATATATATATATATATATATATATATATATATATATATATATATATATATATATATATATATATATATATATATATATATATATATATCGCATTATTTTTTATCACTTATTATTACAATTTAATATTAAAAACTAATAAATGTTACTGTCAAATAATTACAGCGTATTTTTAGCATAACAACGCAGAGTTTTAGTAATTGCGGTCAATTTGACCAGCCCGCGGTTTTAGATGTACTAAAACTGCCGCGATCCTAGTTTTAAAAACAACCTAATATAAATTATTAAAGAATAGTGCGTAACAATCAGTTTTAAACTATATGTCGTCTCAAAATATTCTGAATCATTAGTTTTAAATTCATAAAGGAAACATGTCCTATTCGCCAACATTCAAGTAAATATAAAATGGAAAACTTTTAATCCGAAAATCAATTCTATAGTCATATAAATATATAAAATAATATAACAAGAAACTTACTTATGGCGTTTATACCACTTATGAGAGGGCAATAAAAAATAACAGTGACTTGATTATAATGCAAGAGAGAAACTTTTCACTACTTCTCGCTTCAATAAAGTTCACGAAATTATTAATTCTTATCTTAGGAGGAGCTTTTATTTATATGAGGCAATTTGCTGTATTGTCCAATTAGATTAAAGTCCATATCTTTTCAGTTATGATGAAATCATTCAAACAATGACATCATTTTCGTTTGTCAAATTAAAAAGGAGATCCCCCTTTCAACACTAAGCTTCTTTCAGATTTCCAATAAAAATTTATACTTCGGAATATTCGAGAATCATCAAACTGAGATTCATTTGTAGAAAATCGATTAATTTCTTTATAATTCGATATATCAGGTGTTGTATTCAGAAAAAAAACTTTCACCTGTCTTCATTGTTTACACCTGAGTGATAAAGCAACCCTTTCGAAAAAGAGATAACTTTTGTTTATCATGTTGTTAACCACTAATAAAAAATTGAATATAACTGAATATTGTTATTGCAAATAAAAAAAATTATAGAGATTTTTTTTGTTTTCGCATTAAACAAGTATTTTTTCTGAAAATACACTTATGCAAAAATTCTTCCTAAAAAAAAAACTTATAAGTACTCATTTGATCATGAAATCTCTAAACTTAGAAATTCTCTTTTATTTCATAAATTTTATAATACAATTTCTTGAAAATTTTTAAAAACCGAAGAATTCATTACTTAATATAAGTAACCTAAAATTAATAGAGGTGTAAAGTATAGGGAATATTTAAGATGCAAGCCAACAAATATGTATAAATATTATTTTTCATCATAATAATATATTCTATTTAATGAATCACAAAATTCGTATGTCAATCATACGCATTCTGTGATTCATTTATTGATTCATCTTGGGATTATTTTGCTTTGTCTGACTGTGTAAAATATATTTTTCATGCTTTTTGTTATTGAGCATTAAGTCTCTAAATTAACAAAGTAAACGATAAACAATTCCTTTGTCTATTAATGATATTTATTTGAATAAAAGCTTATTCTAAAATTGTGTTTGTTTTTAAATAGGAAATTGTTTAATAATTTCCCCCATATTTTCCTTCGTAAATCAAATTTGAAAATACAGAAAAAACAATATATACATTTCTACTTTACAAATTTACCTATAAAATTTTATTGCAATACAAAAAATAAATAAATAAATAAAATAAAATAAGCAATGCACTTCTTAATATCTTGTTATTTTTTAAAATAGATAAACATAATAATTAAATCGCTTTGCATGTAATTTATGGTTTCAACTTTTAAATGTATGTCAAATGTAATTTTACTTGTCAATAATATAATATAGCAGTAAATCTTCACATGAAATAAAAAAAAAATTGTATATGAGTTGATTAAAAAAGAGCGCATAAATTTGAGATTCATTGTTTTATGAAACATTTAAAAAATAATGGGTAAACATATAACTCAAAGAACATTTTGTTTTTCAATTCTTTACATTCAAAATATCAAATTAAAACAATTTCCAATTATTCCTTTTTTGTGATAAACAAAACCTTGCTTGTAAAATATTGTCAATGTGAACTGCGTTAATGTCATATTCACATTTTTATAAAACATTATACTCTCCTAAGTAAACAAGTTTACGTATCTGAACTATTTTGTTGATGCTACCTGCTGATACGAATTGAACCTCGTGACTTGCATTAGAAGTAAAAAACCTTAAATAGTACTTTTCAGTTCAGCTGTTGACTACTTATTTTAAAAAGTTGCCATAGAATACTCATTATTATTTTTTCAGAAATAGTTCAATTTCAGTTCGATTGTTTTTAGTTAAAAAATTATACATGAAATTAAGTTTCTACACAGAGATTGTTATTTTTTGAGGACTTTGATATTTGCGTAATAGTTTATGCACTTGTTTTTAGATATTTATTAAAAAGTAGCATGTGACTATGGAACCAATTTTCTTTAACTAAAATATTTTGGATATTTAGAGCCCAACAGAAGTTTAAAAGCTAAGATTTGTCTTAATTTTATATTTTTGTCATAATTTTATATCATCAAACAGAGTTACATTTGTAGCAAATCGGTTAATTTCTTTATCTTTCGATATAGCCGGTGTTACATTCAGAATAGAAACTTTGACCTGTCTTCATTTGTACATTTTTTGCACCTGAAATATTTCAGTGATAAGGCAACCCTTTTGAAAAAGAAATAAGTTTATTTATCATTGAAGAAAAGGCATAACGGAAAGATTGTTTCTTATGAAAGGAGAAATACAAAAAATCAGAGATGGTTGGTTGGGTTTTATGGCGCAAGGTCCAAAAATGAACATGCTGCGCCCAAAAAATCAGAGAGACAGAGAGAGAAATATTTCATTTGTAATTAAAATAGGATATTTTGCCTGTCTGATATATACATGCATTACACTGTGTCATATTATTAATAAATTGAATATAATCGAATATTATTATTGCAAATAAATATAAAACTATCATTTTTTAGTTTTTGGATTAAACAAGTTTTTTTTCTTCTGAAAATAATGCAAAAATTCTTCTATAAAAGGGAAAAACTTAGTTACTCATTTAATCATGAAATCTCTGTATTCAGAATTTCTCTTTTATTTCATAAATTTTATAATACAATTTCTTGAAAATTTTTAAAAACCGAAGAATTCATTACTTAATATAAGTAACCTAAAATTAATAGAGGTGTAAAGTTTTTGCGTGATTAATGAATGAAATTTTTTATATGAAATGTAATGAAGTAAATTTTTGTAATACGTACTAAATCCCTTGATCCATAATATTTTATTTCTTTAACGTATTGATTCTGTAATCATAACTACTTAATCAAATTATTACATAGTTGCTAAATGAGTATAACAAAAGCAATATTTAAGATGCAGGTCAACAAATATGTATAAATCTTATATTTTTTATTGTGATAAAATAATCTTTTTAATGAATCACAAAATGCGTTTGTCAATCATACGCATTCTGTGATTCATTTATTGATTCATCTTGGGATTATTTTGTTTTGTGCGTCACTAAAACATACTTATAATGCTCTTTGTTATTAAGTTTCTAAATTAACAAAGTAAACGGTAATCAATTCCTTTGTCTATTGGGATATTTATTTGAATAAAAGCTTATTCTGAAATTGGGTTTGTTTTTAAATAGGAAATTGTTTAATTTGCCCCCCCCAACTTTTCCTTCTTAAATCAAATTTGAAAATACAGAAAAAACAATATATACTTTTCTACTTTACAAATTTACCTATAAAATTTTATTGCAATACAAAAAATAAATAAATAGAATAAAATAAGCAATGCACTTCTTAATATCTTGCTATTTTTTTAAATAATTAAACATATTAATTTTATCGCTTTGCTTGTAATATATGGTTTCAACTTTTAAATGTATGATAAATGTAACTTTACTTGTCAATAATATAAAGTAGCAGCAAATCTTCATATGAAATAAAATAATTGTATGTGAGTTGCATAAAAAAGTGCGCATAAATTTGAGATTCATTGTTTTATGAAACATTTAAAAAATAATGTGGGTAAACTCACAGAACATTTTATTTTTCAATTCTTTAGATTCAAAATATCAAATTAAAACAATTTCCAATTATTCCTTTTTTGTGATAAACAAAACCTTGCTTGTAAAATATTGTCCCTGTGAACTGCGTTAATGTCATATTCACATTTTTATAATGCATTATACTGTCCTAAGTAAACAAGTTTATGTATCTGAACTATTTTGTCCATGCATAAGATTTTTACCTGCTGATATGAATTGAACCTCGTGACTTGCATTAGAAGTAAAAAACCTTAAATAGTACGTTTTCAGTTTTGCTGTTGACTACTTATGTTAAAAAGTCGTCATAGAATACTCATTATTATTTTTTAGAAGTAGTTCAATTTCAATTCGAATGTTTTTAGTTAAAAAATTATACATGAAATTAAGTTTCTACACAGAGATTGTTATTTTTTGAGGACTTTGATATTTGCGTAATAGTTTATGCACTTGTTTTTAGATATTTATTAAAAAGTAGTATGTGACTATGGAACCAATTTTCTTTAACTAAAATATTTTGGATTTTTAGAGCCCAACAGAAGTTTAAAAGCTAAGATTTGTCTCAATTTTATATTTTTGTCATAATTTACATCATCAAACTGAGTTTCATTTGTAGCAAATCGGTTATTTCTTTATCTTTCGATATAGCCGGTGTTGCATTCAGAATAGAAACTTTGACCTGTCTTCATTTGTACATTTTTTGCACCTGAAATATTTCAGTGATAAGGCAACCCTCTTGAAAAAGAGATAAGTTTTATTTATCATTCAAGAAAAGGCATAACGGAGAGATTGTTTCTTATGAAAGGAGAAATACAAAAAATCAGAGATGGTTTGTTGGATTTTATGGCGCAATGTCCAAAAATGAACATGCTGCGCCCAAAAAATCAGAGAGACAGAGAGAGAAATATTTCATTTGTAATTAAAATAGGATATTTTGGCTGTCTGATATATACATGCATTACACTATGTAATATTATTAATAAATTGAATATAATTGAATATTGTTATTGCAAATAAATATAAAACTATAATTTTTTAGTTTTTGGATTAAACAAGTTTTTTTTCTTCTGAAAATACACCAATGCAAAAATTCTTCTATAAAAGGGAAAAACTTAGTTACTTATTTAATCATGAAATCTCTGTACTGAGAATTTCTGCTTTATTTCATAAATTTTATAATACAGTTTCTTGAAAATTTTTAAAAACCGAAGAATTCATTACTTAATATAAGTAACCTTAAATTAATAGAGGTATAAAGTTTTTGCGTGATTATTGAATGAAATTTTTTTTTGAAAATGTAATGAAGTAAATTTTTATAATGCGTACAAAATCTCTTGATCCATAATATTTTGCTTCTTTAATGCATAGATTCTGTAATCATAATTACATAATCAAATTATTACATAGTTGCTAAATGAGTGTAACAAAAGGAATGTTTAAGATGCAAGTCAACAAATATGTATAAAAAATATTTTTCATCGTAATAAAATATTTTATTTAATGAATCACAAAATTCGTATGTCAATCATACGCATTCTGTGATTCATTTATTGATTCATCTTGGGATTATTTAGCTTTGTGTGACTGTGTAAAACATATTTTTCATGCTTTTTGTTATTGAGCATTAAGTTTCTAAATTAACAAAGTAAACGGTAAACTATTTCTTTGCCTATTATGATATTTATTTTAATAAAAGCTTATTCTGAAATTGGGTTTGTTTTTAAATAGGAAATTGTTTAAATTTTTCCCCCATCTTTTCGTTCTTAAATCAAATTTGAAAATACAGAAAAAACAATATATACATTTCTACTTTACATATTTACCTATAAAATTTTATTGCAATACAAAAAAATAAATAAATAGAATAAAATAAGCAATGCACTTCTAAATATCTTGCTATATTTTTAAATAATTAAACATATTAATTACATCGCTTTGCTTGTAATTTATGGTTTCAACTTTTAAATGTATGACAAATGTAACTTTACTTGTCAATAATATAAAGTAGCAGCAAATCTTTATATGAAATAAAATAATTGTATATGAGTTGCATATAAAAGTACGCATAAATTTGAGATTCATTGTTTTATGAAACATTTAAAAAATAATGTGGGTAAACATATAGCTCACAGAACATTTTATTTTTCAATTCTTTGGATTCAAAATATCAAATTAAAACAATTTCCAATTATTCCTTTTTTATGATAAACAAAACCTTGCTTGTAAAATATTGTCCATGTGAACTGCGTTAATGTCATATTCACATTTTTATAACACATTATACTGTCCTAAGTAAACAAGTTTACGCGTATCTGAACTATTTTGTCGCAGCATACCATTTTTACCTGCTGATACGAATTGAACTTCGTTACCTGCATTAGAAGTAAAAATCCTTAAACAGTACGTTTTAATTTCAGCTGTTGACTACTTATGTTAAAAAGTTGTCATAGAATACTCATTTATTATTTTTTCAGAAGTAGTTCAATTTCAATGCAAATGCAATTTGTGAGATTAGTATTTTTTTTGTTTTTTAATATATGAGTCAAATATATTTTAATTGCATAAGTACAATTAAGTCAGGTTGGAGTTGCGTTATAAATGAATTGACGCATATTAAGAAACGTATTTAATAGCATTAAGAACACATTTTTACTTTTGTACACCAAAAATTGTTTATAATATGCTATGGTTCTTAGATCATTAATTGATATTTCTTTGTAAAAATTATCACATTAATATTTTAAATAACTTATGCTTCATTTTTTTTCATTTTTTAAAGCTTATAACTGTAATCTTTGTTTTTGTACTTTCACTGAAGGACATAAAGAAAACTGTGTGCAATTTAAAATTTAGAGAAAATATTGGGGGTTGAAATTTTTATGAATACACTTCATTGAAGGTTGATTTGAATTTAATAGAACATGGATTTAATTATATTATATAACAGTTAATCTATATTCCAATTATATAGGAATTCGTAAGAACAGATTTTACTAAAGATTAAAAGAATTGTAATAAATTCAAAAGAGTTACGTAAGTAAAATTGTGAAATCTTTTATTACCTTTCATAATACTTGTAAAAAGAATTATTAATTCATTCCTATTAATTCATTATATCAATAAAAATATCTTGCTAATTATATATATATATATATATATATATATATATATATATATATATATATATATATATATATATATATATATATATATATATATATATATATATATATATATATATATATATACGCCATGATGATCATGTACACCATGAAAACATTATGCATTAAATGTCTGATTTATTTGTGTGAATTATCTTTTCTACCTCATGTGCTTATTCTTTACTGTGTTTTGCTACATTCACGTAAATGTATTAAGAGCATCGGTAGTTGATAAAATAGTCTGCATCGTTATTAACATATCGCAGTTGGTAATATTCTCAAATAACGGTTTCCTGATCTTAAGTACCTGTTTCACAACTTTAAAAAAAAATATTTGTTATGTCCTTTGATCTTTATGTTACAAAAGTCTAATTTGTTTGATTTTTCCTTTTTAACTTTTTCGCTTATTCTTTACTATCTTTTGCTGTATTCACCGAAATGTGCTAAGAGTACCGATAGTTGATAACATTGTCTGCATTGTTATATACGCATCGCAATTGATAATTTTCTAAAATAACGGTTTCCTGCCCTTTAGCACCTGTTTCTCGGCAACTTTCAAGGTTAAGTATTATTTCCTATGATTTTTATTCTCTTGAGCTTCTGAATTCTCACATTTCTAAAATATATTTGAAGCTATATTTAAGAACAATATATAAAGCATTAAATGTCACTAAGGATGTCACTAGAGTAAATATTACCGGAGAAAGAAGTTATGGTTTTAAGGTAAAAAATAAGCAAAAATAAAAATTTATTTTAGATTATTTTACGCTATAATAATTTTACGTGAATAAACGAATCAAAATTAAACACAACAGAATTAACAAACACAATAATTATGAGAAAGGGAATTAAATAAATATAGTCGGATATTGAAACTAACAAGGACAATAAAAGTAGAACTTAATAATGTTTGTATTTTTTCAGACATATTTTATATTATTTTTCACATTATAGTAGGTACTCATGTGTTATACCATAAAAAAGAAATAGCAAAATGTCTTTTAGACAAACAATTTAATATAGCACTTATATGTATAATTTGAAAGAATAAAAACAGAAATTATTGATGTTTGTAGTTATCTTACAACATTATTTTCCACTTACTACGATAGCAAGATATGTCTGAGAGTAAGAAAGAGAAATATCCAATTTTTTGATCAAATCCAATAAACCATATGCGATAAATAGTTTATTTCATTTTGATTTATTACAAAAAGAAATAAAAACTTCATTTTATTTAAGGATATTTTATTCAGATCAGGATTTTCAGTTATTGTTATTATTTAATATTTAGTAAAAAGTAATTTTTTCTTTTCTGTCGAAGTAATTATAAACTCATTTATCTTAAATACATTTTTCTTTCAATTTAGATATTTCCAGAAAAACTTCATAGATATTTTGAATAAATAAGATAGAAACATCAGAGAGATAAGATAAATAAGTGGGAAACATTAAGCTTTCATTCAATAATATTATGGAAGAAATGCAGCGTGAATTTGTTAAAAGGAAAGAGTACATTAAATGTAACTTCATGATTTTATGTAATAATTTTAAAATGTAAGTATAATTAAAAAGAGAATTTTTTGTCCATTAAAATGCACTTTAATGATGCCGTATTAAGTTTTCCATTCAGCTCAAGCAGAAAAGCATGGCTGTAAGTAGGATGCGAATACTGAAATATCCCGATTACAAGTTCAAATGATAAGATTCTTATGTTTTATGAATTTCTCAAATATTTAAAATCATTTATCTAAAAATAAGAGTGATAAAATGTCAGATAATGACGTACTAAAAATTAACTATGTATTAAAAGTCTTATAAAAATATATTGCCTATTATAGTTACTATTAAATAGATATTTTACTAAAATGTATTTAATAGTTATAGCTAATAGAAAGCTAGTATATTTAAAAAACAAAATACATTGTATAAGCTTTGTTTGATCTAATTGCTTTCTTTCATTAATACCAAAGGAAAAGTCATAAGTCTTACTACTTTGAAAGTTCGAACATAACAAGCATTAATTTCAGACTAACTTTTTACAAATTATCTGACAATCAGAAGGCACATTGCCATTTTAATTTAAACTTAAAACAGAAATTATTAAGGTTGTCTGCGTTAGGAATTAGAGTGTTTAGGAGTGTGGGAAAGGGGGATTTGAATCATATGGTCATTTTACTTGTAAACAACATGTGGCTTTGAATCATAGGGTCATTTTACTTGTAAACAACATGTGGCATTTATATCCCCAGTGAACATGTGCTTTCGCTATTTCTGTTTCAGAAAGACTTTTCAGTTGCAGATTTTTCTTTGGGTTGAATGTTGCGTTTGCTCCCAGGCTAGTACGGAAATTTTTATTTAATAGTATTTTGTGTGTTTTAAATTTAATGTAAATATATACATATATATTTTATCGAAAATAGTATTTACGTAAAAGTTTTATTTAAATTTAAAATAATTAATAGCAATATATTTTAACTGTGTGTAAATATTTTCTTCTACTGTTCAAATTTAAAATGCGTCGCAAAGGGCTTGGAATAGCTGAGGCATTGGCTTTATTTGAAGAAAAGGATTACAATCAAAATATGGGGTATGTGGACTATTTTGATCAATTGAAAAGCTTATATGAAATTGATCGGAAAAGTAAAAAATGGTGGCATCGAATATTCTTCCATTTTATTGATGTCACTATTGTAAATTCCTTTATTATATATCGAATGCTTCCAGAAAGTGATCCAAACTTAAGAGTACTTAAGTTATTCAGAATGGACATCATCAGTAGTTTGATTTCAATGGGAAATAAAGGATCTGTTCCCAAAAGAAAAATATCAAGCTCCGCATGTATAAAAAGCCACAAACCTCATGTTCCAGAACAAAAAAGATTAAAGAATGCTGAACACATGCCAATAAAATGCAAACCACGGCGGTGCGCATTTTGTAGCACAAAAGAGAAACCTCACAGAACAAGATATATGTGTGAAACTTGCAATGTTGGTTTATGCATGTATCAAAAAGATAAACGATGCTTTGAACAGTTTCACAAGAAATAACTTTTTTCTAATTGACATTTAAAAAAAACTGTACCTGCTAAATGAGGATTCTAAATTCAGTATCGACGTGTTTTTATAGCAACAAAATTATATAAATGTTTAATTTTTCACTTTTACTACTCTTTACTTTTTAAAATATTGTAAAAAAATAATATACTGCATTTTAAATACAAACTATCTAAGAAGTTTGCAATAATCATCATTTATTGAAAGCGCGTACGAAACAAGGTAAGTTTTTTTCCCCTGCTAACTCAGTAAGTATCAAGGTCCTAGACGCGCGCTGGTCGCGCCTTGCGACCACCACCCACAGATAAATAAATGGGTAGATGTAGATTTTATTAAATTCATATATTATTTGTCTGTGGGATCATAACATTCAATTTTTAGAATTCTTTAGTTTAAAATTTAAAAAAAATATATTGCGCGCGTCAAAGGGTTAAACAATATCATTTCCAGACTGCTTTTCGTTATCAATATTGAACATAAACCTTAAAAATGCAGGTAACAATGAATCCTTTACATTTTTCCATTTCATCCGCAAGAACGTCATCATTTACTGTCATAAGAACGTAAGTTTAAAAAATATTACTTTTTGTGCAAATTACTTCAAAAATAATTCTTATATCCCATTATATTGCTCAGAGATTGGAGCTTCAGTGTATTAAAGTTATAATTTATTCTTCAAGTATATATATATATATATATATATATATATATATATATATATATATATATATATATATATATATATATATATATATATATATATATATATATATATATATATATATATATATATATATATATATATATAGTATTCACCGAAACTGTCATTTGATCTTTCTTTTCTAATAATTAACTGAATTATCAGAGACCTGAGTTATCAGAGATAATTCAGGTGAACATTTTATCAGAAAATAAAAATAATACTAACCAACAAAGATATCGGTGTTAAAAGTTAAATTTATTTGCACAGTCTCGTCTATTTGCCATTCATTTGGTAACATCTACATTTTTGCACCAGGATTATCTGTAAAAGTATGATTAGGCAATGTTTTGTCAATTTAAGTATAGCAAAAGAAAAAGATATCGAAAGAGTGAAAATTCGACAGGAATATACGAATAATTTGATGCTTACAACGTCGATAAGAGAGTTCAAATATAAGTTTCAAAATAAAAATAAACTCTTTCGTTCGGCTAGGAACCTTAGCCATTAATTTGTTAAGATAACAGGAATTTCACAAATTTTACAAATATCTTGTTGGATTACTTAATGATATTTATTTAGCAATTAGTTACTAAAGTAAATGAATTAATTTGTTTAAAAGATATAAGCATATAACATTAACTAATTAAAAAATATCCAGTGATTTAGTGTATTTGAGGTTTTTAAAGAACTTTTTTTATATTTTTCTATTAATAATAGCTATTGTTAAGACTTCCGTTATAAAACAGATGACGCTCTCACTTCCTCCAGTGAGGGAGTGATAAAAGAGTTGTAACAGTGAAAGGTGCAGACGTGTCCACCGTCTGGTCTTCCTTTGTACCTTTTTAATGTTTAATTTTAGTTAAATAAATGTTGCTTTGTTAAGTTACAGTCCATTTATATTTTTCAGTTATTAGGACGGCTCTTACACTTTGTCCCTAGCTTTGGTATATTTGTCACTTAACGGTCATTTTTTGCACACGAGA
Organism: Latrodectus hesperus; assembly: GCA_037975125.1. Classification (NCBI taxonomy): domain Eukaryota; kingdom Metazoa; phylum Arthropoda; class Arachnida; order Araneae; family Theridiidae; genus Latrodectus; species Latrodectus hesperus. The sequence continues at coordinate 35,062,661 of CM075859.1, forward strand.
GCTAATTAGACCGGGATCTACGGTTTAAAGTGGATTCCGAACCACTACAAACATCCATGCCCAAGGTGGGATTCGAACCCACGAACTGTTGAACCGAAGGCAAGAACGCTAACCATTCGGCTACCAGCTCGGCATTTTGTCCCTAGCGACCCGCTGATAATCAACCCAAACGAGATAATAAAACTATCACAAATGAACAAATAACTGTTTTGATTCGGCAGCGTAGTACCACAGAAACAAAAATCATAACATTAAAATCTTTTAAAGGGGCTATCCAGAAATGACTGAAAGTCATATCGAACTTTTACGAAAGCTGGATAACGTTAAAGCTCTAAATAAGAAGATTGATGGAACGAGAAATAAATACTGTGGCTTACTAGAGGAAGTAACTATATTGGTGAACATTTAAACAACCTAGAGGAAATTCAAGAAAATCTGAATAATGAAGATTGAAATGATTTCAGAGTCAATTTTATTCTTTGATTGTTAACGATAATGATTTAAATGAAATTCAGAAACTTTATTATTTGCAAATTTCGCTAAAAGGTGTGATGCAAATTCCACACAAACAACAGATCATACTTCCAGTTCTTTATTAAAAACTCTTGAAGGAAGTATGAAAGCGATAAATTAATAGTGGACTCACAATTCAATTTTATCTTTAGAGAATCTATCTCAAGAATCATCAAAAGAATTGAGAAAATTCCTATATAATATTTTAAAACCCTCAAGAACTTTGAAATTGTTAGATTTAGAATTGAATAAATTATCTGAGTATATGCTAATCCATATTATTTCTTAAAAACTAGATAAAGAAATGCATAAACAATACGAAATGCGCAAACCACAAACGAACTTCCAAACTGGAAATAATTTATTAATTTTTTGTTAAAGCGAAGTCAAATATTGGAAAGTATACAAAGAAATCAACCTTCATATGTAAAGCCTAAAAATGGAAACTATTTTAAAAATGATAAAGTCAAATTCAAATCCCTGTTGTCCGATATCCTCAATTAATTCTCATCCTATTTATAAATGTAAGAAACTTCATTACTTACCACTGTTACGAAATAAAAAAGAAACAACTTTGTTTTAATTGTTTCAAGTTTCGTAATATTTGGAATGTAAAATCCAAAAGACCTGCCAAACATGTGAAAGGAAAAATCTAAACCGGAAACATCACACACTCATATGCAGAGACGGCGAAATCAAAGCAAAAAACCTTTTGACGCGAAACACAGCGACACTGCTGAGGTTCGAAGTTCACTTACGATGACTTATCGCTGTGTCTCCACTTCTCTTTACACCTCAGTACGCGCTCGCGCGCGCGTTATACTTTTAATAACTAAAATACAAATAAAAGTAAAGAACAGAAGTTTGTTTTCTTTTTGATCCCTACTGGAATCACGTTCGCAATTATCTTTCTGAACGAATGAATCCCGACTTGTTAAAAATAAAGCAAAAATACGATAATATACACTTATTGTAGGGATTGACGGGTCTACTTTAATAGTTGGAAGAATGATATTTGCGACAATTTCTAATCCTAATAAAGATTTCGAAACAGACATTGAATATCTAATAGGAGGACAAAAATTATAGATTAACTCTTTCAAAACAAATAGATATATCAAAATTAGTTTAACCGAAGAATTTAAACTATGCGGATCCTGAATTTAATGAAAGAGGAAAATAGACTTTAAATTGGAGAGAGTTAAAATTAAATTAAATATTAAAAAGTGAAAATATTATTTTACGCGAAACAATATTCGTTTGGATAGTATCAAGTTCAATAAACGAAACAAAAATACCAAATAAGTTGCAATGTTGTTTATCAATAAATGATTATACAATTCTTTTAGAAGTGATTTAGAAAGATTTTGGGATCTAGAATCCATAGATATAAGAGATGATCCAAAGCTAGATTTTCATGATGATATTTTATAAAAATTTAATAAAACAATAACCTATAAAGATAATTGCTACGAAGTGTGTTTGCCATGGATTTCTAATTCATTTAATTTAAGTAATTGCTATACAGTTGAAGAAAGGAGATTTAAAGCTCTTTTAAAACGACTTAATAAAAACCCCACTTTATACGAACAGTATAAAGAAATAATATTAGATTATTTTAAAGCAGGTGTTATTGAAAAGGTTACACCCGAGAAATCCTCTTCAGGTAATCACATATTTTATCTTCCTTATCAACCTTGCAAAATGATAAACTAACTACCAAAGTACGCATTGTGTTTGATACAAGTTCCTATAATTAAAGTCTGATATCTTTAAATAATTGTTTGTTACCTGTATAAAATTTTAATTCAAATTAATGGACCTATTAATCAAATTTCGCTTCAATAAAGTAGCATTCACAGCTGATATCGAAAAGACATTTTTGCAAATATCCTTATCTAGAGATGATAGAGGTGCAACAAGATTCCCTTGGAAAAATGATAAAGTTCTGCAAAGTGATAACAATTAAACTGAAATTTACAGTTTTAAGTGTGCTCTCTTCGGTAATTTGAGTTCTTTACTGTTAGCTACCACGATAAAGCACCATATTGAAAGATATTAGGATAAATATCCCACCACAGTTCATTTATTGAACACTTGTTTCTAAGTTGATGATTTGATTACTGAAGCAAATAATGTTGACGAAGCTTTCTAAATTTCCTTTAAAGCGAAGTAAATATTGCAGGAAGCAATTATGAAACTTTGTGAATGGAATTCCAATGAATCAAGCTTCTGTGGAATTGGAAGCTAATTCAGTAAAGATATTAGGTATTTCTTGAAATACTACAGATGATTACCGGACACTGAGAGTGAAAAATCTAATAGAATTACTTAAAGCCTAAAAAAATATGAAATAATTCATTATATAAGCTACTGGCAAGATATCTAATTCAACGGGACTTTTAGCTGCATTCACCATAAGAATTAAGTGTATTTTGCAAGAATTATGATGAAGAGATCTATCCTGGGACAAGATTTAAAAAAAAAGGGATCTAAGATATCCATGGAATTCCCTCAACTTTCAGAATTGAATATCCCAAAATTTATTTTGAACAATAACTTAAACACTGGAAAATACATTGCTTTTCTAATGCTAGCAACAAAGCTTATGGTGGAGCAATTTATTTCAAAGTTTACAAGAATAAATGGGGTCGAAACGAAATCTTGTTGTTTTGAAAAGTCTAGTTTCTTTGTTAAGAAGCTAACTTGGCCTAGATTAGAGCTAATGGGAGCTTTATTGGCGTCACGTTTAAGGGATAAAATAAAGAAGATTGTTCAAGAAAAGACACCACTATAACCAAAGATTGTCTCTGAATTGACTCCCAGATTGTTGTGCACTGGATTCAAATCTCACCAAGAAAGTGAAAACCACTTATAGCCAATAGACTGACAGACATTCAAGCTCTCACTGATGCTAACTCATGATTTCACTGGCCTGGAAAAAACATTCAGGCAGATTTGGTTACTACAGGAGAAAATGCCAGTTTCTTGATCATGAATTCTACTTGGTTTTATGGATAAACATTTTTGTGTTACAAGGTGATTTTCCAAATGAATCCATTGATCTAGCGAATGAAGAAGAGTTTGAAAACAAATTTGACATTTTATCTAATAAGAATTCTTTTTTCAAAGCTTAATGTCTCAAAATATATTTTTGTGCAATTTGTTGAAAATTTCTAATAATTACATGAAAATTTCTAATAAAATTAGAATCGTCAGAAATTGAGCAAGAAGAAAAGTTTATGGTAAGAGTCATAGAATGGAGTATTATGTAGGAATAAGTAAAATTGTCAAAGATGAGCCCATTTCAGGTAATTGTAAATTAAAATTTTAAATCCATATATTGATGAAGATAATATTCGTAGAGTTGGAAGTAGATTAATTCAAAATTTCTAAATGATAAGAAAAATCTAATCATGCTTCCTAAGTCTAATAAATTAACTATGGTTTTCTTAAAATCATATCACGAAAAATATTTACATGTTGACCTTCAGTCCTTATTGTATGGTGTAAGACAACAATTTTGGCCACTTAATGGTAAAAATTTGCGTAGGAAAACAGTACATGAATGCCGGATAAGTCTTAAAAATAACCTAAAAATGCAAAACAAATAATGAGCAATTTGCTTAAATAATGAATTGATCAAACTTATCCATTTAATGTTACAAGTATCCCTTTAATGTTATAATTTTTATTTGTTTAGTTACTTGTATAGTTCATTTGGAAACAGTAACTGATTGTCATCGGAAGCCTTTATAGCTTTTCTTAAACGATTCATTGAGGGAAGATCTAAATTCCCAAAAATATTAACTGATAATGCTAAAAAGCATTTATTGGTGCAAGTAAGAAACCGAAAAAAATTATAAAATTTTTTTAAATAAAACCTTACAATAAATTAGATAATTTTTTCAGGGATGAAATTATTGATTGGAAATTTATACCTCTTAGATCACTTTTAAAAATCTTTGGAATCAGGTGTTAAGCCATTAAATACCACTTAAAGCACATTGTAGGAAACAACAACTTCATTTTAGAAAATTGTTTAACCAAATTTTTTTAACGAAAATTCTAAAGTGAAGTTGTTGTTTTCATCAATGGGCTTTAACGAAAAAGTTAGAAGTTATAATTATTCAGATTGAAGGAATACTAAACTCTAAACCATTTACACTATTAAGTTCTGAATTTGATGACTTTAAAACATTAAGTCGATGTAATTTTTTTAATTGGCATACAATTAAAAAGAATTAATGAACCTAATTTAACTGATATAAAAAAGTAGTCTTAATAGATGGAAAAAAACAACAAAAGCTACTCAACAAATATGGAATCTCTGAAAAGAGATTATTTAAGCAATTTACAAGAAAGAATGAAATGATAGTTTGAAAAGGATTATGTAGAGATATGTTCTCTAGTTTTAATAAAAGATGATAATCTTCCAATGAATAAATACTTTCTAGGTAGATTAGAACAGGTTTTCTCAGGTAATGATTCTAAAATAAGAGTTGTAAATGTTAGCTGGATAATGGTACAACTGTAACACGAAAAGTCAGAAGTTTAAGGATTTAACTAGTAAATTAAAAATGATAATACTTGAAAATGCAGAAAAAAGATTTAATTGTTTATTATTCATATATATTATACGTTTTGCTTATTTCTTTTGCAATTTTTAATGTGGGTTTATTGTATTTTATAATACTTTGTGTTGTCAAATGTTAAATAATTGAATATATTCAAAAAATTTGAAATAATTATTTGCATAATGTTAATTGTATTACAATATAAATTTAAGATATTATTTTGAAATTAGCATTTCAACCCGGAGGAGTATGTTAAGAAATCCTTAATGACATAGAGGGCGCTGTCACACATTCAAGTGAGGGAGTTACTTATGTAATTCTGTAAGAGAGTTGTAATAGTGGCAGGTGCAGACGAGCCTTCTATATGGTCTTCCTTGGTACCTTCTTAAAATGTTGTTATGTTTAAACAAATGTTGTTTTGCTATGTTAAAGTACATTGAAATTCTTTAGTTAGTTGGACGGCTTATACAGATATAAAAATTAAAAAAAATTTTTTTTAATCGAACACGACTCCGTTATTTACACAAATCAGTTAACAATCGCAATTTTTCATTTTTAATATCTGAAAAAAATTTCAATAGTTTTTGCTTGTTTGGGAAAAACAAGATTATATGTATATGTACACTATCCAGCCACATTAATGTGACCGCCACGTACTTCCGACGTTCATGTTAATCAAACAATCTCTGGAGGCAAATGGTAGCACAGTGCAGTTGAGAGTATGTAAAAGGCGTGTGAGGGCTTCAGAAAACATGCAATGGTTAGCGTAATGCAGAAATGGAGTGATGTATCTGATAATTCCATTTCTAGATTTATCTGATCACTCCAAAATGGCATGATTATTGACTTTTGAGACAAAGGTGTAAGCAGATTCGAAACGGCTGTTTGTGAACTGTTCGCGTCCCGCCGTGATATAAGTTTACCAAAATGGGACTATCCAAAATTATCGACGCGGTAAATGTCATGCATAACGGGCAATAGATGACAGAAGTGAATGACGGCTGCGGAGATGCACTCGAGCGAATATACGTACTACCATTGAGAAACTGACCACCTAGACGAAACAAATCGCTATCAACAGTGTCTCGCAAACTGCTGTTCAGACAAAGTTGCTGCGCCTGGACTTCCGAAGCAGGTCATGGCCTTCGTTGACTGTTGTTCATTAGCGAAGAAGGTGGAAATTTGCATGTGAGTACCTGGACATTCAGTGCAGTGCATTGCAGTGCCGGCAGGTAGTTTCCCGAATCACGTTTTACGCTGCATCGAACAGATGCACGTTGGCGTATATGACGTGAAACCTCTGAAAGCACACACCCTGCAACCAATGCCGGAACTGTCAAGGCTAGAGCATAAATTTCTGGGGAATGTTTTCCTGGCAATCTCTTGGTTCACTTATCATTGTGGAAGAAACGGTGGATGAATAGAAGAACGGGGCTGTCCTTGTGTACCATGTCCACTTCAATATGCGCATTCTTTCTCATCAGGATGCTGAAATCTACTACCAGGACAATGCTAGGTGTTATACAACTGGCAGTGAATGTTCTTGGTCCAAAAAGCACCAGCATGAGTTAACCGCTTTTTCCTGGACAGGTGTTTCAAATTAATGTTAATGAACAGTGTAATAAAGACTATGAAATAGAAACGAACACATTAATAAAGAACTGCACTGATCACAATGTTATTCAAAGAGATTGTCATCCAAGTGTTATTCCAACAGTGATCCTGGTAAAGACTATTAGAACGGAAACCACTTGACCACTTAAGATGTAACTTATACCTTGACATTCTAAAGCAGAAGCCTTATTAAATTAAATTCCTATTTTGCAATCATAAATAATATTTAATATACTTGTATACTTGTTTGCATATATACATATATATATATATATATATATATATATATATATATATATATATATATATATATATATATATATATATATATATATATATATATATATATATATATATATATATATATATATATATATATATATATATATATATACATATATATTACTAAAATGGTTTTACGAAGGCAACGGCTGTTGATAAGAAAATATACCTATTATGCTTCCACCTTTACTTAGAAGCATGTATTAAAAATTCAGTCTAATATATTTGTTTGGTAAAATTACAAAAGTCTGTAAAATAAAATATTAAACCATAGTTTTCATTTACACTATATTATCTTTTCTAAGGTTATTTCATTACCAAACCGGGATTCAAACCCGGGACCCACTGTTCAGGAATCAGGAGCTAACCACTCAGCCATCAATCGGCATATTGATAAATATATAAATTATTATTTCTTTTACAAATTTAAGTGGATGGCTATAGTTATATTTCCAACATTTGCTTATACAAAAGCAATATTAAGTTAATAGTTCGTTTTTCGAAAATATAAAGCAAAATTTCATGCATTTTTGCTACATTTGATACTTGTTTCTAAAAAATAGAAGCCTATACTTTTAATCTGAAAATGCCTTTTCCTATTACTATATTCGTAGGGTTCACTATCTTGTGCAAGTAGCGCACAAAAGTTTAGAGATGTTTATACCAATTGAAATATTGTGCTAAATTTAGAGGTTATCGATTGTGTTTAGGTTCTTTGATTGACAGCTACATGAAACAAACAAATTAAAACAATAAATTCTATTATTTAAGCTAATTTAATTTATATAAATCTTCTTTTTATTACAGGGCTACATTATTGGTTAAAAATTAAATTTAACACAAGAAGTGTTGAATTCACTGAAATTTCTGAAGGTCTGATTCAGGGGCAAACAGGAATGTGTGAAGAAATGTTATATGTCTGACATCTGAGAACTTAAACTTTGTAAACTGGCTTACGTAGAATTGCTCGAAGAAATTTTCATTATATAAAAGAAATTGAATGAAAAGTAATAAAATATGATTCTAACTACCTGACATTGTTTTCTCATTCCAATTTGAAACAGACTCTTGCCTGAAAACTAAAATGTGGTAATTGTCAAATAGTTATAGTTATTGATTACACTACTTATAATAAATTAACAATTAAATTATTTTGAGTTTGTTATAAGCCTTAGCTATCCTAAGTTGAAAGAGGTAGCGTTGTCATATTTTTCTTAAAATTTTCCTGATAATATATATGGATGAGTGTGTTTTGTTTTGAAATAAGCGTGTTGTTCCCCCCCCCCATGTAACGGCATTCATTATTTTGTGTCGACTATTCTGCTTGAGTACGGGGGTACAGAATTAGATGGAAAAAAATCACCATTCCTTATTCCATGAAGATGATTTTCCGGAATTTAAAGCCTATTTATCTTAGCCAATACATATACTAAGAAATTAGCTCATTTTTTTTTGGCAATGTGTTATGTGATGCATATTTTCAATTGAGCATAGATGAGTGTTGTTTTCTGGAATGCAAAATGTTTACGTGGCTATAAAATGTAAGAAATCTAAACATTTCAAGAAATGTTTGGAATCAAAACATATCTTGTCTGATAAATATAAGGACAAGCTGTTGGGAAATGGTCGTGAAAAATTCTTTTACTGCCAAAACGAAGATTCCCTTAAAAATGTGTTTTTTCGAATTTATCAATAATCTTTTTCATAATGAGTGTAAATATCTGAGGAGAACCGTTTCTTAAATTGATTAATGATAAAAGTTTCTTCAAAGAAACTGATTGTCTCTGTCATTGATCGACAATGACAGAGACAATCAGTTTTTCAGAAGCCAAACAACAGGAACTACATGGTCCAGGCTTTTTCGTACCACATATGTATTATACCGAATGCATTTTATGCTTTTATCGGCAGCTTAACCTTTAAAACACAGCTTTAATTTTTAGTTATTATTTTAATTAACCATTTGTTTTTTAAACTATGTTAAGTAAGATCTAACTTTAATTAGGCAGTCTCTGTTACATTTTCATTCATTTATCGCCCCACTTTCAACACAAGGATCACAATCTTGTAGTTCACAATTTTTTCATTTGATTGGCTTATTTGTCAATTTACCGACTCTCTTTACACACTGTGCTCATTGGATCTGGACTTATAGCTTAAAGTAGACTCAGAACCACTAGAAATATTACATGTGTTGAACCAAAAGTCAAAGTGTTAGCTATTTAGCTTCCGGATCAACACAAATCGCTGGAAACCAGTGAGCTATATAGGAAGGTTCACAAAATCAATATAAAACCTCAAGATCAATGATGATAATATTCATTGAATCATATTTCTTAAAATGTCAAGCAAATATTGTTTTACTAAACTTAATCTATGCTTATATATTTCATATGAAAATATGACATTATTATTATTTCAGTTCATATTTTATAAGTTGTAACATTTTTCACTCTTTATTCTAGAGAACAAATAGATTTCATTTACATGTCAATTTCAATTCCGTTATAATATTGAAACTTTCTCTCTCTGAGTGAAAAAAATATTATGCATGATTTATAATTATAACTGATTATTTAATATATATACATATATATATATATATATATATATATATATATATATATATATATATAGACTGGCCAAAGAGGATAGTGAGGAAGCTACGCCCACTGGTTTACCACTTACATACCAGGAACTTTACTCTAATGAAAAATCTAAATTCTAACTGGAAAATCCACACACGCTCGACTGGAACTGTGGAACATCTCCTGGAACTCTACTGAAAATAAAATGAGACAAAGACTGCCTTGGCCAGATTCTCAAGTAGAAATCTAAAATGTTTATCGTTTGAACGTGGTACAAAATACTATCCCACTTGTAAAAAATGCTGTGATCATCCAGCTTCACCGAAATATATTTTGGATTGCGTCGGACTTTTCCAGGAGGATTTGTCCTCGGATCCCCTGGTAGCCAACAATAGCCTTTCTAACTGCCAACAATTTATTGGATTGATCTGACAAATGTCAGATCTTTAAAGAGGATAAGTTGGCTATATTTTAGGTTCTGGTTAATATTCAATTTTATTTTCATGTTAAATGAAAATCAGATTCGATTTTATCTTATAAATATAAAATTGTTTCAAAATAAAAATGCTTTAAATATTTAAATATTCAATTTTGAGTGTGTTTTTTTGTATTTATTTATTTATTTTTGTCTTTTAAAATTATTATAATATGTAATTTCTAAAAACTTGTAACAAGTTATTATATTTTTTGACTGTGTTGGAAAACTATGAATGATTAAAGCTATATATTTTGAAATATAAAGTAATCAGTAATACAATAAATGAAATCTCAAGTAACTAAGAAAATGAAATAAAACATCAACAAATAAAATGAAAACAAATTATTAAAATCAAAAATTATAACTATTTTCTGCTAGAAGGAATGACTTTTTAAATTATAAAATATAACTGTATACAATATAAATAAATTAAACTTATAATTTAATAAAAAACACAGATTTCTTAAATAGGATTTACTGACTATATAATTATTCCTCTTAAATCTTATTTAATTTGCTATTTTTATTAAACTATTTACTTTGTATTACTTCACTAAATTTTTATATCCATCAAATTTTCTTAATATAATAAATAATTTTGTACAACGAATTGTAGAATTTTTAATTAAATGAACATCACAATACAGTATTCCTTGAAGTTGCATGTAGGAATTATTTAAATTAAGATTCTGGATGTAAATTTTGATAATAATTTGTTATTCAATGTATTAAATCTTTTGCCAATTTTCTCTCAAAAACCATGCAGAAAATAAAATCTTATATATTATAGACATATTTAATTCAATTAGCACTACTTCCTTAAAAGTAACGCAGAAAAAATCTAAAATAACATAATATTTTTAAAATATGAAACATTCCTGTAACTTAAGCTAACTTTTGCTCCATTTAATGGGAACAAAACCAAATGCATTACTTCACAGAATCACTTAAAAAAGAAATAACAGCAACTCAAGCAAAATAACGCATTTAGTTAAATGGGAAATTAAGTTTGATATATCCAATAAGGTACTTGAATTATTGTCTATTGCATTATGCGCTTTATATTTCTGCTAATATTAATAGTATAAAAAGGCAAAAAATTCCTTATTTGTTAAGCGTGGGATAAAATTAGCATGAATAATTTCAATATACATGAAATTAAAAAACGATACAAGTAGATATTAAATCCATACATCAAAATTAAATCAGCAAAGATAAAAACAGAGAAATTAATTAATTGAAATACTTTATTTCTTACATAATTTAATATTTTGGTGAGTTAAATTTTTTTAATAATTATCAGAGATGTAGAATACAGTTGCATATTAATTAGTATATCCTAAATATGTACAATATCTACAAAAATAAAGCTTAAACAATACATATTACTAACTTCAGAGAGTTGACATAAAGAAAATCAGACATTAAATAATTAAAGAAAGGTTTTCTAAGAAATATTTCTAATATTTTTTTCTTAGAAAATAAACATTTTCTAAGAAAAAAATTTTCTAAGAAAATGTGTAATGAAATCATTTTTTAAATATTTTAGTACAAATTCAAATTTTACATTGTTATTAGCTCAAGAGTAAAAATTTTTAATTAATAAAGCAACAGCTTTAAATAAAAAAAACTACAATCAATTAAGAAGAACAAATATATAATTTTAATTATGCATAATTTTATAGATATAGTAAAGTCAGGTTAGTTAGTTTATAGTTAAATCACTAGCTTCTGAAAATTTTCCAATTAACAAAAAATAATTTGTTAATTTTGTCTGTGCATAGACAAAATTTTTAAAATTCCCACTTCTCATGAAAATGAAATATAAATAATTTATTTCAACATTTAACAAGAAATCTAAAGTTTAGTATTTTCTAATCAAAGCTTCACTACCATCTCAACATAACAACAAAGAAATACACTTTATGCATGCAGCAAAAACATACCCCAATATAGAAACTAACTCTCCCCAACCAATGTAAATAAATTAGAAAATAATGTTTATATCTTATTACTATTTTATTGTAAATGGAAACTCTTTTGTTATAAAAAATATTATGTTAACTGTAAGAAAAATATTGTTGCAACTGAAATTTCGTAAGTTATTAAAGATAATTTTACTTGTTTGCTTAATTTGAAAAGTTCAATTAATTACTCCATAAATTTGGTATTACTTTCAATATTTCCATATAAGGCCCATAAATATCATAAATACTTATTAACAATATGTTAAAAAGTATTATCAATCAATATTAAACTTTTCTCAAACATTTTAAAGTAATTTTTGAAAGTGTAAATTTTTCTGGTATTTGTGTAATGAAACTTATTTTTAACATCAAATTGTAATTTTTTCTGGAGTGCTTAAATTTAAGCTTGTTTCATATTGTTTTTGTGTCAGACATTTAGGCAGTACTTCGAGAAAAAATAATGTCAGCTTTTTATTCTCAGAATTTTTGAAATATTACTTAATATTTTAATAAAAACATAATTGTTACGTCTGTAAATTGTAATTTTAAAAAAAGCTTCAAGATATAAGAAATTCATTCAAAAATTCATCGTTTTTTCCACATGTAATGTTTATTATCACGTATAAGAGAAAATTTACTATTCCTTCCATTTTAAAATAATTAAAGTATTCAATTTTGATCTGCATATCTTTATATAGTTTGGAATTTTTTCATAATTGTATTATATATTTTCGTAGTTCTAAGGCAAATTATTTCAAATAATTAAAGAATGTTAAGCGTATACAAGTATATCTTTAATCTGTTTTTTATGGTTCAAAGACTTTAAATTTATTTAATTTTATAGTCAGATTCTTTAAAATGCCAATTCAGGAATAACAGTTGTTGCCCGCCCTGTCTAGTGGTCAGAGTGCCTGACTACGCATAGGGAGGTCCTGGGTTCGAATCCCGGTTCGGGCATGGATGTACTTTCTCTATATATCTATCCTGTCTTTGTCCTTTCTTTGTATGAATGAGGTGTGAATGGTTGCCTACCCTATAAACGGGTCCCTATGGCATGTGTGCACTGAGGAAGTCGGACTCTACACCAAAATATGGTTCAGTTGAAAAAGTGGAGCAGCGCACCCCATATTGCCAGCCTAGCTGGCACACGACAACAACAACAGGAATAACTGTTCTATGGACTATAATTTGCGAAAGTTAAGTTGTTGACAATGTTAAATATGTGTCCCTGTTATCACTCTATTTATTACTGCTGCTGCTGATTATAGATGATATTTATGAAATTGTTTGAAAAAATAGATTTAGTATTGGATTTATTAAATGAAATAGTTTCAGCATTAATAACGACAATACGTGAAATGTAAAAACGACTCATTCATTATTTTCTATTTTACTAAGGAGAATCAAAATACCACTTAAAAAGCAAAGTTATTCCATATGAATCCTATTTGTATGAAACCACTTATATATAAATTTAAAAAAATTGTTACCACCTGCACATCACTATTCCATAAGCCTGTAAGAAATGAGAAATATTAAAACAATATTTCAATAAATTTGTGTACTATTGAAAAAAAAATTCGCTTCGTCTGACATTTTCATTTCATTTTGTTTCACTGAAAAAACGCATACAAATCATATTTCGTGCTTTTTTAGAAACATTAAATATCAGTATATTTCATCTAAACAGCATATATTAGTTGTTATGGAGATAACTCAAAACTAATTTATTTTATCCTTTCCTATTTTTATGCCAATGAAAAAAATCTTGGTGGGTAAATGTAAGTGAATGATTTTTTTGCCATTTGTCAACAGGGAATGTATAACAAATGAGTTGAGAAAACATGAAGATTTGATCGTAATTTTTATCAAAACAAACGCTGTTTGATATGTCTGTTAAGACATAAAACATCAAAATGAGAAAAAATTACCGTTATTTTAAATTTAATGAAGATTGTATTATAGATATTTGAAAAACACAAAAGTGCAGCTAAAGAGAAACGTATATTTACCCATAAATTTTAAATTTTATATATTCTCTTATTATCATCTTTATGTGTGTGAATTTATAAAATTCCTATATAGTCACATAAGAAAATTATTTTAGGAGTTTTGGAAAAAAAAATTGACATGCTCAAAAACACACAGAAAATCAAAATTTTTTACAAATTTGCAAACTATTTCTATAAAATTTATAAATAACATAAATTTGTTATTATTATTTTATTCCTATATATATATATATATATATATATATATATATATATATATATATATATATATATATATATATATATATATATATATATATATATATATATATATATATATATATATACATACACTACTGGCCATTAAAATTGCTACACCAGGAAAGCGGCACACCACACACGTGAAATTTGCATGACAGGTAGAACTTGCTGTGATATGCAAATGATTAGATTTTCAGCGCATTCATACAAAGCAGGCGACAGTATCGACATCTACAATGTGTATAAAACCAGAGATTTGACAGCAGTTTTCTCATACTCAATTACCGTTTCAACGTTGTTTTCGGCAAAGAAAGTTGTTGTAATGCCTCGTGTAAGAAGAAGAAATGCCTATCAGCACGTGTCTGACTTTGATCGAGGAAGGATTATAGCCTACCGGGATTGCGGTTTATCGTACCGCAATATTGCTGCTTGCTTCGGTCGAGACCCCATGACTGTTAGCAGAATATAGAATCGATGGGTTCAGGACAATCATACAGAACGTCATGCAGGATCTCAAGCGACCTCCCATCACTAACAGCAGAGAAGACAGACATCTTATCCGCATGGTCACAAGGGATCGTACAGCCACGTCACGAACCCTGAGTCGAGAAATGGAGTCATTTGCAAGGCAACAAGTTTCTGCTCGAACAGTTCGACGACGTTTGCAGCAGCATGGATTGTCTGCACGGCGACCATGGCTTCGGCTACCATTGACGCTGCGTCACAGACAGGAGCGCCTTCAACGGTGTGATCAGCGACGAACCTGGACGCGGGAATGGCATCACGTCATCTTTACAGATGAATCTCGGTTCTGTATACAGGACCATGATGGCCGCATCCGTGTTTGGAGGCATCGTGGAGAACGTGAATTGCCATCTTGCATTGGACATCGCGATACTGGCCCATCTGCTGGAGTGATGGTATAGGGTGCCATTGGATACACGTCTCGATCACCTCTTGTTCGCATTACCGGCACTTTGAACAGCAACCGTTACATTTCCGATGTGTTAAGGCCCGTGGCTCTGCCCTATCTTCGAGGCCTCCCTAATGCTTTGTTTCAACAGTATAATGCACGACCGCATGTTGCCCGTACTGTTCTGAACTTCCTTGATACAGAACAGGTTCCACTGTTACCCTGGCCAGCACGTTCTCCTGATCTCTTACCAATTGAGAACGTGTGGTCAATGGTTGCCGAGCGATTGGCACGCCATCACTCACCATCCACTACTGTCGATGAACTGTGGCATAGTGTTGAAGCTGCATGGACAGATATCCCCGTACATGCCATACAACCTCTGTTTGACTCCATGCCTAGGAGGATAAATGCTTTTATTGCAGCCAGAGGTAGCTGCTCTGGGTACTGATTTCTCAAGATCTATACATGCTAATTTCCTGTAAATCGAATCACTTGTTTTATCCACTATAATGTATGTGTCCAATAGATATCGTTCTGTTATTTGCATTCCTTCTTGGTGTAGCAATTTTAATGGCCTGTAGTGTATATATATATATATATATATATATATATATATATATATATATATATATATATATATATATATATATATATATATATATATATATATATATGTATATATATATATATATATATAAAGCATATTTAAATAGGTAATAATAAACTTATATCATTCCTATATTTATCTATAATCAAAACTAGAATATGTATTAGCATTAGTTTCAAGAATAATGATTGTTACATTGATTTTTTCATAAAAAAGTTCCTAAACTAAAATACCTAAATAACATCTTAAATCTATAAGAATGAAAGCTACCAGAGGAATTTATTAAAGTTATGTGTTAGCTTTAATATAATTTATTTGAAATTTAACTAACTAATTAATGAAAGTTTAACTATGATTCCTTTGCAATAAAAATTCTAATACAAGTATTTTGTTAAATTTTAAAAATTTGATTAACTTACGCTATAATACATAATTTCTCTATTACAGAGAATGAACAATACTTGCTGTTCTTCTGGACATGTCCAGAGCCTTTGACAGAGTGTGGAGGCAGAAACTGATCACTAAACTATTTGACGTTTTCGGTGACGAAGGCAGGACCCTTCCATGGATCTCAGATTTTTATTCAGAATAGATCTATAAGAGTTAAATACAAAAACTATTTTGTCTGACCCTTTTGGACTTAAATATGGGGTTCCTCAGGGATCAGTACTAAGACCGGTGCTGTTCTCCTTATACATTACAGGACTTGAGGAAGTAATAATTGAATACAGTCATGCGGGGCTTTTTGCTGATGATGTCATTCTAGGTCTTTTGAGCCTGGCACAAGAAAATTAGTGTCTTACCTTGACTCTGGTCTTTTTATGATTCTTGACTTTGCTGAACTGCATAAATTGTCTTTTAACACCTCATAGCACCCTTAGTTAACCTTTTAACACCCTTAGTTACCTTCTTTATCACCAACAGATATCCCTATAATTACCAACCAATGATTTACATGAATGACTATTGGCAATAAACTGACTTTCATAAAAAATGCCAAACACCTGGGATACATTTTGGACCAGGAAATCTCGAGCAATAGACACATAAAGGCCCAGGTGGCAAAATGCAGAAAGCGACTTAACATCCTTAAATATATTTCTAGCCGGGACTGAGGCGTAGATGCCGATACCCTGAGAAAAATTTGTATCTCTTTGGTCAGACCAATACTAGAGTTTGGCTTTCCAATTTATTTTTGTGCATCGGACACTAACTTAAGCAAACTTGAATGTGTGCAACTTAGCGCTGCCAGAGTAATTACTGGAATTCGTAACAGCTGCCCTAACAACATTGTATTGTATGCGAGTGATTTGCTGCCACTTTCTTTGAGAAGAAACTTCTGCCTTACAAAATATTACAATAAATTTTATAGCTTCAGGGATCAACATAGAACTTCTGCCTTTCTGTACTCTTGGCAAGACAATAAGTGCATAAAGAAACAGTCTTTTTTCCTTGGATAGTGATATGGGACTGTTTTCCGATGAAGTGGAATCGCACTCCTTAAAGCTCACACCTTTTCTCATGCTTGCTCCAGAGCGTATACATTTCCAGACTGAACTCTTGGCGAGGATGTGTAAAAAGTCATATATTCCTGAATTCACTAGAAAAATGACTCTTGAGACAATAGATGGCATCCTTCTCTTGGCATTGAAAATATACACTGATTGTAGTAGGGGCGCCGGTGATGTATCTGAAAGTGGAGTGCATATCGAGACACATAATAACACAATTGATCTTAAATTTAGAAATAGTGATGGCAGTTCCGTCTTCAGATCTGAACTTGTGGTAATTTACAAGAGACTACAATTTATATACACGACCTCTGAACTTGGCTTCAAGGATATTTGGGTTTTATCGGACAGTCGTGCCAATATACAGCACCTCTCTCATTGGAGTGGGTCCCCTCCTATGTTGGATTGACTGGTAATGAGATTGCTGATAATTTGGCCAAGGCTGTCACTGCTGATAACTTGCATGACAATTCTAAATTAACTTATTCTGAAATTTCCTCAATCAAAAGGAAAAAAGGAAAGAATTAAGGATTATTTCACACTACACAGTTTCGCTTATAATAAATAATGATAAATTTTTATCATTTAATAATACTTCTATCATATTTTACTTCACTTAAAGTTTAAATTATTTTCTCATTATTTTTATTTCATAAATACTTATACGTATTCGAATAATTGAAACTTTTATGAAGATTTCTCAGCTTTATTTAGAGAAGATGTCTCTAATTGCTTCCAAAATAAAATATCAGTGAATCTTAAGAAACAAATATTACAGTTAAAAATATTCTTCGATTTAAAAAGTTTGAAATTCTCAAATATTTTTGCCTATAAAAACAAAACTTTTATTTTGGATTCTAAGAAATATCTATACTTCTTTGAAACATATGTTTTCATTTTCAGTTTAGTAGAAAAGTTTTCATGACAATTTTATTGTTAAATAATACAAATTTTTCATGCATTCTGTTTTACAAATACACTTATCTTTATATCATTTTTTAACATTAGTTCTTAAGTTTAAATGCATAGCTTTTGTCATATACTATTAATTTGATAGGTTCTTTCTAATATTATGCAAGAAATTAGATTACAAAATATACGAACCACAATTATATATATGCACACAATAATTTGTATGAAGCTTCCTTTGATTTTATATACATTTTAAGTTGCAAACAACAAATGCTCTCATAGATTTCAGCTGAAATTTTTCATAGAAAAATTTTGATAGAGTATTTTTAAATGGGATGTTTTTAACAAGTGGAAAAGTGCGCAGTAAATACTTGGACACAATTAAGTTGGGAGTTTATCATACTGAATGTACTGTTTGTGTAAGATGTGTCTACTGAGAATGTATTTCATTATATTAAGGAGGTAGATGCAAAAAAGGACTAAAAACACATCTTTCAATTTTAATGCTTTAAAGAAATGTGAACATTTCTACTTCTAATGATGCTAAAGTTTTTATTCTAACCCCCTATAGAAGTATTTTATTTTCCTTTTTAAGTTATGTAAACAAATGCCTTCGCTCAGTGCCACTCACACTGAAGCTGAAACTAATCGCTACGTTTGTTATTTTTATGAAGCTAACTTCTTTAGAAATTGTAGGGTTCTTTTTCTAATTTATTGAATTTCGTTTTGACATTTATTATAAAAATATATGTTTTAATAATAATAATAAGCCTCGATTGAATAATCACATTTTTAAAAATGAAAGCCGTTTGAGGACATCTGTTGCTTAGAAATGTGAGACAGAAATAGTAAGCTACAATGTTGACGACGAAAGTGTTTCCGATTCAAAAGCTAAAATACACCCTTTTATGTTATAATAAGACTTTTTGAATGAAACTAATTCTATTAATGAAATAATTGGTCTTTTAATATTTTGTGATCAACTTAATCCTTTGCAACAATCCTTATTATGAAAAAGCCGTAAAATGAGCAGATAGCATTTCTCTCAGCTTCTCAAAACATGTGCAGGGTCTTGTAACAGTATTTTACTTTTTTTGGAAAAACTTTAATTTTACTACTTAATTTTTAAACACAAAATATGAAACTAAACATTATAATAGCAAGGATATTAATGTGTATAATGTAAACACAAGACTCGTAAGAATAAAAATGCACTGGGAAATGAAAGGCTGCAGGAAAATATTTGTGATGTTATGAACTTGCCTCTTTCATCACATAAGTTCAATGAAGAGTGTAATGAGTTAAATTCTGCTATTAGAAGTGTTGCAGAAGAAAGTAAGAGAGCTGCTGCTGAAGCATATCACACAGTCCATTAGGCATCAATGGAACGTGGGGAAAATGTGGTCTCACTTCTCTGAATTATACTGTTATTGCCACAAGTGTTGATACTGGTGAAGTTTTACATGCAGAATTACTGACAAGATTTTACAACTGCAAATATAAAAGGAACCATGAAGTAAATTGTCAAGCCAGTCACTATGGTAACAGTGGTTCGATGGAAGTTTCTGGATCCTGCTTATTTGACGTCTTCATGGTAAAACGCAAAATCTTTATAAAAGTTTTAATGGTCTTTTGTGGTAGATAATTCTGAAAAAAAATTTTTACTATGAAAATTTGTGTATATGAGGTTGTTTCTTTTAACAATAGAAATGTCTCAAAACACACCTTTTAAGGTGAACAAATTAATAATTTAGAACTCAATTTTTGTTATGTTAAAATGTCCTTAAAATTTCATCTGTAGGTTAGAATTAAAACCAATGATTTCTATAATTACTATTATAAAAATTAAATTTTTAGTAATTTACTTTACAAGAAGCATAAGTTAGTTAACATGTTTTAAAATTATTACACGTCTTATAAAGTACCAAATATTGACTTATTATGAATTTATCTAATTTCCTATTTATTATAAAGCTCCTGGTTATGAAGTGATTACTTTTGAATATAAAGTATTTCCTAATAAAGTTTGCTTCTAACAATTGCAGAAATATCTTTTTGATTAATAACTAGATTTTATATGAAATATTCCTTAGAAATAAAATCGATTGTATATGAAATAGTTTTTCTCTCTCTTGAATATGGAATCTCTTTATTTATTTATTTATTTGTTAAGAAAAACACATTCCTTATTAGACAGTATTTATTTTCAAAGGCAAATGACTTTTCTGCTTCTTTATACTCTTATATTAATCCTTTTCGCAATTATAAGTGTTAGTTGAAATGATTGTTGAATTCATGAAATTTTTTATGCTTTGCATAAGCAAACTGTCATAAAAACTCATGAATCTTGTAAGATAATTATTGTCATGTGATTTTTAAAGATAAGTAACAAAACCTATAATCTTAATAAATTTTTATTTTTAAAAACTATAAAATAATTAAATAAAAATTTAAGATTGTATCACATAAAGTGATAGT
This sequence comes from Latrodectus hesperus, assembly GCA_037975125.1. Classification (NCBI taxonomy): domain Eukaryota; kingdom Metazoa; phylum Arthropoda; class Arachnida; order Araneae; family Theridiidae; genus Latrodectus; species Latrodectus hesperus. Next base: position 35,083,356 of record CM075859.1, read on the forward strand.
TAAAACTTCTTATATAAAATTTTTCATTTACTTTAATAAATTCTTACAGATGTATGTTTTTACTTTAATGCTATTTGAGGTATTTTCTTGAAATATTTTTAAAAATTAAATTATATACCACAATGCGTTTTTCTTGTATGGTAAAATATTTTACCTTAAACATTATTCTTTGATAGTTTAAAATTACAATCGTGGAATAAATGAATAAAATGGTAATAACTTTCATCTTTTATTATTCTTATCTTAAAAAATTATAAATTATACTCATCTCACTAATTCACATTAGAATGAAGGGATTTCAACTATTTAGAGTTATTCTTCTCAACTTTGTATGAGCAAAAATAATTAAAATTGTTAGGAAAATTTGACTACGTTCATTAAGCAAAACTTCAATTTTTCAAGAGAAAAATGTGAATATGTGTTTCAGGAAATGTAAACAATCTTAATGAATAAATATTATTTATTTAAAAGCTCAAAGCATAAATATAATTGCAAATCATATCCAAAATTATAGCTCTAATTTTGAAAATTTATAACTAGCTTAAGATAAAAAAATATGTGTTTCTAGGATATTATCAACTAACATTTATTGAATTTTGGACTTCAGCTTTCATATAAACTGGTTATTTCTGAGAAATTTATACTTTTATTTTAAACTTGATTTTAGTTCATTAAGGACAATTTTATCGCTAAATAATACACAGTTTTTAATATACTCAGTTTTACCTATTTCTTAAATGAGACTGATTTTAATTAAAAGCAAAATTTCTTCTCAAATGACAACTGATTTCTTCAAATATATTTTAAAATCGTTGAATTTTGTCAACATAAATAGCTTCTTAGAGCATTTATTAGCATTTGTTCATAAGTACAATTATTTAATAGTTTAAAATACAGCGGTGAATATTGAAGAATAAAGAAAACTGAATTTTTTCCTAAGCTTCTCATAATCATTCAAAGTTTATAAATGTCTAAAATACCCTATTCTTATTTCAACAATCGCCTTGGAGTAACAAGTTATGTGACGATTCTGGTTTATTTTCTGCTCTTATATATATATATATATATATATATATATATATATATATATGTGTGTGTGTGTGTGTGTGTGTGTGTGTGTGTGTGTGTGTGTGTGTGTGTGTGTGTGTGTGTGTGTGTGTGTGTGTGTGTGTGTGTGTGTGTGTGTGTGTGTGTGTGTGTGTGTGTGTGTGTGTGTGTGTGTGTGTGTGTGTACGTTTGTTGCTATTGATATATCGACAAGAATACGTAGATGCATTTTCAAGATAATTTGGGTATTAAAGAAGTACATGTTATCAAATGGTGGTGAGATTCTAGAAAATGATTAAAAATTGAAGAAGACATTGTGATTGTAGTGTTCAGGCATTATTGTTTTATTTACTTTTTGGCACGGAATAAGATTTCATAAAGAACCTTAAATTTGTGAGGGTCATCATGAATAAAAGAAACAATTGAAACTAAAGTATCACATTTAGATGCATGAAATAATTATAAAAGCTCTTAAAATCATTTTTGTAAGTTTAATCAGAACTCAAAAAGTTTTCGAGACAATTTTTTTTTTAGGAAACGTTCTATTCTTTCTTGAAATTAAGATGGGATTTTTCGATTTCTAAATTTTTTCATCCTCACTATCAAATATGATTGCCAAACTCATTAAAGAGGATTTTTAATCTTTAAAAAGAATACAAATTTATAATATTTATTGTATTTATTTACACAAATATTAATTGATAAGAATACTTTTAACTGTATGACAAAATTATTGAAGAAAGATGAAAGCTTTCTTTGAATATTTAATAACAAATAAAAATGACTTGAAAATAATAATGGAAGATAAATACATATCTGTTTCTCATTTCAAACTACTGCTTGGTTATAAATTCCTTAGAAGATAGAAAATTGTAGATAATGCTACAATATTTCAGGAAGGAATTGTAATAATTTCCTTCCTCATGATTATTACCATTGTCTACATACAGTAAACTTCATAAAATTCCTGGTTTCAAAAACATCCATTGAGACAAACAGAAGAATGTCTAATTTGGTAGGAAGTTAAAAAATCACACAATGCAAATAGATCGTTCAATGAAAGTATGATTTTAATTGTTGTATAATGAGTTGGCTTGATATTTTTTGTAAATTTAATATTTATTCAATTTACAAAAATTGCTAATTTTAGCCATTATTTTACTAATTTACTGGTAAGTTGCTTTGTCTTGAGACGAGAACCACTTTTCTTTCTTGTTAAAGGTACTTTTTCAATTTTAACCTTTTTTTATATTCATAAATTTGTGTCGATGCTTTAAAGTAATTCCCTGTAGAAATAGCAAAATATTAATGGTAGAAAAATCTTAAGTAAAAAGGTGAAGATTTCTGGTATTGTAAGTTAAAATTTTCAAATAAAAGATTCTTAAAAATCATTTTTGTAGCATACTTATTAAAACTTATTAATGTCTTGACATTAGAAAATTTTTGACATTTTCACATACAATATATCATCTGTTCCGACCCTGTATACTCAATGTTATTTCTCTGCCCACCAGATGGCGCTAACACTAAACATTGTTCATTGTAAGTAAAACAATAAAATTTGTAAACAACGGACGTGTCGTTTCTATGTACCAATATTTTGGTCCGTCTACTTGGAACATGAAACTAGCTTAAAATTATTATGGTGAATGCATAGAAGCGGCCAACGACTGTTGAATCAAAAAACAACAACAAAACGATTGATTGAGAGAAGGTCACAAAACTAAAATGGATACCCTCTTTAGAGACAAAAAGTTAATAAAAGGTAAGCTAACTCGTTTAATTTCGCAAGTCAATAGCTTACAAAATCAAACAAATTCTGTTTCTTTTATTGAAGTGTATGAAAATAACGTAAATTCTTTAGACAATGAAATAAACAAACTAAAAAATTATATTCTTTATGCATGTTCTGATTCAGAATTCGATACATTTGAAAGCGAAATGCATGAACTGCTTTCTAAAGTAAATAATCTAAAAATTATTCTTAAGGACGAATCAAGGAAACTTTCTAAAAATGATTGTCATAAACAATTAACTAATGTCAACAATGTTAAATTTCCGAGAATAGCATTACAAGTTTTCACTTTAAATTACATAGATTGGATTTCTTTTCCTGATTTATTTTTATCGAGTGTTGGTGATAATGATAACTTAAGTAATAGTCAAAAATAGCAACATCTTAAACTTTCCATTAAGGGAGAAGCATTTACATTATTATAGTCTATTCAAATTACAGATGAGAATTTCAAATTAGCTTGGGACTTGCTTACTGAGCGCTTTGAAAACGAAACAGAAATCATAAACGCAGCATTAAATAAATTAATTTCTCAGCCTATTCTTAAACATGAATCAGCTACGTGTTTGAGGAAATTAATTGATACAACACAGCAATGTATTGATACATTAAAAATCCTGAAACAGCCTGTATAGCATTGGAATACAATTATTATTTTTCTTTTAACAGGTAAACTTGATAATGAAATATTAAGAGTATGGGCGATAAAACAAACAAAAAAGTTTCTTCTAAAAACGAAAAGGTAAAAAAAAAAAAAAATACAAAAAAGCTATTGCTAACAAAAAACAAGACAGATTCTTAAGCGGAATTCAAATCATTCATGTTAACTAGATCATGCGCGCTTTCATCTTTGGCGAAGTGCCAAAAAGATAAAAGTAGGTTTAATGGGAAAACTATTGGTAGTCAAAAACAAATTAAATATTCTTTTTCATCTCAGATCGTTTTTAATTAATGCGTTTACTGTCGAAATGATTCTCATTCGCGTTTATATCATTGTGATAGTTTCTTAGATCTTTCAGTAAAAGAAAACTGGAATGTAATTAAAAAACATCATTTATGCGCTAATTGCTTTAAAGATAATAAAACTCATCCTATTTCTAAATGTCGCGCAAGCCAGTGTAAATTATGTTCGAAACCGCATAATACATTACTGTGTTTTAAAAATACACATACAAAAATTGACACACAAACAACAGATGAACTTTCTACTATTAGTAGCAATAATGTAGTTGTACCTGTAACAAAAACAGATTTATTGCCAACAGCAATTGTTAATGTTAAGGACATTAATGATACATTACATAAATGCAGAATTCTTTTTGGTTCAGCCAGCCAAGGCTCATTTATTAGGAAAAGTTGTGTAAATTTATTGCAACTTAAACGTAATAGAGTAAACATAAATGTTGATGGGCTTAGTTCTCGAAATGTAGGTAAGGTCTCAGGTTCGGTATCATTGCAAATATCATCTTTATTTTATAAAAACACACATATCACTGTAGATACATTAATTATACTCAAAATCACTTGTGACCTTCCTCAATTCAAAATTGATGCTTCAGCATTAACTTCATTCAAAGAAATACAACTGGCCGATGTTAATTGCTTGCAGCCAGGTCCAATAGACATTCACCTAGTGCAGATGTGTTTGGAGATATCATGCTCAATAAAAACATTACAATTCCTGGACATTCGTTAACTGCACTAGAAACAATTTTCGGATGGTTTGTCTTAGGCAAAACAAACAATAATTACAAATCACGCTAGTTGTACCACAATCGAGTATCAACTTGATAAATTTTGGCAGCTAGAAGAAGTTCCTGAAAAAACACTTATTCAAAGGAAGAAATCGCTTATGGAAATCACTTCGAAAAAACATTCTTTCATGATTCTACAAGCAGATTCACTGTTAAATTTCCATTTAATGACTCAAACAATGAACTTGGATCATCTAGAGACACTGCATTGCACGGTCTTCAACAAATTGAAAGTCGCTTTTTTAAAAATCAATCTCTACTTGAGCAATATAAATTCATGGACGACTACATAAAACTGGGACACATGGAATTAATTCCTGAAAGTGAAGTTAATGTTCCAGCCAAATCTAACTTTTATCTTCCACACCATACAGTTCCCAATAAAAATGGTGACAAGTTCCGGGTAGTGTTTGATGGATCTGCTAAATCATCCAATGGTGTTTTTCTTAATGATATACTCTTGGTGGGACCGCAAATACAGACTTACTTAACTACATTGCTTATGAAATTTAGGATGCATAAAATAGCGGTTGTTGCAGATATTGAAAAGAAGTACCGACAATAGCTTTACAAGATTCAGATTTCCAAAGAATCGTCTGGCGCAAATCAAAATATGACGCAGTGAAGGATTATTGATTAACAAGACTTGCTTATGCCACCGCCTCAGCACCACACCTGTCTATAAAATGTCTACAAAAATTAGCAGAAGGAGAAGCAGAGAAGTATCCATTAGCTTCTAAAGCAGTTCTCGAGGACTTTTATGTTGATGATTTCATGTCTGGAGTGAATTCAGTTTCCCAAGCCATGGAACTGCACCAACAATTAATGCAAATATTGTCAAGTGCCAAATTTCCCTTGAGAATATGGGCTTCAAATTCTAAATAATTTTTGAACTCAATTGATCCAGATTTACGATTATCAAATACTTCTTCAAGCTTAGACAACGATGAAACTGTGAAAACATAGGGACTACTTTGGCAACCAAAGTTGGATGTATTCTTCTTCAAAACTTATCAACCATTTCTTGAAGATAACTTAACTAAGCGGACATTACTCTGAACAATAGCAAAAATATTTTATCCTCTTGGATGGTTATCTCCAATTACTATTCAGAATAAATTAATAATTCAAATACTTTGGAAATATCAATTACAGTGGGACGATACTATTCTTTTAGCCATAGCATACGAATGGAAGCAACTTACAGAAAAACCTTTGTTCGTGAAAGACGTTAAAATCCCGAGATTCTTATTTCATGATTCAAATAACCAATTTCAACCATATAGCTTCAGTGATGACTCGGAAAAGGCAATTTATTGTCACTCAGTCTCAAGTGCTGGTGAAATTAAAGTTCATCTAGTAATAGCTAAGACAAAGGTTGCTCCACTTAAAACTGTTTCACTTCCGAGGTTTTAACTATGTGGTGCTCTGCTTTTAACTAAATATTGATGGACTTCACTTGCAAATCTATGAACACACCGATTTCCCAAGCTCAATTTTATACAGATTTTACCATCGTTCTATCCTGGATTGGTTCTACTGCCAGCCGATGGAAATGCTTTGCGGCCAACAGAGTGGCAAAAATACAAACTCTTTCTTCCCCTACCCAAAGGCATCATGTTAGTGGAGGCATTAATCCTGCTAATCTTGCTACTCGTGGCACATCACTTTTGAATTACTTTCTTCATTATGGTTAAATGGTTCAATTCACCTTCTTTTCAGACAAAGCAGCCTGAATTACCAGTTAGTGATCCTGTTCCAGAAGAAAGGTATTGTACTTTACAATCAACCATAGAAAACAAACATTCCTTTACTGACATTGATATTTTTCATAATTATTCATCTTTTTTTAAACTTAAACGTATAACATCTTTGTGTTTAAGGTTTATGAACAAATACAGAAATCCTATGAACAAATAACTTGATTTTTAAAAACTTGTGAATTAACTTATGCTGTGCATGTGTTAATAAAAATAGTTCAAACTAATGAGTTTAATAATGAGATCAATGCATTACAAAAAAAAATAAAACAATATCGTGTAATAGTAAAATTTTATCTCTAAATCCATTTCTTGATAATGCAGGTATTCTTAGAGTAGGTGGTCGTTTGAGACATGTAAATCTAGTATACGATCAGAAACATTCTATTTTGCTGCCAACAAGGTATATATTAACTGATCTCATTGTTAAATATTTTCATTAAAATCTTTTGCATGCTAGTTCACAACTTGTTCAATCATGTATTGCAGAACAGTATTGGATTGTAGGTGTTAGAAACGTAATTAGGCGTTTAATCAGAAAATATTTAAAATGTTGTAGAATAAGAGCGTCTGTAACCAATCAGATGATGAGCGATTTACCCTCTTTTCGCATTTCTCCTGCTCCTGCATTCTTGCGATGTGGAGTAGATTATGCTGGTCCTTTTCAAATTAAAGCATGTAGAGGTAGAGGCTCCAAATCATACAAAGGGTGTATAGCACTTTTTGTTTGTTTTACTACAAGAGCTATACACCTAGAATTAGTTACTGACTTATCTGCACATGCATTCATTGCATCTCTTAGGATATTTATTTTTCTTAGGGGTAAATGTGGTGATACAGTGATGGCGGTTCTAACTTTATTGGTGCAATGCACAAACTCATGGAAATTGAGAAATTTAGGAACTCCAAAAATTATAATCAAAATGTAAACAATTTTATGTCTGAAAATGGTATTAATTGGCATTGAAAAGTTCCAAGTGCACCTCACATGGGTGGACTATGGAAAGCTGGCATATAGTCTACCAAATTTCATTTAAAATGCATTATTGGGGAGACAAAACTAACTTATGAAGAATTTGAAACATTGCTAACTGAAGTAGAGGCCTGTCTTAATTCTAGACCTTTAACTGCATTATCTACCGATCCAAATGACTTATCAGCCTTAACATCTGGCCATTTTATTATTGGTAGGGCATTAACAAGCATTCCTGAAACAAATTACGTGGTACAAACATTTCTTTTCGTTCAAAATGGCAGCATATTCAAAAAATGGTGCAACAGTTTTGGAAACGTTGGCATAAAGAATATCTCACACGGTTGCAATAAAGGCCGAAATGGCTACTGCTGCGACTAAAAATTATCAAATTAATGATTTATGCCTTTTTAAAAGAGGACAATTTACCCCAACAAAATGGAAAATTGGTAGAATAATTCAATTGCACCCTGGACTTGACAATAATGTTAGGGTAGTAACGCTTAAACATCAAATGCTATATACAAAAGAAACATAACAAAATTATGCCAACTTCCTATGTAACGCCAATTTCATGCTTCAATTTTAATAAAATTTCATTTCTTATCTATGTAAAATTTTATACTTCTATTGTATATTAACATACAAAGCTTTCTTTCATTTATGTGTTTGTTATATACTTTTTCATTTATGTTCATTTATTTTGTATAGCTAATCTTTATTTGCATATGCATGTTGCAGAACCTGTTTCTTTGAAATAATATTTCAAGGTGGGCGGCTTTTTCCGACCCTGTATACTCAATGTTATTTCTCTGCCACCAGATGGCGCTAACACAAAACTGTGTACCAATATCATCAAATTCAATATATGCATTCAAGGATTTGCATACCATAATTCCTGATAACTTTAGAAGGATTACACATATATTAAATGATTTATATATATTAATTTAGACGGACTAGGCAAATTATCTAGATTATTTTAGTTTTCTGAAGTATTATTGATGCCAATGAATGAGAATTTTAGAGTAGACATGCCATTTATACAAATGCAAACAAAAGATAGACCTCGAAACAATTGGTAATTTTTCATGGTATTCATGACAATGATATTATAAATATGATCACAAAATTGTTGTACAACAAACTCTGTTCTGATGGTAAAATCCCAGCAGGATTAAAACTATAGGGTGAACTAGAAAGTGTATATGAATCTATATGATTTCCTTCTTCATGGTCAGATCATTAGTAATATTGCTCATTCTCAATGGACATACTAATATTTCTTACATCACAAACGGCTTAAGGAAGTGAATAGAAATATCTACATTTCCGTACGGCAAAAGAAAATCATAGAATACAAATAAGCACATAGTATTTTACTGCAAAAGTATACATGAGTATGCACTGCGATGAAAGAACTTGGTCCATTTTATTGTGCTTATTTCGAGGAGTAAGAAACGGTTTATCATATCAGATGACACCTGAAGTCTTGTTTAATACTTTGGCAAACATGCTCTCATTATTTTATATTTGTATGAACATAATTTATGAAGTACAAATATATCACTTATTTTAAATTAATGGAATTAATCCACTTAGACTGTATGAGTCAAAGAGATAATAATTCCATTTATCCATTTCATAATTGTATTTAGCATTTTATGATGTCAAACCTTAAATTTTTTATATATTGTGAATTGAAATAAAAATATTTTATTTTAAATACATTCGAAATTATAAGGAATATGCATAAAAATTCCATATATAATATGCAATTCGTTTGACTTTGTAATATTTAATAAAGTAATGTTTGAAATCAGCGGACTAGAAAATTACTAAATAACATGCAATTTGAAAAATCTCATCGAAACATTAGAATGATTACTTCCGTAATAAAATGAGCAGAGATACAGTCTTAAAATATTTATTTTTGTTATACATAAGTAATCGATTAGAAATCACTCAAATTATAGTTCATATTGTTAAATAACTATCAATTCAACACGTTATATAAGTAAATAAATATAAGGTTAATAAACAGAGGTCTTTATAAGCAAATAAATGTGATCTTTAAAATAAAATTTCCTAAAAGAGTTAGGGCTAAGCTATATTCTTTACTGAATTCTGGTTCTAAAATACTCTGTTTTGTTAAGAATGAAAAACTTATTAAAATTACAAGATTAGAGATAAAGCTGGTTTATTAATAATTGATTCAGAGCAAATTCAGTAGAGAGAAAATGTGAACATTTTCTCTCTACAAATATATATTTTTTTCCTAATATTTAAATTGTTCTTAATAATTAACTGTAAAAATTCCTAAAAATGTTCTTTTGAAGCTTCTGCCTCACACAATGAATTATGTTCAAGATAATGAATTTTACTATCTGTAACCATATAAATTACATTTCTTGGCCATTGATTTTTGCACAAAAGAAACTAAACTTCAATATTTTAGTGGCAGATGGATGATAAATTTGACAATTTTTTTTCAAAGAAGCAGATTATATCACACACGTGCTCTTATCATTGATAATTATAAAAAGGGATTCAATTACCCTTTATTCATCATTGTCTTGATAAGGGTCAAAGAGTTAAATTAAAGATGAATACAAACTAGTGAAATGGACATAAATTAATTAAAATTTAATGAATTTGATTCAGGAAAAAATATGTAACTTCACTTAAAGGTTAAATGATGTTTAATATTTTAACATTGCTTTATTAAAATAGTGTATTTAGCTATACTCAAATAATCTAAACTTCTAGTGATTTATGTTTGATTTACAAAACATTGCCAAAAATATGAATGCTTAACTAGTGTGGTTAATAAGTATGAAAATTTTTATTTGCATTTGAAATAATGTAAATGATGTATCAATATGCTGGATTATATTTTAAAGGTACTAAAATAAGCCTTTTTCAACTGCATATTTTATTTTTTTATTAAATTATATCAATATTCATTAAGGTATGTATTTAGGAACAGAGGTTAAATATTTATCAAATTAAAATACTGTGTATAGTTTTGCATCTTTTCTCACAGGAGTGCGATTGTAAGTATATGCATTATTTAAATTTTCGTTTACATTTGGCATTTGTAATTATTGTAAAAATGCGGTTAATTTAATCAGGATGCTTGGTTTCTAAGTAGAATCTGCTTAGTGATAGTGGAAAACAAACTATAATGCAATCAATAAAATATATTAATTTTATGAAATAAATAAAATATTTTTCTGACAGCCATAACATGCAGAATATGTCAATTATAAGGTAAATTTCGAAAGCTTTGTCATAACGTTTTGAAAATTTTTAAAATTGCAAAAGTCTTAAAAACAATTACTTATTCATTTTTAATCAAATATTCATTTTATAAGTATTTATATTTCTCTAAGTAAGTACCCTTGCATACATTCATATATAGATATCATTTTACAAGCATTTCTAATATACATTTATAATTAGGAAAATGAATAGAGAGAAAATGTGATTAAAATTTTTACATTAATTTAATTCCTAACAGTTCTTCATTTGCACTAGACCACTTTAAAATGTATCCTTTAGTATTGTTTTTCAAAATAATGTACTCAAATTAGAGTTCAATTTCTAATGTTTTTGTACAAGTCAATTATATGAAGACAATAAGCTTAATTTTTGCAAGATATTACCAATCTATTTTACTTGTATTCTTATTTTTGATAAAATGAAATCAATATTAATTTTTTAATATTTCTAGAAAATTTTATAAACACAGCAAAAAATTATTCCAAATAATAAGAACTGTTATTTTTAATATTTTAAACATTATTCAATTAAAACTTCTATCGAACATTCATACAAACAGCTATCGAAACACTTTTAATAGAGCTGGGAACCAAATAGTCAGTGGTCTGCTTAACTTTCTATTCTAACTTCTGTCTTGGATGTTTGTCGTGATTTGGAATCCATTTTAAATTATAGATCTCCATCAAATTAAGCCTGTGCTCAAAAAACGACCATTACATGACAAACGACCCAAACTCAATTACTATTTAGAAACAGTACATTTTCAATCGAGCATCTAAATAGTTATCAGTTTTATATAGAATGATGACCAAAAATTCAGAAAAACTTAAGAGCTACCAATTTAAAAACAAAATCAAGACTAAGTTTTTGGAATTATATTAAATAGTGGAAATAATGGACATACCATTTTCTTCAAATTTTGTTTCGAAATCCAACTTTTATTGTGTCTAAATAAGTAATATAGTAAAATATCATCATTGAGCGAAATTCCCATGGTAAAGTCACAATTAAGTTTAAGGTGATTTTTTAATTTGGATCATGTACTCTTTCAGCAAATGAATTTGGTGAGAAGCAAATTCATTTGTTCTAGCAGCCAAGTTTCAATCATCCTTCAAATGTAATGTAACATTATTGCCAAAGATTTCGTAAAAGCTAGAAATCCGCTCCATCTGTCTAAAATAAAGTTTAAAGTCTGCCTTTCCATCTATCAGAACTTTTTTGCCGGACAAATGCGAATTTTCTCTTTTACCTACATATCTGTAGAACTGAATGTATGGAACATTTCTTACATTCTTTGTGACTGCAAAATGCCATTCAATTTTGTGCTGAATGCATAATTCAGTTTTATAAAATACGTAAATTAATATTTACTTAATATTTTGAAAAAATTCTTTTAATTATAAGCACAATCTGACAAAAGCTGAAAGCAATTAATCTTCTGACAAAAAAAAGTTTAGTAAAAGAAAATCGAAACACGAAAATATTATTTCTTTAAGCAACATTTGACATTTTTTTAATTTTAAAATTTACTGCAAAAGAAACTAAATCATGTAAAAAATATTAATATTTTAGTATTTGCATCATTCTAATTATTTTCAGTAGGCTTTGGTTGAGCTCAGATATAAAAATCATAATTTAATTATAGCTACAAGAAGTTAATCTTGTCCCAAAAATCAGTAAGTAAAAATAATCGGAATATTAAAATACAAAAATTGTTATCTCTTTAAATAACATATTTGACATTTTTCTTTTTGAAATTCAGTAGAGCAGAAACTTAATTATGTAAAAAGAGAGTTTATATTTTTCTGCTTAGATCAAACAAATAATTTTCAATGAGTTTTAGTTTAACTAAAAATCACAATTTAACTATAGCTCAAAATTCAGAAAAAAATGTAGGGTATTTTCTTATAATCTTGTTGTGAAATTTTTACTATAATGTCCAAGTCACTTTTATAAAAATATTTGGCCAGTTTTAAAAAATTTGACACGTCGTGGAACATAGTATAAGAGTTGACAATTAGCATAAGAAATTTTTAATATTTATTACCATTTACATAACTTTCTTCTAGTTAGACAAAACAGCAATTATTCGTTAAACAAGAATATTTCAGATAAGAGTTATTGAGGGAAATTGTTAAAAAACTATTGAGGGAGTTTTATTGTTTGATCATGTTTTACTCTTATATGATCATTTAATGAAATTAAATTTATTCCGAGATTTTTACAGAAAAGATCATGTTTTTTGACAGTAAATAAATCCCACAAAAATTCCATAAGATTTAAGATAAGATTCATCGAGTCAGTTATTGACAGGTTTTTTGCATTACGATAAAGTCTATCCACATGAGATCACAATTATCATTTTTAACTCTTATGTGCTGAAAATTTTCCTTGTAAATAGTACAATAAATTTGTTGCATGAAATATGCCAAATTTGTCTAGTTATGTTTAGCGAATTAAATGCTAAATATTCTAGTTAACTGATATACCACGCAATTGGCTATTTTAGACATAATAAATTGAAATCAAGGCTTAAATAAATAAAGCATCAAAATACTGATTTTATAGGCAGATATAATATCTTGTACCTATTCCATTATAAAATTGAGCTAATATTTTATGTTCAAGGAATCATATGTAAAGGTGTCATATGCATTCTGCAAATCCCGTGTGGTTTGAACTTTTCTTCTTGGCTTTTCACATTTTTAATACTTAGATTAGTAATGTTGCAGCTAAATTGTGAAATTGACATTGGATTGCTTTATGGAAATTAATTTTTATTCAGTGTTTTTTTATTTAGAAACTGAGTGCATTTATGATATTTTTAGAATAATTTCATTTTATCATTAATGACAACCATTTGATTTACAGAAATAATACAATTAGAAGCTATATCCTAGAAAAAATCCTTTTTCGTTTGTCTAAGTTATGTAAAAGAAATATATATACTTAGTTTATCAATAAAATTTTGATATGTGCATTTCTAGCTTTACAGGCATATCTTATTTTTATTAGTAAAATGTTCACCTGAAAATCTTGCAGTATAAGCTTACATTAGAAATTAAAATTTCAAGTAAATCCAGTTTTCTAAAGTATCCCTAAATATGCACATTTTATTTTAAGAAATACCAATAAAATTAATGTAGTTGATTATGAATACAAAAAACACGAACTAGAGAATCTTTATGATCAGAATTAATGACAAGAAAAGAAGACTTATAAGTATTATTTGAATTATAACTACGAATGAAAAAGTGTAGAATTCCTTAAAGGGGGAAATTTGTTTATACAGCCAGATACAAAAAAAAAACTATTTCGAAATATTTACAAATACAATAATTTTGAATAAAATTATATGCTTGAAACGAATTAATAGTTTCACCAATACACGTAAATTTATATTTCTATGTGTTTTCTCTACAGTTTTACAAATATTTAAGTATTAATGCTTTGAAACCAAACTAAAAAATTAAGCTGAATTTTTTTATGATCACTTCCTATAAAAAGGTACATAACACAGTAAATAAAACTGTTAACTTAAGTTATTTAAATAACAATTATTTTAAGGCAGGACATACATACAAGTAAAAAATTTTCGAATTTTTTTAAACAATAAGAAAGCCTAAATAATTTTCTTAAAATGACATTTAAATAATCAGCATTGTTGAAGGGACAAAATTATGCGTTATTTAATGAAAAGAATTTTTCAGATTTTAAATAAATAGCCTATTATATGATTATGAAATTTTTCGAACAATTTATGTAGACAATAAGAGTTGCAATGATATTTATGAAAGTTTTAAGATTCAATGAAAGTAATACAATAGTCTAGTTTTTTAAATGCAAATACAATGAATAAGCTTAAGTTTGCTAATTCGATTCATTTTTCAAAAGAAATAATTTCTAATCTCAATTGTATTTTGAAATTAAACAAGTACTTAATTAACAAAGCAATTAAATGTTCTTACTTGATATTTTATTTGTTAGCATGAACTTACATTTTATCATTAACATTCAGTATGTATATTCCATTTTTAAGATAAAAGATTTAAAACCTCCCACTTTACAATTCTTAGCAAAATATTTACCAGTTAATTATAAAAATTCATTTATATAATTGGAAAGTCTTACTAAATTCTAATAAAAAATGAAGCTGATTAGGTTGAAAAATTGAAATTATATTATCTCAACTAATTTTATTCCTTAATTAACATTGGAAGTCTTTGAAGATTACTAATGAGAAATTGAAAAATTTACTTATAACAGATTTATATCTGTTCTAAGTTCTAATTCTGAAAAACTATGTAAAAAACAAAATGCCATGATTTTTATATTGAACGAAATACGTTTAAGAAAATTTAGAAGTTTACAATTTTTACAAAAAAAAAAATGGTTTGTAGATAAATAACTTATATTTCTTGGCCTCATACTAGAAATTAAAGCATTACAGGAAAAACAAAAACTTGCAATTAATGAAATGTTACGTAAATAGTAAGAATTATTTTTCATACACCTTTTTATTGAGTGAATGCTTATTTATAAATGATAATAATTTAAATTAACAATTATTATACTAATTAATTTTATGGAGTTATATAAAATATTATTGATCTACTTATTCAGTTCTAATTTATTATTAATTTAGTATTTATTCAATTTATTTATAAAATTTTAAAAACTTTGTCATTCTATTTAAATCCGATAGATGGCACTACAAAAGAAATTGTAACAACTACAAAATGTAATCGGAAAAATACTTGTTACTTTAAAAGTAATTGTACTCAGTACAGGAAAAGTAACAAGGACCCATCCCTATCCCGTTGTAAATTAACTTTTTGTTGCCACAACTATATCAGTAGAAAGAACTTGTGAATAAAAACTCCACCAGAAGGCGCAATTGGAAGCAAATTATTTAAAAGCTAAGTGTCACATGACAGTATTCTTCAACCTCAGAGACCTATTAAATTCAGTGTTCAAAATCCATATCAAACAGTACATTTTGTAACAGAAGATTGAAAAGAAGAAACGGGAGCTAGTATTACGATATAAGGAAGTTGTATTACGTTTAAAATAGTTTCATTTGGAACATTCTCTGAGTAAGTATTCAAGTCATCATTTAACCATTATAGTAGCTTACAATCTCACTCATTTTACTGTAATGTATGTAATAGTCAAAAATTCACTCTACTTTGCTGACTAACTGTGACATCACAAAACAATCTTAAGGCGGAAAAAATTTATTGGTACATTAGTTGATTGCTGTCAGGTAGCTTATGAGGATGTAGATTGGGAGACCAAAAATATCAAGGTTCATAAAGAAATTGAAGTTAGACACATTTATATAAAATTGTAGGGGTTCAGAGAATTTAGTTAGTATTCACATACCTTGATTTTCACATTATAAGTGTAGGCTTTCTCATGAAGCTTTCAGAAATATGTGTATATATAAAATATAGGATTTTCTTCATTTAAAAAGTAACAATTGCGTAATTTTTTGGTTGTTTATTTGTAACATTTGTACAAAAATTTATTTAATTATATCTTTAGTCATGCTTAATTAAGTATATTATTTTAATGAATTCATAGCCACTTATACAGGGGTTCGTTATGTTCAAAGTAGTTCTCTTATTTTCAAATACGTTAAATTATTTCACTCTAAAATAGTTTATGATTATTTAAACTAGTTTTTACACTTATGTAATAATATTAAATGAATGTCTTATAATTAACTTATGTAGTAAATTTAATTAATTATGTAAAACACAATTAATTAAATTTAATATGAATATTTCATAATTATAGCTTTAATGTATGACTAAGATTACAGTGAAAGTATGATACAAATTTGAAAGGGTTGAATAACTTTATTTAACTATGATATTATTAATTTATTTTACTATATTTTATGAATGTCAATTCAACATTTTAAGGTATTTAGTTTGCTGTTATTATATTTGCAGCCTATTTATCAAATACTTAAAAAATATATTTATTATAAATACAAAAGAAAAAAAATTAGAACATAATCTATTGTCCCAATATCACTGTGGATGAAAAAGCAAATTAACAACATTAGATACTTTTTCTATGAAATTTATTAAAAGATGAATAATAATCAAGAAAATGATATTATATTTATTCATTATTTTTATTTTATCATTTTTTCTTGAAACAGAAATGAAAACATAAAATAATTGTTGTGTTTAAAAGCAAATATGCATTAACAAATATTTAAATATTAATGCTTTAAACCAAACTAAGAAATTAAGCTGCATTTTTTATGATCTCTTTCTAAAAAAGAATGTAAATTTTACATTTAAAACAATAAATAAAACTGTGAGCTTAAGTTATTTAAATAAAAATTATTTTAAGGTTGGATATACATACAGGTAAATATTTTTCGAATTTATCTTAAACAATAAGAAAGCCGAAATATCTTTCTTAAATTAACATTCAAATAATCAGCATTGTTGAAGAGAAAAAATTATGCGTTATTTATTGAAAAGAATTTTTCAGATTTTCAAAAACTATTTTATTAAATGATTATGTAATTTTGTGAACATTTTATTTGGACCTTAAAATTAGCAATGATACTAAAGGAAAATTTAAGATTCAATGGAAATAGTACAATAGTCTACTTTTTTAAATGCCAATCAAACGAATAAGCTTAATTTTGCTTATTTGATTCATTTTTCAAGAGCAAAATTTCTTTTTTCAATTCTATTTTAAAATTAAACAAGTACTTCATATTATGTTCGTATTTGACATTTTACTTGTCAGTATGAATTTAACATACTATCATTTTTATTCGGTCTGTATACACTTATTTAAAAATACTACTTTTATTTATATTTTTTTAATTTTACGTAAAAATAAATTTTTAAACACAACATTATGCATAAAAATAATCTTTAGATGAAGTTCAATTTTTTAATTTTAAATATGTGTATTTCCTTAATTAAAAATATTATTCTATTAATTATACTTTTGAATAATTGAGAATAAACTAATAAAAAAATTTTTTAACTATTTAATAGAATTTTAAAAACTAATAATACAAAAATACTTTAAATAAAATAAAATTAACTATTTTAATTGGTATACAATAAAATAATGATAAATATACGTTTTAAAATAATAAAGATTAGGTTCCTTTAAAATTTCTTTTAAAAAAAGTACACTTATAGTTTTTTGATTACAGATTTCGGCATAATAATTATAGATTTTAATATTATGACTGTATAATTTCATAGTGTCAAATTCAAATGTGAATTTCATGCTCCTAAAAAATACAAATTAAAAATATTATATTCTTATATATTCTTATAACATTTTCCTTAAAAAAGGAAAATGTTATAAGAATATATAAATTATTAAAACAATATAATATAAGTTAATTGATTTCTATGTGTGTTATAATTAAAAATTGCACACTATTTCTGTTTCATAAATAATACATTTACATGAATTTTTAAATAACTTACGTGAAAGACATTTTCCCAAATTCATTCATATTAAATTGTAAGTAAGTTTTTTATTTACTGTTATGTATAAGAGCTTTAGCACTCAAATATTCATAAAATTTTATAAACACATTTATAAAAAATGCCATGTTTTATTGATGCTGAAATAATTATTTACTGTAGCTACTACAAAACTTAAAGGTTTAGTTTTATTTCAGTAAAAGATTTACATTATTGATAGTCAAATATCAGAAGTGTTTCAAAAAGAATGGAAATTACTTGACATTAACTCAAAATTTTCTGATCAATATACTTACTCTTTTGTGTTTAATTTGCATTTATTACGGAATTTTTCCATTATTATATTAAACATAAGCAAAAAATTGCAGGCAGAAATAAAATTTTTGTCCATATATCAAAACCTAGCAGTGTATCCATCAAAAAATTCAACAGAATATTGGAATGAAATGAAAAATATATTATCAGACATATAACACTGAACACTAGGCTTGAAAAGGTATTTCTCTTTTTCTGAATTATGCAATGAAATATTAATTGTTATTAAATTTAATAAGTATCGATTGCAAAAGAGGGTCGATAAGCTCTTTTAACCTTTTTATTAACAAGGTCAAAGAGAAAAAAGTCTGCAATGTATTTTTTCACCTCAGAGACCAATTGCATTCGGTGTTCAAAGTCCATCCCCGGCAAATCAAATCACGCGGTAAATGTTTTTATATTAGAAAGAAAAGAAGAAACTGGTGTTAGTGTGCTTCATTCTGAAGTTGAGATTTATAGGAATAATAGTTTCGCACTTTCAAGCTATAGTTTTGATTTAAACATTCACAGTAAGTATTCAAGTCATAAATTATTCATTATAGTCGTTAACATTCTCATTCATTTTATTGTAAAATATCTAATAATCAATAACTCACTCTACTTTGCTGACAAACTGTGACATCGCAAAACAATCTTAAGACGGGAAAAATTTATTGGTAGAGTAGTTGATTGCTGTTAGATAGCTTATGAGGATGTAGATTGGGAGACCAAAAATATCAAGGTTCATAAAGAAATTGATGTTAGGCACATTTATATAAAATTGTAGGAGTTCAGAGAATTTAGTTAGTATTAACATACCTTGATTTTCACATTATAAGTGTAGGCTTTCTCATGAAGCTTTCAGAAATATGTATCTATATAAAATATAGGATTTTCTTCATTTAAAAAGTAACAATTGCGTAATTTTTTGGTTGTTTATTTGTAACATTTGTACAAAAATTTATTTAATTATATCTTTAGTCATGCTTAATTAAGTATTTTATTTTAATGAATTCATAGCCACTTATACAGGGGTTCGTTATGTTCAAAGTAGTTCGCTTATTTTCAAATACCTTAAATTATTTCACTCTAAAATAGTTTATGATTATTTAAACTAGTTTTTACACTTATGTAATAATATTAAATGAATGTCTTATAATTAACTTAGGTAGTAAATTTAATTAATTACGTAAAACACAATTATTAAATTTAATATGAATATTTCATAATTATAGCTTTAATGTATGACTAAGATTACAGTGAAAGTATGATACAAATTCGAAAGGGTTGAATAACTTTATTTAACTATGATATTATTAATTTATTTTACTATATTTTATGAATGTCAATTCAACATTTTAAGGTATTTAGTTTGCTGTTATTACATTTGCAGCCTATTTGTCAAATACTTAAAAAATATATTTATTATAAATACAAAAAAAATTATTACATAATCTATTGTCCCAATATCACTGTGGATGAAAAAACAAATTAACAACATTAGATACTTTTTCTATGAAATTTATTAAAAGATGAATAATAATCAAGAAAATGATATTATATTTATTCATTATTTTTATTTTATCATTTTTTCTTGAAACAGAAATGAAAACATAAAATAATTGTTGTGTTTAAAAGCAAATATGCATTAACAAATATTTAAATATTAATGCTTTAAACCAAACTAAGAAATTAAGCTGCATTTTTTATGATCTCTTTCTAAAAAAGAATGTAAATTTTACATTTAAAACAATAAATAAAACTGTGAGCTTAAGTTATTTAAATAAAAATTATTTTAAGGTTGGATATACATACAGGTAAATATTTTTCGAATTTATCTTAAACAATAAGAAAGCCGAAATATCTTTCTTAAATTAACATTCAAATAATCAGCATTGTTGAAGAGAAAAAATTATGCGTTATTTATTGAAAAGAATTTTTCAGATTTTCAAAAACTATTTTATTAAATGATTATGTAATTTTGTGAACATTTTATTTGGACCTTAAAATTAGCAATGATACTAAAGGAAAATTTAAGATTCAATGGAAATAGTACAATAGTCTACTTTTTTAAATGCCAATCAAACGAATAAGCTTAATTTTGCTTATTTGATTCATTTTTCAAGAGCAAAATTTCTTTTTTCAATTGTATTTTAAAATTAAACAAGTACTTCATATAATGTTCGTATCTGACATTTTACTTGTCAGTATGAATTTAACATTCTATCATTTTTATTCGGTCTGTATACACTTATTTAAAAATACTACTTTTATTTATATTTTTTTAATTTTACGTAAAAATAAATTTTTAAACACAACATTATGCATAAAAATAATCTTTAGATGAAGTTCAATTTTTTAATTTTAAATATGTGTATTTCCTTAATTAAAAATATTATTCTATTAATTATACTTTTGAATAATTGAGAATAAACTAATAAAAAATTTTTTTAACTATTTAATAGAATTTTAAAAACTAATAATACAAAAATACTTTAAATAAAATAAAATTAACTATTTTAATTGGTATACAATAAAATAATGATAAATATACGTTTTAAAATAATAAAGATTAGGTTCCTTTAAAATTTCTTTTAAAAAAAGTACACTTATAGTTTTTTGATTACAGATTTCGGCATAATAATTATAGATTTTAATATTATGACTGTATAATTTCATAGTGTCAAATTCAAATGTGAATTTCATGCTCCTAAAAAATACAAATTAAAAAATATTATATATTCTTATATATTCTTATACATTTTCCTTAAAAAGGAAAATGTTATAAGAATATATAAATTATTAAAACAATATAATATAAGTTAATTGATTTCTATGTGTGTTATAATTAAAAATTGCACACTATTTCTGTTTCATAAATAATATATTTACATGAAGAATTTTTAAATAACTTACGTGAAAGACATTTTCCCAAGTTCATTCATATTAAATTGTAAGTAAGTTTTTTATTTACTGTTATGTATAAGAGCTTTAGCACTCAAATATTCATAAAATTTTATAAACACATTTATAAAAAATGCCATGTTTTATTGAAGCTGAAATAAGTATTTACTGTAGCTACTACAAAATTTAAAGATTTAGTTTTATTTCAGTAAAAGATTTACATCATTGATAGTCAAATATCAGAAGTGTTTCAAAAACCATGGAAATTACTTGACAATAACTCAAAATTTTCTGATAAATGCACTTACTCTTTTGTGTTTAATTTGCATTTATTACGGAATTTTTCCATTATTATATTAAACATAAGTAAAAAATTGCAGGCAGAAATAAAATTCTTGTCCATATATCAAAACCTAGCAGTGTATCCATCAAAAAATTCAACAGAATATTGGAATGAAATGAAAAATATATTATCAGACATAACACTGAACACTAGGCTTGAAAAGGTATTTCTCTTTTTCTGAATTATGCAATGAATTATTTATTGTTATTAAATTTAATAAGTATCGATTGCAAAAGAGGGTCGATAAGCTCTAGCACCCCTTTTATTAACATGGTCAAGGAGAAGAAAATCTGCAATGTATTCTTTCACCTCAGAGACCAATTGCATTCGGTGTTCAAAGTCCATCCCCGGCAAATCAAATTACGCGGTAAATGTTTTTATCTTAGAAAGAAAAGAAGAAACTGGTGTTAGTGTGCTTCATTCTGAAGTTGAGATTTATAGGAATAATAGTTTCGCACTTTCAAGCTATAGTTTTGATTTAAACATTCACAGTAAGTATTCAAGTCATAAATTATTCATAATAGTCGTTAACATTCTTATTCATTTTATTGTAATATATCTAATAATCAAAAACTCACTCTACTTTGCTGACAAACTGTGACATCGCAAAACAATCTTAAGACGGGAAAAATTTATTGGTAGAGTAGTTGATTGCTGTTAGGTAGCTTATGAGGATGTAGATTGGGAGACCAAAAATATCAAGGTTCATAAAGAAATTGATGTTAGACACATTTATATAAAATTGTAGGAGTTCAGAGAATTTAGTTAGTATTCACATACCTTGATTTTCACATTATAAGTGTAGGCTTTCTCATGAAGCTTTCAGAAATATGTGTATATATAAAATATAGGATTTTCTTCATTTAAAAAGTAACAATTGCGTAATTTTTTGGTTGTTTATTTGTAACATTTGTACAAAAATTTATTTAATTATATCTTTAGTCATGCTTAATTAAGTATTTTATTTTAATGAATTCATAGCCACTTATACAGGGGTTCGTTATGTTCAAAGTAGTTCGCTTATTTTCAAATACCTTAAATTATTTCACTCTAAAATAGTTTATGATTATTTAAACTAGTTTTTACACTTATGTAATAATATTAAATGAATGTCTTATAATTAACTTAGGTAGTAAATTTAATTAATTACGTAAAACACAATTATTAAATTTAATATGAATATTTCATAATTATAGCTTTAATGTATGACTAAGATTACAGTGAAAGTATGATACAAATTCGAAAGGGTTGAATAACTTTATTTAACTATGATATTATTAATTTATTTTACTATATTTTATGAATGTCAATTCAACATTTTAAGGTATTTAGTTTGCTGTTATTACATTTGCAGCCTATTTGTCAAATACTTAAAAAATATATTTATTATAAATACAAAAAAATTATTACATAATCTATTGTCCCAATATCACTGTGGATGAAAAACAAATTAACAACATTAGATACTTTTTCTATGAAATTTATTAAAAGATGAATAATAATCAAGAAAATGATATTATATTTATTCATTATTTTTATTTTATCATTTTTTCTTGAAACAGAAATGAAAACATAAAATAATTGTTGTGTTTAAAAGCAAATATGCATTAACAAATATTTAAATATTAATGCTTTAAACCAAACTAAGAAATTAAGCTGCATTTTTTATGATCTCTTTCTAAAAAAGAATGTAAATTTTACATTTAAAACAATAAATAAAACTGTGAACTTAAGTTATTTAAATAAAAATTATTTTAAGGTTGGATATACATACAGGTAAATATTTTTCGAATTTATTAAACAATAAGAAAGCCGAAATATCTTTCTTAAATTAACATTCAAATAATCAGCATTGTTGAAGAGAAAAAAAATTATGCGTTATTTATTGAAAAGAATTTTTCAGATTTTCAAAAACTATTTTATTAAATGATTATGTAATTTTGTGAACACTTTTATTTGGACCTTAAAATTAGCAATGATACTAAAGGAAAATTTAAGATTCAATGGAAATAGTACAATAGTCTACTTTTTTAAATGCCAATCAAACGAATAAGCTTAATTTTGCTTATTTGATTCATTTTTCAAGAGCAAAATTTCTTTTTTCAATTGTATTTTAAAATTAAACAAGTACTTCATATAATGTTCGTATCTGACATTTTACTTGTCAGTATGAATTTAACATTCTATCATTTTTATTCGGTCTGTATACACTTATTTAAAAATACTACTTTTATTTATATTTTTTTAATTTTACGTAAAAATAAATTTTTAAACACAACATTATGCATAAAAATAATCTTTAGATGAAGTTCAATTTTTTAATTTTAAATATGTGTATTTCCTTAATTAAAAATATTATTCTATTAATTATACTTTTGAATAATTGAGAATAAACTAATAAAAAATTTTTTAACTATTTAATAGAATTTTAAAAATTAATAATACAAAAATACTTTAAATAAAATAAAATTAACTATTTTAATTGGTATACAATAAAATAATGATAAATATACGTTTTAAAATAATAAAGATTAGGTTCCTTTAAAATTTCTTTTAAAAAAAGTACACTTATAGTTTTTTGATTACAGATTTCGGCATAATAATTATAGATTTTAATATTATGACTGTATAATTTCATAGTGTCAAATTCAAATGTGAATTTCATGCTCCTAAAAAATACAAATTAAAAAATATTATATATTCTTATAACATTTTCCTTAAAAAAGGAAAATGTTATAAGAATATATAAATTATTAAAACAATATAATATAAGTTAATTGATTTCTATGTGTGTTATAATTAAAAATTGAACACTATTTCTGTTTCATAAATAATATATTTACATGAAGAATTTTTAAATAACTTACGTGAAAGACATTTTCCCAAGTTCATTCATATTAAATTATAAGTAAGTTTTTTATTTACTGTTATGTATAAGAGCTTTAGCACTCAAATATTCTTAAAATTTTACAAACACATTTATAAAAAATGCCATGTTTTATTGATGCTGAAATAATTATTTACTGTAGCTACTACAAAACTTAAAGGTTTAGTTTTATTTCAGTAAAAGATTTACATTATTGATAGTCAAATATCAGAAGTGTTTCAAAAAGAATGGAAATTACTTGACATTAACTCAAAATTTTCTGATAAATGCACTTAATCTTTTGTGTTTAATTTGCATTTATTATGGATTTTTCCATTAATATATTAAACATAAGCAAAAAATTGCAGGCAGAAATAAAATTCTTGTCCATATATCAAAACCTAGCAGTGTATCCATCAAAAAATTCAACAGAATATTGGAATGAAATGAAAAATATATTATCAGACATATAACACTGAACACTAGGCTTGAATAGGTATTTCTCTTTTTCTGAATTATGCAATGAAATATTTATTGTTATTAAATTTAATAAGTATCGATTGCAAAAGAGGGTCGATAAGCTCTAGCAACCTTTTTATTAACAAGGTCAAGGAGAAGAAAGTCTGCAATGTATTCTTTCACCTCACAGACCAATTGCATTCGGTGTTCAAAGTCCATCCCCGGCAAATCAAATCACGCGGTAAATGTTTTTATATTAGAAAGAAAAGAAGAAACTGGTGTTAGTGTGCTTCATTCTGAAGTTGAGATTTATAGGAATAATAGTTTCGCACTGTTCAAGCTATAGTTTTGATTTAAACATTCACAGTAAGTATTCAAGTCATAAATTATTCATAATAGTCGTTAACATTCTCATTCATTTTATTGTAATATATCTAATAATCAAAAACTCACTCTACTTTGCTGACAAACTGTGACATTGCAAAACAATCTTAAGACGGGAAAAATTTATTGGTAGAGTAGTTGATTGCTGTAAGGTAGCTTATGAGGATGTAGATTGGGAGACCAAAAATATCAAGGTTCATAAAGAAATTGATGTTAGACACATTTATATAAAATTGTAGGAGTTCAGAGAATTTAGTTTGTATTCACATACCTTGATTTTCACATTATAAGTGTAGGCTTTCTCATGAAGCTTTCAGAAATATGTGTATATATAAAATATAGGATTTTCTTCATTTAAAAAGTAACAATTGCGTAATTTTTTGGTTGTTTATTTGTAACATTTGTACAAAAATTTATTTAATTATATCTTTAGTCATGCTTAATTAAGTATTTTATTTTAATGAATTCATAGCCACTTATACAGGGGTTCGTTATGTTCAAAGTAGTTCGCTTATTTTCAAATACCTTAAATTATTTCACTCTAAAATAGTTTATGATTATTTAAACTAGTTTTTACACTTATGTAATAATATTAAATGAATGTCTTATAATTAACTTAGGTAGTAAATTTAATTAATTACGTAAAACACAATTATTAAATTTAATATGAATATTTCATAATTATAGCTTTAATGTATGACTAAGATTACAGTGAAAGTATGATACAAATTCGAAAGGGTTGAATAACTTTATTTAACTAAGATATTATTAATTTATTTTACTATATTTTATGAATGTCAATTCAACATTTTAAGGTATTCAGTTTGCTGTTATTACATTTGCAGCCTATTTGTCAAATACTTAAAAAATATATTTATTATAAATACAAAAAAATTATTACATAATCTATTGTCCCAATATCACTGTGGATGAAAAAACAAATTAACAACATTAGATACTTTTTCTATGAAATTTATTAAAAGATGAATAATAATCAAGAAAATGATATCATATTTATTCATTATTTTTATGTTATCATTATTTCTTGAAACAGAGATGAAAACCTAAAATAATTGTTGTGTTTAAAAGAAAATATGCATTATCTTTGTCATTTTCTTCTCGAAATTTTTAATAGTATAAAATATTTACCATATCAAATATTTTGAAAATTTTTTATTTATTCAGGAAAATTAAATTTTTAACATGCAATTAAAAATTAAAATTAGTGCTTAGGAAAATGATCGTTAAAATAAAATATTTCTAAATATAGCTATAAAATTACATAGATTGTGAATTGGTTTATATAATTTTGCCTCTGAAGCCCATAATTATTTATAGTTACAAATATCTATTGGTATATTAATTTAATATCACATTAAATGTAAAACTAATCAACTTTTTTAGACAGCTTTGAATTTTTGTAGTTTTATAAATTTAAAAACACTGGTAAAAAACAATTCAATTTAAAACATTAACTAATTCCCGTGAATGTTTTTAAAATGCATACAAATCTAACCATGTTCAAGCTATCATAAATAAAAATTTCTTTATACAACCAGATATACAAAGAATGATTTTGAAATATTTATAATTCAAATATATTCAAATAAAATAATTTACTTGAAATGAATTAATAATTTTGCATATACACTTAATTTTATAGTTCTATTTATTTTCTCTATAGTTTTTCAAACATTTAAATCTTAATTTTTTAAACTGAACCAAGAAATTAAGCTGCAATTTTTATGATCTCTTACTAGAAATTTATATAAAGCTTACATTTAAAACAGTAAATAAAACTGTGAACTTAAGTTATTTAAATAAAAATTATTTTAAGGGAGGATATCCATACAGGTAAAAAAATTTTCGAATTTATCTTAAACAATAAGAAAGCCGAAATGTTTTTCTTAAATTAACATTCAAATAATCAGCATTGTTGGAGAGAAAAAAGTTATATGTTTCTTATACAGTGAAAAGAATTTTTCAGATTTTCAAAAGCTATTTTATTATATGATTGTGTAATTTTGTGAACATTTTATTTGGACATTAAAATTAGCAATGATACTAAAGAAAAATTTAAGATTCAATGGAAATAGTACAATAGTCTACTTTTTTAAATGCCAATCAAACGAATAAGCTTAATTTTGCTTATTTGATTCATTTTTCAAGAGCAAAATTTCTTTTTACAATTGTATTTGAAAATTAAACAAGTACTTCATTAAATGTTCGCATTTGATACTTTACTTGTTAGTAGGAATTTAACATTCTATCGTTTCACCTATCGTAACACCATCTTTGTCATATTCATCTTTTTATTTGTAAAGGTCTAAAACATATCTAGCATATAAAGTACTTTGATATTTTTCTATTTATTTCAATTGATTAAATTATTAATTGAAAATCTAAAATAAAATAACTAAATTCAATGGTTGAAATCTATTATTAATTTAAAATATTTTTATATAAACAGTAAAATTTCACAGGTGGTGAGTTTGTGTTCATTTTTGCATCTGAAATTATTAAATATTTATTACCAACAAATTAATATTTATTAAAAATTTTAAGAATAATTTATTGTTATATAAATTATGAAATACTGTGTGTCTGTTATTTGAGACTGAACATAAAAGAAATTGTAGCCTGTACTTCATTCAATATATTTTAAAAATAACTGTAGGAAAACATATTGAGGAAAAATGCTTACGTATTTTATGATATCGTATTAATGAAACGTAACATTTAACTAAGAAATTTTGATTTCCTATATGTTGAGAGAAAAACACAAATCTGCTTCTTCATATACAATCCGTTGATGAAATAACCAAATATGACTTTCTATGAAATAAATTTGACCCATTTCAGGCATTAAATTGGCCATTCTAATGTAAACTATTGTAAAAAAAAATGTGTGTGTGTGTGTGTGTGTGTGTGTGTGTGTGTGTGTGTGTGTGTGTGTGTGTGTGTGTGTGTGTGTGTGTGTGTGTGTGTGTGTGTGTGTGTGTGTGTGTGTGTGTGTGTGTGTGTGTGTGTGTGTGTGTGTGTGTGTGTGTGTGTGTGTGTGTGTGTGTGTGTGTGTGTGTGTGTGTGTGTGTGTGTGTGTGTGTGTGTGTGTGTGTGTGTGTGTGTGTGTGTGTGTGTGTGTGTGTGTGTGTGTGTGTGTGTGTGTGTGTGTGTGTGTGTGTGTGTGTGTGTGTGTGTGTGTGTGTGTGTGTGTGTGTGTGTGTGTGTGTGTGTGTGTGTGTGTGTGTGTGTGTGTGTGTGTGTGTGTGTGTGTGTGTGTGTGTGTGTGTGTGTGTGTGTGTGTGTGTGTGTGTGTGTGTGTGTGTGTGTGTGTGTGTGTGTGTGTGTGTGTGTGTGTGTGTGTGTGTGTGTGTGTGTGTGTGTGTGTGTGTGTGTGTGTGTGTGTGTGTGTGTGTGTGTGTGTGTGTGTGTGTGTGTGTGTGTGTGTGTGTGTTTATTTGTTTGTTTGTTAAGAAAGCCGAAATATTTTACTCAAAATAGTATTTAAATGATCATCTTTGCTTGAAAGAAAAGTAATGCATTATTTTAATAAGTGCTTCCACTCTTAGATTTTCTGATTATATCATTGTATGATATTTTATCAGCAATTTATTTGATAATCTATATTCACAAAGATTTAATTTACTAAATTTTTAACATTCAATGAAAGTAATCAAATATGATCTACTTTTTTACATATTAATCAAATGACTAAATATGTAAGTGCTTATTCAAAATAAATTTTCCAAAAAATATTTATCCAATAGGAAAATATGTCTTTTCATATTGGATTAATATTTTTAGTTAAATAAGTAATTCATTCAATTTCATTTATTAGCAAAAATTTAATAATTTACTCTTATATTCGGTATGGATTTTTTTAAATAATTTGTTAGATTAAGTTTTATATTAAATAAAATTTTAAACTTAACATTATTTACATAAGGTATTTTCAAGTTAAAGCTTTATTTTTCGGTTTGAATGTAATAAGTGTTATTAGAACTATATAATTAAAATTTTTATATAAATATTTTATTAGTTTTAAAAATTTTATAGTATGTAATTTGAAAATAAAATGAAAATAAATCTTTAGAATAAAGGATAAGTACGCGATAAATGTATATAAAAATAATAAACATTAGATGCCTTTTCTAAGATTCTTTTAAAATTAGTTCATATTTTATTACCAACAATTTAATTTCAGCATTGCATTGAAATGTTATATCTCTAATATGAAATAAAGATAAAAAAATAACTATTATGAAAGCATTTAAATATCGATAAAATAACTTAATATAAAATTAATATGAATAATTTATTTTCTTTGTGCTTTATATTTAATTACTGCACAATTATTACTGACACATATCTAATTAATTTACTTAAAACATTACTTACTAATTAGTTTACTTAGAAAAAACTTTGTGTCTAATTCATTGATCATAAATTATAAATATTGTTTTTTAATTTACTATATATGAAATTCTTCAAGACTCAAATAACTATAAAATTTTATAAATATTGTCATAAATGGCACCTGTTGTATTGAAACTAAAATAAGAATCTACTGTAGTTACTGCAAAATTTGTCATTTTCGCTTGATTCCATTAAACATTTTATATAAATAATAATCAAATTTCAGAACTGTGTTGCAATAATCATAAAAGTTTGTGAATATTAACTAAAAATTCTGATCTAATTATTTTTATGCATACAAGTTGCATTCATACTGAAATTTATGTTATAATCTTATTAAATAGCCGCAAAAAATTTAAGTATGATTTAAATATTTTACCTACATGTGAGATCTTGTCAACCAATAGAATCAAAGTTTCTGATATTGTTTTTTGAAGTTATGAGCTTAAAATTGTGATTATTTAAAATAACGCTGGGTTAACTGTTACAGTTACTGCGAGCTATTATCGAAACTTTCGAGTTTCCACTCCTATATTTCTGTTCACTAAATATCAGTGTGTTGAATGACGACAAATGGCGCTGTACGATTAACATTTGACGGAAATTACTGACTTAAGGCATTTGAAAATAATTATGAACACATGGTGGACTCACATGGGTGGACTATGGAAAGCTGGCATAAAGTCTACCAAATTTCATTTAAAACACGTTATAGGAGAGACAAAACTAACTTATGAGGAATTTGAAACATTGCTAACTCAAATAGAGACTTGTCTTAATTCTAGACCTTTACCTGCGTTATCTACCGATCCGAATGACTTATCAGCCTTAAACATCTGGCCATTTTATTATTGGTAGGGCATTAACAAGCATTACTGATCCAAATTACGTTGATACAAATATTTCTTTTCTTTTAAAATGGCAGCATATTTAAAAAATGGTGCAACAGTTTTGGAAACGTTGGCATTGATGTTGGTTGCAACAAGGGCCAAAGTGGCTACTGCCGACTAAAAATTATCAAATTAATGATTTATGCCTTTTAAAAGAGAACAATTTACCCCCAACAAAATGGAAAATGGGTAGAATAATTCAATTGCACCCTGAACTTGACAATAATGTTAGGGTAGTAACGCTTAAATATCAGATGCTATATACAAAAGAAACATAACAAAATTATGAAACTTCCTGTGTAACGCCAGTTTCATGCTTCAATTTAAATAAAATTGCATTTCTTATATATGTACAATTTATATTTCTATTGTATATTAACATACAAAACTTTCTTTCATTTATGTGTTTGTTACATACTTTTTCATTTATGCTCATTTATTTTGTATAACTTATCTTTATTTCTATATGCATAACCTGTTTCTATGAAATAATATTTCAAGGTGGGTGGTATGTTCCGACCATGTATGTGTTAAATTTAATTTCTTTGTGCATCAGATGTCGCTAACACAAAAACATCGTTCTTTTGTCAGTCAAGCAATAGAATTTGTAAACAACGGGCGTGTCGTTTCTGCGTACCAATAAAGTTAAAAAGTTGAAGAATATAGTACAGACAATTTTTACAAAAAGGAGTAAAAAATATCGAAAATACTTTTTCAGAATACTGCCCAACTTTTGTCCCATTTTTAGATTTTCAGGTTCACGCAAAGAAGTAGTAGGAAGGACACTTTTCTAATGTAAAATATGGAAGCTATTGGGGTTCATAAATGAGTCATTATTTTTAAGACAGTAACTATTCAATTATTTTTATCAATCATTCACAAGTCGTGATTTTTACTATATAGAGTGTAGTAAATATTTTCATTAAATATTTGAAAATGTGTTTTTCAGCCGAAGAACCAGTTTTCTGAGAAAATGATAATTATTCAAATTGTGATTAACTCTTAAATTCTCTACAAAAAACAATTTCGTGCTACTTATGTAATAAGTTATTAAGCATTACAGTATTTTTAACGATTTTTAAATATTTGAGCTTAGTTTTTATACGTTACAAAATAATTTATTTAAATGAAGTTTATTTCATTAGTTCCCCTTCGTAAAACATTCTATAATGCATAATTCACTTTAAATTTTACCAAAATAATTTAGAAATATTCCATTTAAGTTTCACTTGAGAATATCTTAAATTTATCTCATAAAGACTACTTTTTATAGTTTAAATATATAATTATTATGAAACAATATTAATATATAATTTTTCTAACACATTGTTTTTAGAAAACTTAATTTATAGCCTCCTTTCATTTTTGCTAATTTAAATCAATAATTTTAAATCAGGAGCTAGAATAAATTCACATACTGTGTAAAATTATTATTCAGCTAAGCTGTTTTCAAAAGCATTTTTAAAAATTTGAAGGGTTTGACATTAATATATATGAAACTATATATTTAACTTTAAAATATTAATTATTTGATATAAATTACAAACATTCGTTAATAAAAAAATATAATGTATAGAAAAGTAAATTAAATTGGTAATTTTTGCAAATTTTTGTGATTCTGATATTATTATGTACATTTCAAAACAATGATATTCATAGAGCTGTGATTGAATAATAAAATTAATTTAATGCATAATTAAACATTATGCTTTAAAAACTGTGTATTTCTAACATATTCTTTCCTAAATAAGGGAGTACTGTAGTAAAATTCTCTAAATATAAAATCAGCACTTTAATTAGAAATTTACTTTTACAATGAAAATAACGTGATTAAAAATTTTGATTTATTTAGAAGATTTAATATTCTAACATGTTTATTAAGATGTGTTACAAGGATTTGCACATCTTTGTACATTTAGAACAAACTAAAAATTTTGTCTGTACATATATTCTAAGTGATCATATAAAATTTTAAAAATGCATAATATGAAAATATAATGAAAATATTTAAATTATAGTAACTTTACAGGGAAAAAATGTAATGAGAATATTTTTTCTCATTTCACTTTGAGAAGAATAGCAAAATAATTTTCTCAAAATCACTTTCATGTCATCAATATATATTTTCTGTGTAGTTTATTAAATGATTATATCTCATATGGGAATGGGACAGTTACATATTTTCATGCAAATTTTTTGAGTCAATCAGTTTAATGATATACTATTTAAAATATTATTTGAATGAATAATAGCAATTTTACCTAAACAATTTCCTTTTATATATTTTTTAAAAATTAATATTACTCTTGATTAATATATTTAAATTAGTATAAGCTTAATTATGACTTCATTTTATACGTTAACATAATTTAAAATTTTCCTTAAATATTCTAGTGTGATATTAAATAGTATTATTAAATATTCTAGTGTGATATTAAATAGTATTATTAAATATTCTAGTGTTAATTAAATATTCTAATATTTTAGTATTATTAAATATTCTAGTGGAACTTTTCAAAAGTTCCAAAATACGATTTTATATTAACACAAAATGTGTAACATTAGAATTATTTGTGAAAGCAATTCTTTACGTAAATGATTTTTTCCAATTTTCAAAAAAATTATTATCATTTTGAAAAAGATTGTGAGAAATTGTTGTCTGTCTACAAAAAATTAAAATTTTGATCAAATATTTTTATCATTATGATGAACCTAATATTAAAAAAATACTTTTTAAAAAGATGTTGTGATATATTATACTGAAAAAATTCAATTTCAATTATTTTTAAAGTGAATTTGTAGTCTGTGTTATTTTTATTTGTTTTACTATGAAAAGAGCTTAACAAATTCACAACTACGTATTTCTTCATATTATTTGCATAAATTATGTATATCGGGGTTACTAATATCCTGTCAGATTAATAATAAATCAGTTCATGAAATTATTTACATAAATTAATCAAATTTTTTCTGTGTAAAATTTTAAGTTAGTAATTAAATCATTTCATATTTTATTCCTTATAAAATATGTCTCATGTTTTCATATTTTTAAATTATTTCAGGCAAATCACTTTAATATTTCATATTAGCTTTAATATTTCATATTAGCTTTAAATATTTCATATTAGCATAAAATATAAACTTACATTTATAAAATGAAAAGAATTTCTAATCATTTGTTGAAAAATAAACAACTGTCACAAAATATCAACTATAATTCATTATATTTATTCAACTGCCTGATGATTTTAAATTTAAAAATTTTGTCAACAATGCATCTAATTTTAATATAACAATATCAATTAGATTTTGTGTTTGAAGCTGAAATGCAGTAATTTTCCTACATTTAAATATTATACAAATAAGTAATGCACTTACTACCTCATTCTAAATTCATATGCTCATTTAAAGTTAAAAAAATATTTATTCTCGGTTCGAAAAAAACTAAGATTCAGTTAACAATTTATTATATCTTTATTCATGATAATGGCTAATATTATGTATATAATTATGGTAGATGTAAAACGAATCACTTGCAAATGATGATAAAATTGCATAAAGATAATGATCTAGAAAATTTCTATAAATTAATTAAAATTTTCTATTATAAGTTAGTGAATTAAATTTTAATTACATGAAACAGGTACTTTGAAGAATTTTTTGCCAAAATTAAGAGCTTTCTACTTTTATATTTAACTTTCTACGTTTTTTTTTCTCTTACCTGTATTTTCCCTCTGTCATACATCAGAACAAGCACCGACAACAAGAATAGAATTTTCATTTTATATTCTATGTATGTTATTTCTCAATTTATATTATATGTATATATATATATATATATATATATATATATATATATATATATATATATATATATATATATATATATATATATATATATATATATATATATATATATATATATATATATATATATATATATATATATATATATATATATATATATATATATATATATATAAACTCATTATATGCTTAAACTCTATACAAAATAAAAGATATATTTTAACTTACTTTAAGAAACTCATTAAATTCATTGATTTGATACTTTTGCATAAAATCACCAGCATACATTTAAGGCAATAGCCTTTCACAACCAAATGCTTTGAAGTATCCAATAAAGGTATTTAATTTCAAATCACACACAAAGCGAAACACCTACACCCATCATTATTATATCCGTTAAGATCATACTTAAAAAGGAATTATAGAATTTAATCCAAGTATTTTCCTTATTGTCCTTTGTGATAAATTTTACTTAACATAAACAGAAAAGAATTTTTAAAAAATATTAAATTCAATTAGTTATCACAAAATTCATAAAATATTGTAATACTGCTTATGGATATAATATTAATATTTGATTTTTAATATGTCTTATCGTGAGAAAATAACGCCTAATAATTATTTCATGAAGCATTATCGTTGTGTGACAAAGTCCAACTTAAAATCAGCCAATCGATTAGTTCAGCCAATAGATAATGAAATTCACTTAGTTGCGAAATATTAATCATAAGACATTTTCAAAATTATCTATTTTCATAGTGATAATATTTTGGCTCATTGTGTTTTGAAAAAACAGTGTCCTTGTTTTAAATTGGACTTTAGTCTATTAAAAATTAAATTTTGTAAAAATACTAAGTGCGACACTTAAACTTGCAATAATGGAAATTTCTGAAAATTATACAAAAATAGTGTGTTACTGTATCTCAATATAAATCTAGTAAACATGTGATGAGTTTTAGATTGTAAAAGGTGTACATGAAACTTAATTTAACTATATATAAGTAGAAATTATTATTTTTACCCATCAGGTAATGTGAGGGTAAAAAAATGTCCTGAATAATATTTCATGAATATTTTCATTTCCTTCCAACCATCATAATTACTTCACATAGTCTTCAAAAAAATCAGAAAAAAGATGAATCTACTTTGAATATTTGTCAATTGAAATATTAATTCTATCAAATATTCTTTATTTGATTCCTTAGGCTAAATTCTTTAGAACAGAGGTGTCAAACTCAATTTTA
This sequence comes from Latrodectus hesperus, assembly GCA_037975125.1. Taxonomy (NCBI): domain Eukaryota; kingdom Metazoa; phylum Arthropoda; class Arachnida; order Araneae; family Theridiidae; genus Latrodectus; species Latrodectus hesperus. The sequence continues at coordinate 35,119,061 of CM075859.1, forward strand.
CAGAAGGCCATATATTAAATTTTGAATGTGTAGGCGGGCCAGATTCAAATAAAAAAATGTGCTGGATAGTAACATTTTATTTAGTTAATTAGATATTAAATATACGCGGTTGTAAAAAATCATATCAAAGTGATAAAAGGGTAATTATATTGAGCTCGAGGATCCAGATATCTAACTTCTCTTGTTTTTGACAAACTCATTGATGTCAGGTATCATGTTCGTGGTAGTTATTTTATAAATTGATTGGAGATGTTCATTAATAAGTCCTATACGATGTTTTTTATTATTTATTTTCATGACAAAAAACATCTAACATAAATAGGTGCTACCAAACATACACAGAATGCATGCTGCATGTTTTTTAATTCCGGGTATTTATACAAAATCTTGAAATATTGTGCATAAAATGTAAGAGATCTCTTTAAATTTTTCTTTCAAAATACTGAGCGATTGAAAATCTATCAACTGCATTTGCAAATGAACTGGTGCCTGTGAAGCTGAAAAATTTAATGGATTGTTGAAAATTGGGAATTCCATTTCATTAATTTTGTGGAAGTCTTCAAAATGATAGTTGTATTCCGTGATCAAATTTTGCAGAAGTTGAGAATATTGATCCAATTTTTTTGGGCTCACTGTGCCAAATGATTTTAAATGGGAGAAATGATCCAAAGTTTGATTTTTTACCTGATTTTCTCACAGCCTTAACTTTGTTTCAAAGGCTTGAATACATGAATGCATTTGAATGACAGATTTTTACCCTGTTATTTTACATTCAGATCTTCTTCTTCTTCTTCTTAAAATTGAGTTTGTATGTCATTGGGCACCTCTGCTTTTATCAGCATTTTGTACCATTAACTCCAAACCCAATGTTTCCTAGTTCCAGTTGCTCGGGTCACCCACTTTACTAATAAAGTCCGATAACCCTTTAATGGAGTCTAGGTGTAACTCTCTAGTATGGATGAAGCTTAAAGAAGTTAATTTAGGGAGGGCAAGAGCCTCACATTCGTAAATGACATGCTCTGCCGTTTCCTCTTGCATGCGACATTTCCAGCAGATAAGGTCTTGCTGAAACAGTCCCATCTGGTCAGAAAGTCAGTCATGCTAGGAATAGCTTCCCGACTTTCACCAGAAGAAGATGGTTTAGAGGTAATTTCTACCTCAAGTGAAGAATTCATTGCTGTCCCTTTACAAGATTGCCACTGAGTTCCCTTGTCTTTTTCAGCAAGGTCTACTTTAGAGGCTTCACCTGCAAATGCAGAAAGGTTTGTTACTTCTTGTGTCTTTTCAGCCACAAGATAACAATTAAAAAGCTCAGGTAATATAAGTCCACTCAGAATTGCCTGAGTTACTGGGCAAGGCAAATTACTCTAGAAGTTCGCCAAGCAACTAGAGGCTCCGTTAAGACACCAATACCGCGGTGCCAATTAGCTCTAGGCACGGATCGCATAACACCAGGGTTTACGGGAGCTGGTTCGCGGCCTCTGATTCTATATTCAAGGCTATCCTGTCATTCCTACAGGACATTCGGCTATCCACCACCTGCCGACGCGCCTGGTGGCTGTGCTCAAGCCCCAGGAAGGTACACGTACCCCCTGGTTCCATATACATTCAGATCAGTCAAGTGTTTATTCCTCTCTACCAAAAAAGGCGCAGTCAACCATCAGTCACTGTCATAATCAATTGGGTTGCCTTTTTCTAACATAAAAGCTTGAATAGAGTCACGTAATGGAAAAAAAAAACTTTTTAAAATTACTCCTCGACTGAGCCAATGAACTTGATGAAATAAGGGACCTCAGAAAACTTTTCGTCCAAACCTTGTAAAAACTGCCTGAACTGTCGATGATTTAGTCCTCTGCTCCTTATAAAATTTACTATTTTAATTTTATGTTGCATGACATGGTCCAATTTTAAACGTTTGCAAGCATTATGATTCTTGATGAATTACACAGTGAAGTCCCACAAACTTCCCTGGTGTTTTCTGTTTTAATTTAGTTACAACCCTTGAATGTTTGCGCGATCGGTACGGATGGCAGGAGCGCCATCCGTAGTTGTGCTGCTAAGTATATTCCAGTCGAGTTCATATTCTGCTATCAAATTTTCAATTGCAGAATAAATATCATTTTCTGTTGTAGTACCTATCAATGGAACGCACTTTAATAGTTCTTATGTTATTTCAAAGTTACTGTTATTACCTCGTATAAAAATTACAAGTTTAGCTGTTTCACCAGTATCAGTGCTCTCGTCAAAGGCCAGTGAAAAGTTTGTAAATTCCTTAATTTTCTCCTTCAGTTGATGTTTAAGTATTCTTCAGGGGGTATTGTGTTGAAATGTGAGTAATTTCTAAAATCACATTTATTTTCATCATAATTTGATCTCTTAACAGTCAGGTGTAAGAAATTACAAAACAATCTTTGTGCAGTCATACAATTCCGTCTATAAAATGTTTTCCTGAACTAAAGTCTAATAGATAAATTAGAGCTTCATATAAAGATTAAACCTTCATTTTTGCAAAATCATCTTTTGATTAACTTCTGCTTATCAATTTATTTTATACATATTTTATATTCACCTACCTACCTACCTATATATATATATATATATATATATATATATATATATATATATATATATATATATATATATATATATATATATATATGGCTAAATAGAAGAATAAAATCCATGAAAATATACAGTGTTAATATTTTTATATTTTTTGGTTCCTAATTTGCGAATCCTATATTTAAAAGCAAATTAAATTTTTTGAGATGGCCAAATTTTTAAATACTCGTGTCACAGCTATAGATAATTAAGTTACCTTTACAGTAGAAGACTTGTGACCAGTGGAAACAATTTCAATTTCAGCTATATATACAAGCTTACTGAATCATTGTGAAGTCGTACACATAGAGATTTGAAAGAAATATTAGCATTCACGTAATAAAAGCCACACTGCCCTTCAAAATTCAAACAGTAATGATCTTTGAATGATGAAGCACAACATGTATTATATGTCGCCCCTGTCTCACTGTACAAATATGTCTTAGTCCGGGTGCCACCATCATGTAGTCTGTTGTAATCATTACTATCAGTAACATTTGTACAAGTAAGTCATACTACGGTGATAAGACCTATTATCTCTTAATTGCTAGTTTTGTGGTCTTTTTTAACTCTCTCAGTTCCATAAATTAAATCCGAGTCTACCTTCTAAGGATAAGCCAACGTAAAAATAGGGAAACACACAAATTGAAAAAAAATAATGCGACACTAGATACCCTTTCATGACCAAACATACTCAGTAATAGCAAACTACGCAGCCAAATGTGTAAATTTTGATGTTTGCGTTTCTTAAGCCCATGAATTGCACCACCAAATTTCATTCATGACCCTTTATTCCTTCAAAATGAAAAAGTATTGTCTTCATAAACTTAATTTACAAACTTACGGTAATGTATAGGTTAATTAATTTGAAAGTGGAATTTTTTTTGAAATCATATTTAATTTTTTTGAAGGCAGCCATGAATTTATTTTGATTTGTTTTTCCATTTAAAATTTTATCTCCAACATGACTAAGATGTAATTAATTCTTAAATATCTCGAACAAGTAAGCCTTAAGCATTCATTAAATATCAAGAATATTCTATGTTTTATTAAAATCAAATCTTTTACAGAGCAACCAATATCTTAATTAAAACAAGACCTTGGAGAGACCAGTGTTTTGTTTTTGTCAATAAAAATGTAAGCAAATTTAAATATTATAACAAAACAAATAATTAATGTAGTTGGGTGAGGAAATGATGGACAATATTTATTGAAAATTAGGGATAATTCAGTAACGGAATAGCTTAATTAAATATCAAATAAAATTCATATTTAAAACTGTCAACATCCTCAATTAGTCAATCAAGTTTAAAATTACTCACCACATATATTTTTTTAATTTTTTTCTTTATTCAGAAATATCTATTAAATAGCCCACAAAGAATCTTAAAACATAAATACTAAGTCACATTAAAGTAATACTAATTTTAACAGAATGTTAATGGGAACAGTCTACGAAAAAGAAACATTATAAGCTATCTCGCCCTTAAATCTAAACGATTCAAAATTTTTAAAAACTAAGCCAAAACTATAAATGCTTTGTATAGAGTTATTTTAAATCGATTCTCCGAATGAACCAGATAAAAGAAATTGAAGATTAAATTTAAAAAATGCGGCTGTAACAAAAAAACTAGTATTTATCATAGGAAAAAAACTTATTATCATGGTTAAAGCTGAATCTAATAAAACATAGGAAAATTTTCATATAATTACAACGAATATTTTCACTTTTAAATCTGTTTGTTTCCCTTCTAGTCACTTTATTAAGATATAATAATAATATTATTTCATTTTCAGGAAACATTTTAATATGAGTGAAGAAAACAATGTGTCAGAATTTTTAAGCGCATGCTGTAAAGCAATTGATATTGCGATAAAACAATGTACTGACTTAAAAAATCAGGTAAGATATTAATATTTTTAAATATTTTAATAATTAAGTAAATTATTTTGATACATATTTAATAAAAAAACATATATATATATATATATATATATATATATATATATATATATATATATATATATATATATATATATATATATATATATATATATATATATATATATATATATATATATATATATATATATATATATGCTGACCGATCGCCGAGAAGTTAGCTTCCCTAACTTTGAAGCAGAAGCAGTAGGTCCCGGGTTTGAATCCTGGTTCGGGCATAGATGTTTCTTTCTCTCTTTGAGTTTGTCTTTCTTTATCACTTCACTTTCAGGGCGTAGATGCAACACCCATTGGGTGCCCCATTAATGAGATGCCATGTCTTCGCCCATTATAGAGCTAAATAGGACAAAGGCCTAAGGGCATCCAGGCATTAGAAAAATTACGCAGATAAATAAATAGTAGAAGAAGCTTTTTAAAAAAGAAAAAAAATAAGAAATGTTTCGAAAATTTTAATCAGTTTTTCATTTTGTCCAATTTTTATGAATTTTAAAATATCATTTTAAGATTTATTCCAAATTTCCTTCATTGCGTTAAAAAAAAGAAATTTTTTAAATACGTAGAAGAAAATACAAGAAATGCTTAAAGATATACAAGTTTGAAAAAAAGAATCAAGTGTGAAAATTTTTAAGTCATATCTTACTGTTAAGCATTTGTATTTTTTTTTTCTTTAGCAATTTGTACAATATTTTTAATGTTTAGCCAAAACGTAACTTCAAACAAAAATCAAATTGCTGATGCATTATAATGTAGCTGCGAATGAAAGAAATTTTACATAATTTATACATTTTATAATTCAGTCTCTTAAATAATGAGAAAAATCACAAGTTCTACATTGAAGACTTCATACTCAACAGACTTCAATTACATAAAATATGGGATGATGTATTTCAGAAAATTAATTTTCAAAAATACATGAAGGATACGGGAAATTGCGTACAGTTTTTAACACATTATTTTTATTCATTTAAGGCCTTAATGCTCAAAATTTTTGTATTAAAATTTTATTTAACAAAACAGGGTTATTTATTTTGATAAGCAGCTTACTACGTAAGAAAATAATTAAAAAATAATATATGCCTTTATCAAATTACTCCTTTTTTGTCAAATTTTTTAATAGACCTGTTTCATATAATTAAATATATAAAGATTTCTTTTAAAAAATCACAATTCTAAAAATTTTTGAACTTTCTCATAGTTATTCCTATCTTATCATCTCATCCTTAAATATTCATTATCAATAATTACTTCAATACCATAAGAATATATTTAAGCTTTGTTTTCTAATATAATGAATATATACATATTTATATTTCTCAAAATAGTTGCGTGTTTATGTTTTAATCTAAAATTTTTTTCATAAGGAATTAATAAGAATATTGTTCGCTATTGAAATTTCTTTAAATATAATTGCAACAAGATAATTTTATTACTCTCTCAAACCAATTTACTAAAGTTATTAACTCAATAAATCTATTGATTCTATAATTTTCAAATATTGATTTATACTAGTTTAAAAAAATAGCAGATTATTTTAAAAGACATTACACTGTTAGATAAATAAAAACAAACAAAAATGATATAAATAATAATTTAGTTTATTTAAATAAAATTGCTTATTGCATAATTTCTTATGATAATTCAGACTATTTTCATAATTCATTTTGCGTTTTACTTTCAATTCATGCTATATTTGTAACTCTTTCTTGAATGAAGAAATTATCTTAAATTCTAACCTGTATTCAACAATTGAAGAAGCAAAATATGAAGAACTGTAAACTATTAAGATTGCGAAAGCTTGCTTGTGTTTAAAACAAATGGTGAACAACTATATTCACTGAAGGAAATTCAAAACCGAACAAATTGTTCAGAGAACTTATAAAAAAATGAAATCCATCATGTTAAGTTTCCTTTTCAAAATTTAAAATATCTTATTTAATTGATTAAAATATATTTTCTGAAGTAGATAGAATAGCTGTTTAGAAAGAATTATTCATAATTTTCTTAAAATGGCTTATAAATGAATTTTTAATGTATGGAAAGAAATAAAAAATGTTCCGTCTACTTCATTTTATTTAGAAAATCAGAGAATTTTATATTAATAACATCTCTAAAATTAAATATCAATGTTAGTCCAGTTGTTCATAAAAAATAACTAAACAATATGAACATGTTGCGAATATTTACAAAAACCGGAGGTCTTTTTAAAATGACTATCTTTTTGCAACAATAACAATGTAGCAGTCAATTTTCTGAGCTTAGTAATCTTTCAATGACATCAGTTCTACTGACATGTGCTTATGTATTTCTAAAATTAATTTTGAAAGCTAGTGAAATGTAATTCCTTACTTTTCCAAGTAGAATACAGTAATTAATAAATTTCAACCTCTTTCTAGTTTTTAATTACGGTTTTCAAATCTACCAACTATTTTTGTCATACTGTAAAAACAATTAAATACATACTATTTGAAATCATTATGTTTTTATAGTCACTAAAATAAAGATGACTGAGAAATAATTTTATTGAGCGAAATATTTATTTATTATTTTATATCTATATTTACGATATTTACATTTTATTTTACGTTTTACAATAACTTAAATCTACTTCATAACTAGTAATTTCGCATTAGAACAGACATTTTTTTGTTTGTTTACATCTAACACTTTCTAATGTTGCCAAATGACATCTTGATAGAAAATGAAAAACGATATTTTTGTAGCGTTCAATTAATGTAGTAAATTTAAAGTATTATATTGCTATTAGATAAAATTGTTAATACTTATATATTTTAGAAATAATAATTAATATTAAATTAAATACATCTTGATTCCTATACATTATTCCCTCATTAGTGACAAAGTTAAGTTTTTAAAAAATTATAATTGGGGGGGAGTAAGAGTAAATTACTGGTAAAAATTAATTTAAAAAATATTATAGTTAAGAGTTATTTTTTTTCAATAATAATAGAGTTTAGTAGAGTCTTTTTAAATCTTTCTGGAATCTGGATTATGGCCGGCTCAGAAATGTTTAGGAGGTGCATTTTCATTATTTACTTGTATCTTCTTTTATAGAAGTCAAATCTTCGCTGACATTTGCCAGAGTATAGGCTGGTTTTAACCTGTCAACTGTCACATTGAAAGTTCTTCCTTTTATTTGAATGATAAAATATTTTGACATCCTTTCAGTCATTAAAAATGGCCCTTCGTAAGGTAGTTCAAGTGATTTCCTTACTCGGTCTACTATCAGAAATAAACGAGAAATGTTTTAGTCCTTATGAGCAAAAACTTTTTTTGAAGTTTTGTGAAAGGATGGTCTTAGGAATTCAATTTGTTTTATAATACAAGTATTATTTATGAATGTTTCTGATATTTTATGGATGGAACTTTCTGTAAAAAATTCACCAGGCACTTTTATTGGTTGTCCATAAATCATTTCTGCTATGGTATGATTAGTGTCTTCTTTTATGGCACATTTTAATCCTAGGAAGACAGTTGATAAAGTCTCACTCCAAGCTATGCAATTGTGGGCTCTTAATGTGCTTTTGAGTGACGTATGAAGAAGTTCTATTTTCCCATTAAACTGTGGATGGTAATCTGTTGTGTGATTTAGCTTCATACCAGATTCTGGACATGCCTGTGAAGATTTCGGACGATAATTGTGCTCCATCAACTGTTACTATTTTAGAGGGGGGTTAGAAATTCCGAAATCCTGATGTTGTAGAAAGCTTTAGTGTTTCGTTACTTAACGAAATTACTTCAATCCAATTCATAAATCTATCTATGCAGGCCAAACAATAAACATTTCCATTTGATGGAGTTATATGCCAATATGAATTTTTTGAAATTTTTCTGTTGATTATTGATATTTTTTAAAAACTGATTTTAACTGGTGAGACACTATTTTTCTGACAGGAAATTCATGCTCGAGCCTATTATTGAATGTCTTTTTTAATATTTGGCTAAATAAATTTTAAAGTCAGAGGCTTTAGTGGTGATTTTATACCTGGGTGTAAAAATCCATGAAAATGACTAAATATTTTCCATCTCTATTCCATTTTTATGAAGGATGGAATTTTTTTAGTTGATGTGTCACACCATATTTTCCTGATGGTAACGAATATTGCTGAAATTTTAATTAAGATGAATGGTGTACATTTTTTTCAATTTTTCATCATCAGTTTGACTATGAGCTATGTCGTCATAATTACATTCTGTTACTACTTCTATTTTGGATAATGTGTCAGCTATAACATTACTTTCACCTTTAACATGTTTGATATCTGCTGTAAACTGTGTAACTGTCCTTGTTGCCTGAGTGAAGCTATCTGGTTTTGTCGAAAGGCATACAGCAGAGACTTGTTATTGGTAAATATGTTAAAATTTCTTCCTTCTAAAAGATGTTTAAAATGTTTTATAGAAATATAAACTTGAAGTAATTCAAAGTCATATGTGCCATAATTTTGCTGTGCATATTTAGCTATTTTAAAATAATGCTATTGTCTTCCAACCATTTTCATCACAATTTTATAAAACTGATCTGATTGCTGAATCTGAAGTATCTGTAAACAATGCTAGAGGTAATTCATGATTCAGGTGGGATATCGATTGGCCGGATCTTGCTTACATTTTCGAATTGTTTTAATGCCTCTTCGATCCATTGATTTTTGGTTTTGTTTTTTTCTTAGGACCTTTCATATAGTCATGTGGAATAGCTTGTCTTTGTAGCACCACTTAAGTAATGGTGATAAAAATTGATCCCGCCAGGAAATGTTCTTAGTTCATGAATGGTTTGAGGTGTTTTGTACTTTAATATTGCTTCAACTTTTTGTGAGGTAATGGACAAGAACCTTAATGATGTATTCAAATACCCTAAAAATTCAATATTTTGTTTTCCAAAATTTGATTTTGACAAATTTATTCTTCAGCCATACTTACTTAACCGCTTAAAAACTTAATCTAGTTGTTTTTCATGCTCTACTTCGTAACGTGATGCTGTTAATACACCATCTAGATAAGCAAAAGTAAAATGTAAATCTATAAAAACTTCATGAATAAACCTTTAAAATGTAATATATGCATTTTTTAAACCGAAACTCATTACATCAAATTCATACAAGCCAAATGGTTATAATGGCAATTTTACACTTATTTCTGCAATAGGTATTTGTTAGCATGCTCTAATGAGATTAATTTTGGTGTGTTATAAAATGTGATGAAAACTCTTAATTCTTAGTAATGAATATTTATCGAGACCTGTTTGAGAATTTAACTTCCTGTAATCACCATACGGATGATATGAACCATCCTTTTTTATTGCGAAATGTAATGGACTTGACCATTGTGAATTTGAAGAGCGAATTATATCATTACCTAACATGAATTCAAATTCCTCTTTAGCAATTGTTAGGCATTTTGAGTCAAGTTGGCGAGTATTATAATGTACAGGCTGTCCTTCAGTAACTATGTAGTGCTTAACATCATGTCGTTTATTTGAAATTAACAAGTTCGGTGTAAGTATATCAGGATATCTAGAAAACAGATTTGAATTTTAATTTGACTTGTTTAATATGGTTATGTTATTACTTAAAGAAATTAAAGAAACATTACCTTGGACACAAGCTTAGTTTTCCTATCAATTAATAGTTAACCTTGTAAATCAATAAGTTAAATTTGGACAAAATGTCAACTCCTAATATTCCTTTAGTTACTTTTGCTTTTATGTGAATAGAAAGTGAAAGTCTCCATGTAAACCAAGATACAGATTAAGAATTTCGATTTCCGATAAGCAGCATATAATTTAAAATCGGAAAAAGTTTTATCTGTAGGTGATGCAGAAATTATGCTCACATCAGCCCCACTATCAACAAGAAATGTCAAAGGTGATTTTTTATCTTTTACAAATAGACGAAATTAGCAAAAATCCTTCACATTTGCAGGAGACGTTGTCCCCACAATTACTTCCCCTTCCCTGACTTTTATTTATCTATTTTTTTCACTGGCATGGTGCTTGACATTTTTTGGCTTGCATTTATTTCCAAATTTAAAATGGAAATAACAATTTCCATTAGTGTTGTTGCGAGCTCTCGATCGGCTACGTGACCTTGGACGAGAGAGGTACGGTAGTTCGTTCTTGATCTGCGATTTTTTCAATATTAACCAACGCCATTTGTTGTTCCAAATACTGAATACTGTCTAACGGATTATCATCTGTTAATTTGCTCATTTGGACATTTGCTGTTTTAGCTTCATGTACATCAAAAACTTCCGGACTGGGGTTCATATCATTAATCTTCTTTGGTTTTAAGGCAAGAGAGAGTTTTGAAACATCTTCACTCTCACTAATGTGTTTTTCATATTTTCTGGTAATTTTTCATTCAGGTCACAAAACTTTAATAAGATTTTCTGAAACATTGTAGCAATGGGTCGTATTTTTCAAAAGTTGGCTAGGTTTCATGCTACCCAGTTCAATACCTGTAATGAGCCTCTTTATTCGGACGCTTTCGTTATCCTTAAATAGATTTAAAAATATTTTTAGTACCTATAATTTTGCTTATAATATCACCATTCACAATGTTTCAAAAGTTTTCCACATATTTCAGTTCTAATTGTGAAACTAGGTAATTGAATTTAGTTTCTTTAGAAATTCCAGATATTTTAAATTGAGCTCCAACTTGAAAAAACCAAAAATTTCTGGTTTATCTGCCCAAAAAGGTTTCATTTTTATGTTCACTTTGCTGGATTTCAGCGACGCCTGGGCTACGTTGTCAGTTATTTCTGCACTCTACATTTTTTGTTCGACGGGTCACCAGTTTTGTAGTCATCAAAATAAAGACTGAGAAATAATTTTATTGAGGTGAATATTTACAATTATCATTTTACATCTATTTAAGATATTTACATTTTATGTTTTACAATTATTTACATTTTACAATAACTTAACCATACTTTATAAATAGCACTTTCGTACTAAAACAAAGACTTTTTGCATGTAATTCTTTCTACTGTTTTCAATTCACATCTTGATAGAAAATGGAAAACAATATTTTTCTCGCGTTCATTTAATGTAGTAAATTTAAATTATGATTTTTTTTTATATTTTTGCTATTATAGATAAAATTGTTAATAACTAGATATTTTAAAAATATTAAATTAAACCCATTTTGACTCCTACATTTTGTTGCATGAAATTTATCACTAGGTTTATATAAACATTTCCTACATATCTATCTCTACGAACACTAGTCAATTTAACGCATGAACAAATACATTTAAATTAAAAAACAATCACTCTGACAGCAATGCATTAAAACAATACAAGTAAAAAATTAAAATGCTACACGTATATTTACAGATATTTATTTTTCAATAATATTTCAGCATTATATTCAATAATATTTTCTCTAATATTCTGATTCATTTATTCCACGCATCTCTTTTACACAAATACTAATACTCAATCTGATAGCAATTCACATTGTGCGTTCCGTTCTTTCTACGGTTGATAATAGGAATTATTTAATTAAAGATAAAGACACTGATAGTCATGTATTAATATTTATTATTGATATAATTTTTACCTAGGTAAAACTAATGTACCCAACGCTTCATAAGGTTTCATCATGCTTAGTAATTTTTAGTGTCTGTACAAAGAAAAACGTTTTCCCAAAATATTTGCCATTAATCAAACCCGAGGGTTGAATACATATCGGAAATCGACACAAAGACAAATGTCACAAACCTGAGTGTTTCTCAGTGATATTCTTCATCATCCTAATAATATCGCTTCTTTTTTAGTGTCGGTTAATATATAAAGTTAAGAAATCTGTAATTTATGATTTTTTTTGTTGTTGTTTCTGATCCCTAGTTGGCATGACAAAATCATATCAGCTCAGTAAATCCTAAAATTTCCAGAAAAATTAAGAATCAAGTGGTTTAGAAAACACCTCGCTCAAATTTAAAATAAGCTCATGTAAAAATTGAACAGATTTAAATTTGGTGCAAATCTTAAACATTTTCTGTTCCTGCTCAAAAGAGAGACCTCAACTATCCACTGTCAATTCACTGGAGATATGTTTGCTGGCATTTGATGCTCTTCTAATTGAGTGTCCCTCGAGACTTCTTCTTAGAACATCATTGGTGCTCCAGAAAAAAGTTTCCACACAAGTTCTTATTCATTCATTTTTCTCTGCGAAAACCTCACTGAAGGTGGAACACATATCTGGTTGAGCAGTAACAAGAGCAGCTGCTTTCGCTTCGCAAAAGTATCAGCCACTTCGTAACCGTAAATAAAAACTTGAAATGATACCTTTTCGAAATGAACTTCAAAACCAATTGTTTATCGTCTCCTTTCTCATCCTTCTTCTCGCGTATCTAACTGCAGCACCACGTGCGGCCAAAATTAAAATCTTTAGAGATGTCTCCCTAAACCTCACACTTTCAGTAAGAATTCAAATACACTCAAGTCCATAAATTAAGGATAATTCAGAATCACACAGAAATTGCACTCTAAAATAAATATTTTACATGTGTGTAGAATTACCACAGACATCTTGAAGAATAATATGCAAATTACAAGAAACCACCAGAAGGCGCATATAGTACATCACAATGATGAGAGGGTAAGAGAAGGGTATATCAGGAATGGTTGCAAAGTAAAATTATTCACAAACGCTTTAAAAGACTTTCAGTGCAGTAACCGCATTGTTATAGCTCAAAGGAAGCATTTAGATGATGTTTTACGTGGTAGAATTATCGGCGGTTTCTAATGTGGACGTACCCAGCTGGAAGTATCCGAGGAACTTGGAATCGCCCATAGTATCATCTCCAGGCTTTGGTAACGGTTCCAAATTTGTTTTGTTTGTCGCTCAACGGTCATTTTTGCACACGAGGGCTAATTAGACCGGGACCTACGGTTTAAAGTGGATTCCGAACCACTACAAACATTCATGGCCAAGGTGGGATTCGAACCGACGAACTGTTAAACCGAAGGCAAGGTAACGGTTCCAAGATAATGGAAATGTGAGTGGACGTTACAGCACAGGTTGCCCCCGAGTTACAACGCCGAATACGAACCGGTATTTGGCAGCTACTGCCAAAGGAAACAGACAAAACTCTGCATCAGACCAGGCCACATCAGCTCTTCAGCTACCGGTACGACAGTTTCAAGGCAGACCGTGTACAGACACTTAGGGCACATTGGTCTGTATGCTCGTAGGCCTATCAGATGTGTTCTTTTTACCGCAACTCACTGTCACCTGCGGTTAGCCTGGAGTAGAAAGCATGTATTGTGGACACCACAACAGTGGTCTTGTGTGATGTTTTCCGACGAGTCCCGGTTTTACTTTCACTCTGATTCTCGGCGGACTTTCATATGGAGAGGGCCAGGTACCCATTATCACCAAGAGAGCACCATTGAATGACAGCGTTACGGTGGTGCAGGATTGCTCGTTTTGGGAGGAATTATTCTGGTTTCCAGAATTAACCTGCTTGTTCAGAATGTAACAAGGACAGGCCACATCTATCAAGATGTCGTTCTGGAACAACATGTACGTTTGTTTCAAGGCGCCATGGGTGCATAATTTCTGTTTATGGACGAAAATGCCCGTCCTCACCATGCAAACACTGTAGACGAATGTCTTCAATAGGAGGATATCACCCGTATGCACTGGCCAGAATACTCACTGGACTTGAATCCAATAGAGCATGCGTGGCACATGCTTGGTAGACGAATCGCAGCCCGTAAACCCCCACCTACGTGTCTACCGGAACTTCGTAGAGCATAGCTTGATGCGAGTGGTGTAATATTCCCCAAGATCAGATTGATAATTTGATACTCAGAATGGCTAGGCATTGTACTGCCTGTATTGCATCGTCTGAGGGCATACTATGTATTAATCATCATACTAAACATCTTATTTTTTGTAAATAGGTTCTTTTTTGAATTTTGCTTCAGGGAGTAAAAATCGCAATTTTTATTAATGTCAAACATATCGCATTTTTTTTTTTTTTTTTTTGCTCTTTGCCTTTTTTTAATAAATCGACTTTACAAATATGTGACATTTTATTTGGTTCTGTCTCTTACACATTGCCTGAACTTGCATTATCCTTAATTAATGGACACGAGTGTAATTGTAAAGTCAAGCTCAGTATTACCTTCAAAAAAATAAAAGAAAGAAAAAGACCACATTTTTAAAGGAATAAGCTGTGACTTGAACATAGGACAGTAGTTAGAATTTCTGTATTTGAAACAATATTTAGAAATAGGAACTTTTATGAAGACGCTGCATTCAGAGTGGCCTTGATCACGCCTGCTGATCTGAAAATGATTTAAATATTTTAATTAGGATTGTGTCATAAAAAATATTCCCAAAAAAACCATATATTTGTTACTGTTTTTACACGAGGTCATACCATATTTCGAGTGTAATTTTTCTGGAGAGAGAAAGTTACATTTCCACCATTATAAATTAAACATATATTTTGTGCTAAGTATTTTATCTTGTCTATGAAACAACAAAACTTTGTTGAATTCCGTGAAAATATCTGCAAATAACTTAGCTATAATAAGTTTTAAACTACTGCCTTAATGTGAAATGGTGGCTTATCTTGCATAAATTCTATCAAAATAGCTCTACTGAACTAGTGGGGGAATAATTACAAGGTTAATGATCATGCTGACAATCTTATAGTGAGTAAATAGTTATTTTAAGAAGTTACTTTTTTCATAAGCAATAAATATTCTATTAACGTTTATATAAAATTTATTTTCACGAAAGAAGTGTGTGTGATGACTATTATAACCCTTTTTTACATGGTTTTTTACTTTTAAGTAATTACAATTTCTAGAAGTTCAAATTTATATATCGACGTAAGTAAAGCATCTTTAATTTTTATAAATATGAGAATCAGTCTTTTAAGTGTCTTAGTATATATAAATTAAAACAATTTTTTTTTGGGTTTACTTAATATATACTCAATTTACTGATCATTAAGAAGTATTCTAAAATAATCAAAATATCACATAAAGAAACATTTTGTCTTGCAGTCTATATGAAAATTTAAATCTATTCTCTTTTAATTTAAAACATATGTTCTAATAAATTTGAGTCTGAATATAAAGTTTATAAGACAATTGATTTGTATAAAAGCATAAAATAACTTGTTTACAGAAAAGGGACAGAAAGTTATCAAATTTATAAGCAAATATTTAGCTTACTACAATTCTTTTTTTACGATAATCAAAAATTCTTATGAAATGTAACTCTGCAAATATATTTTGTGAATTCTTAATTTCTAAAAGAAAGTAATGTTGTGATCATTTTGAATGTTGTTTTTTTAAAAATATTGCATTATTTTATCTTTATCAGGAATTCTTTTAAGTCACTTTATTTACTCTTTATTTTTAAAAATATATAACATTAAAACATTTTTGTAATCTATCAAGAATTAAATGCTATATTGATTTAGGCTTCTAAGTTAGATAATTATCGCTATTAGATCACTTCTGTCACAAAGAAACATTTATATTTTCTTCCAAATACAGCCTTAACATGTGTTCTTCAATTAAAAATTGCTGAAATGTTACACTATATGCACATCACATGTCATTTTTAAGAATTTTTTATTTGTTTAAATTGATATTTTTGAAGTGAAATAAATTTACTATAACAAATATTTCAATGTAATATAAATTTTAAAAAATAAATATAAAATTTTTAAGGAATGTTTAGTTCCTGATTATTACATTTTACATTCCAAAAACACTTAACTAGAAAGTATAATCATTGATTTCTCCTTTATAGTTTGAAAAATTTTACCAAATTAAGATAGAAAATTTAGAATTTGTGGTTATCCCGGAACCTTTTAAGGTACCAGAAGTGAAACCTAATAAAAGCGTAAGTTAACTTTATTTATTAATTCATTATTATCAATTTATTTATAAATTCATTACTGGTATGAATACAATATATACATTTTAATGTAATAAATTTCCTATTACTCAGCAATGAAATTAGATTATATTAATTGTTAATGATTTTAGTAATAAATTTAGATATATATACTCTAGTATTATATTAAAATATTTTTTATATTTGTTGATCAGATACACACATTTAAATTTTTGTATTATTTCACGATGAAATTTTAGTTTAAAAATTATTGCGCATAATTAGTTTGGTTAAGAAACGAACAATACAAATTATTGCTTGACAGAACTATTAGATCATTTCTGCAAATTAAAATCAAAGTTTCTAGGTTGAAAGGTATCTTTAAAGTAATAATGATACCTTTATTTTATAATACACTCTTCATTTTTTGAAAAATTTAAGAATCTATGAGGCAATGTTCATTGTTTCTGTTTTCCATTTAGTGTATATATAATCAAATTGAAAGTGAAGTTTTGGGTACTGATTGATGACTTTGGGAAACAAGTACTGGTTGAAATTACTAACCAGTTCTTGATAATTTCACTTGATACTTATTATCAATGGTATATTGCACAGTTCCATTGTCATATAAATGAACATAAATTGGAACTTTTTCGTGTTCTTAACAGTGTGTGTATATGTGTTTTTTTAAAAATTTCCGAAAACTAACAATAATTTTAATTTGTGGTCAATTATAAGTCTTAAATTATTTTTATTTTTCAGATTTCAAAAAGTATATAAAACAAACTTTGTGTTTACAATAAATTGTATCACTAATCAATGTTGAGTCACTGTTTTCAAATACTTACATATAGAAGAAGTCAAATCAATAATATGAAATATGTAACTAATTTATTCGACTAAGTAAAAGAATGGAATAAGTAAATAAATTTGAAACTAACCATTACTTAATAGGCAAGATGCGACGCAGAAAATAATCATTTCAATAAATTGTAAAGACACCAATGGATCTTCGCAAACTTGTATTCAGAAGCGCAGAGTATATTAAATAAATATTTTTGTTTCTTTATTGAATTCTGTTGTAAATTACATCACTCAATCAGCTCAGAAATCTTTAGAGATAACTATAATTTACTATCCAGCATGTCTTCAATATAATTGACTGGCATGAACGTTTGAGAATAGCAACCAACTGTGTTTTACTTATCACAAAGAATGTGACAAAATGTAATCCTTTCGTAACATTTGAAAGCTTTGATACTCAAGCCAAATGTTTCAGAAAATTGTAACTGTCTTATTCTAAGACTAATGCATACGGTTTAATTTAGCTGATCTCTGCAGACTGTCACTGTTTCGTATCTTCGTATTACTGGTTACAAATTAATGAATTTGGCTACTAGTTTCTAGTTTGTACAACAATATTACCATCGAAAAAAGTTAAAATCGACATGGCAAAGTTTTCTTTTTCATAATAACTTTACGCGTGTGACGACTAATTGAATTTAAACCTGTGACTTAAGACGGATTTCGAAATTCCATAAGAATCTATAAAGATTTGAGGTTAACCCCTAAACTACTGTGTGAAAGATCAGAAAGCAATCCATTCAGTTAATAGCTCAGAGAAAATCTAGATTATTCTCTTTACAAATGCACAAAACAAATGTACTCAAGAGTATAAAGAAGTTATCGTTTAAACACAACTTTAACCAATAAAGCAAACAAAAAATTTTATATTGAAAAATTATTTGCAAAGTCGAGAAGAACTAACATTTTGGGCAAACAAAAGAGATAGTTAATCCTTGGCATGAATAACTGTTTTTCCTTAGAAAATCCTTTTTCCATACCAGGTGAAACTTTGGGATTATTATACTTATTTTCGAAATGACGTGTTTCAAAACTATAAGTTCTAAGAACTCATAATCAATATTCAACTATTAAGGAATAAATCAAAAGCTGGGTAGTAAATATTACCCCCTGAAAAATTTTAAAAGACGCTAAAGGTTATGTAAAAACTCAACTGGTATTTCCAAACCCAATTTTCGAGCACTTCGCTTGAAAAAATGTAAAAACATATGCAATAGTATATTCAATTAAGTTCAAATAACCAACTCTTTTAATTACCAAAATATCTTAAGACCTAAATTTCGTCATGTTTCATATAAAGAGTTAAATGTTTCATGTGATATGCTTGGAACTTTCATTACACGCATTGAATACAGCGTGGAGTGTGCATTCTATCATTCCAAAATCAATACTGAACTTCCATTTCTTCAGAAAAGGGAATTACTTCACTTAAAAAATAAGTCCTTTTTACTCATTTTCTTCAAAAATAAAAAGGTTTCTTTTTCAATATTCTTCTGGAAAAATTAATTTCTAAAACGTAAATTATCAAAGAATAAATACAAATTATATTTCTAAAAGAAAATATATACTGAGCCATTTAGAACTCTAATCTTAATATAGATTAAACCTGAACTCTTAAAATTGTTAATATTTTCTCTAAAATTAATTAATCTTCTATTACTTTAATAGCATAAAAGCCTTGCTAGTAGTTGAGTGGTTAACATTCTGACCTTTTATTCAACAATTTATAAATTTATAAATCCTACTCCTGAATTCAGCGTGGAGGAATTTATTAATGTAGATTCCACTTTCAACCTTGTTTCTAATCAAATTAACTTCGTTTAAAAAATGACCGCAAGCCAATAAAGCAAATAAGATAAAGACAGGTTCCCTTGGTAGTATGAAAGCTCAAGTATAAAAATCGTTGAGGCATAAAAATTCCCAAGAATAATTAACATAAAAATGCAAACAAATTTTTAAGCCTTGGATAAATATTCTTCTCGTAAACCAAGGAACTTAAAGAAACAAACAAAAATATCAAGTGTTTATGAAATAGTAAACACTTTTATTGCTGTACTAAGTTAAAATATTTTCAACACATTACTTTTTTTCTTCGATTTAAAAAAAACAGCTAATTAAAGAAAAACTGCAAGCTTGATAGTTATTCTTTTTAATCGGAATTTCGTATTTCACAACACAACAAAATATACATAATACCTGGAATATTCTCAATTTTTACCTATTTTTTCATTTTTATCATTTGAGTGATAAAATTAATAAAAGTACACGATCGTAAAAAAAGTTAAAAATGTAATTTATTACGAAAAACACAAAAGTTTATAGTTTTTCGGCTCTAACATTAAGCAATAATGCTAAAGGTGTATTTTTCTTTCGACAGGGATGTATATCCTAAGCCTAAAGAATTCATAAATTTAATAGAAATTATGTAAATAACAATTTTATATAAAAGTTTTAAATATTAACTAACTAAAAATCATATGTATGGTATAAGGCATGTAAAGGATTTTTTATTTGTCAGCATAAAAAATTTTGTTAAAATTTTAATAATTTTTATTTATTATTGATAATTTGTACATAATTTTAATATTTTTAAATATTTCTGTGATATGGTTAATATTTTAAATTTTATAAAACGCTTGGTGTGAAAAACCTCGTATAACATTTTAAAATTATTATTTAAAAAACAGAATTTGAAGCATACAGCTTTTAATTTTTATACCGAAAAATCTAAGAAATATATATTCACTTTTATGATTTTAAAGCTTTCATTTTTTAAAAAAAAGCAAAACTTAATTTTAAAAAAGAAATTATTTTTTTCATTTAAAAAATTGTTAATTCATTAGAAAATTGTTGTAAAAAAACGCTCAGAAAAAAATTCAAAAGCTGAAGAAATAAAATTATTTTTTATGCATATTAGATTTAGAACAGCTTTTTTAAAGGCACAATAAGAAATCAAACCAAAAATTTATGAATCGAATAAAAAATACCAAGATATTTAGAGAATCATTTCTAAAAAAAGAATCATTTCTACAAAGCTTGCACTAACAGAATATATTAAAAAATATTCTGTTAGTGCAAGCTTTGTAGGTATTGATGTACAATTGCTAAGTATTTATCCAACAGAAAAGTTTCAATATATGTAATGAATAATAAGTATTTGTTCCTGGTACATTTGAAGTGAATTTTCTTTCAGTCAAAAAATATTTTTTACGTTAGATTGCTATTAATTTTTGGTTTTTGAATAGCTATCTATCAGTTAAAAAAATTATAGCCTAAGCATCAAAATAATGTACGAGTGACCGAATTTGAGGATATTTTATCCAAACAGTTCATTAGATTTTATTAAACTAATAACCAAATCTGTTCAAGTTTTAGAAAAATTCGTTTCTTAAAGACCGGAGTCTCTTTCTCAATGTTAAAGTATTTGAATAAAAGTGGGGTTATTTTTATCAATATGGATAACAGTCAAGAAACATGAACAATGTTAGAACACACACAGTAACAATTTGGTAGTTTTTTTTAATCGTGAAATAATAAATTTTAGAATTCTTTTAATATTTATCTTTCAATTACTTTCCCGGTGGTTTAATTTTTATGATTATTGAAACTAAAAAAAGCAATTAATACCTTCGAATCAAAGAAAATTATAAATTTGATGAAGTGTCGATGAAACTCAAAATATCAAATGCAGAAAATTTGTGTGAAAAGAAAATGCTTGTAAAAAAATAATTTATAAAATCCTTTGAATTTCAAAACATGAAAAGTTTTTTTATAGTATATAGAATAGGATTAGATCATACATTTTTTTATAAATATTTGTAATTTGTCTATTTAATATAAAAATTGAAATATGCAAAAAGGAATCTTGTTTGTTTCTATAATAGTAATAGAAAATAAAACTAGATTCATGAAAAAAACCTCATAATTTTCTGCTTACATAATCTTTGACTAAAAAATCAGTATTGTTTGCAATTTTATAGCCTATTTTTTAACTTCTGTTCTCTACTGCGTTTTATTGATTCTACTGTTTTGATTGTTTTTTCATTTTTTAAAAATTTTAATAAAACTTCCTAAACTCTATTTCAATTTATTTTTTAGGAAGAAGACTTCGCGCAAATGGTAAAAGTCTTGGAAAATTTTAAGATTACGTTTGAATTGATGATAATTCAATTCAAAACTTCTAACGAAAAAGATCTTATAAGATCTTTAAAAGATACTATATTAAAGTTAAATCAAGTGCAAACGTACTTTAAATCGTTTGGAAGTTTATTCCATAACATCTGTGAAGACTATAAAAGAGACTGTGAAGACTATATAATTAAGGAATTTAAAAATATTAGTCGAATTAGAAATGTTATTATTATAAATCAATATTTCAAACTTTTAAATGGTTTTATCAAATTTGTAAATATTATAAGTGTGAAAATGGATTAAAATAAAAAAATTTTTTACTTGTTTTAAATACTGTTTAAGCATTTTTTTACTTATTTAAATATTTCATTTTCAAGAAAACACAAAGTTAAATTTTTTATGGCGGATATCATTTTTACTTCCAATGGCAGGGCAGATACAAGGAATAACAGAAATAAAACATATGAAATATCACCAAATAGACATGAGATGAAGACAGGACAGGTGAATACAGTACATAAACGTGAGCCAGAAGACCGGATCATTGCCCCAAAAGTTCTCTGGCTTACAAATAAAGAGATGATTGAGAGGTGCCAGGCAGTGCAGGGCAGGGGTGGGGGCGGGTCCTATGCATGGTCTCTGTCAGGAGAGTGGTTTCGGAAGCGGAAAGACGTGTCGAACTGATCAGCTGATTTTTGTTTGTAAACAAAGCAAAATACATTTACAATTGTGATTTTACTCCTGAATCGTGATTTACTTCGATGAGACTAATACTGGAAGTACAAAATTCTCAGCCGATGCTGCTAGCAAGTGTTCCCTCTAAGGGAATAAATATTGTTGACAGAGTCGTCAGAGGTAAAGACCCCAAACAAAGAACTCGATGCGCTAAAGCCCTGCGCAATAATAAACTCTCAAACTTTCATAAACAACGAAATCTCAGCAGAATTTCATGAAATCGTTGATGAACTGTTTACATTCGTCAAAAATGCAACGAAAGAGGATATTAACATTAAAATCCTCCAGATAAATGCCGAAATTATAACAATTGAAACGGGCATTACCCATTCTAAAAAAATGAAAGAAAATATTATCAAATGAAAAAATAGCTCAAAAAAGGAACTGATTGAACAATTTTTATAATCGGATATTGTGATGAATGTGGGATATTCTCACAAACTGAAAGGTAAGTGGAATTTCCTCAATTGGTGCATTATTGTTATCAATAGTATTAACTTTGCAAATGCTCCTAATCATAATGAAAATTTAAAATGTGCATGCGAATATTTTATGCTAAAGTTTCTAAAAATTAAAATATAAGCTTATCCGAAGATTAAAACAGAATTTTCAATAATAATGATACACAAACCAGTCATTAATAATTCAGCAATAAAAAATCTACTCAAAATTTTAATGGCAATTCAAATATCCAAGCGTCTACTCAGGGAGAAATGATTGGTTTGTTTGTCGCTCAACGGTCATTTTTTGCACACGAGGGCTAATTAGACCAGGGCATACGGGGAGAAATAATGAAAAAAAACAAGAAAATAAACTGTTAAAATCTAGGGGTAGAAATTATGGAAATTGTGTGATTCTAACAATAAAAAACTGAAAGGTCTAAATACGAAATGAGCAATGCTACAACTACTGATATTGGTGAATTTAAAATATATAAACATAAAAATAGAAGCAAAAACCAAACAAAAATCAAAACAGTAAGAAAAAACAGTAATTATTCTGGCCACAACGATTAAAAATAAATTTGAAGGACTAAACAAAGCAATTAAATAAATAAACCAATCAATGAAGAAAACACAGCAAAAACCAATTAGAAAAATCCAGTATCGAACCTGTAACCCCCAAAAACTCAAACAATCCAAACCTACCACCAGCACAAAATCCGGCTAGCAGAAAAGAGGTTCCTAAAACATCACCTATCTTAATTAAAAGCACAGGGAGTGTTAAAAGACTAATTAAAATTATACAAGAAAAATCACAAAAACAATATTAATATTAAAACTTCAGGAGATGACTTAAAAGTAATTTGCAACGATACTGACACACACAGAAAACTTGTACAGCATTTACAAGATAATAAAGTTGATCATTATGTCATTCCAGGACTAGGAGAGAAACCAGTTAAAATTGTAATCAAAGGACTCCCTATTAACATGCCCATAGAAGAAATAAGAGGATCTTGAAGCCCTTAACTTTAAAGCAGCTAAAAATACTCAATTAAATCGATCAAGATATCAATCAAAATTACGAATTTTTCAAGTTCAGTTGAACAAAACCAATAACTTAGATAATATTTACAAAATTGATGAACTTTGTTCAATGATTGTTTCAGTGGAGGCATACAGGCCTAGACCTGGTGCCTACCAATGCTTTAATAACCAAGCTTGGGACCATGGTTCCATAAATTGCCATTGCAAGCCAAAATGTTTGAAATGTGCTGGAGACCACTGCACAAAAGAGTGTCAAAAAGGAAGGAAACCCCTGCAAAATGTGCTAACTGTGGTGATCCACACCCAGCAAATTACAAAAATTGCCCCACAGCACCCAAGACAATAAAACCCTTCTTCCAAAGCAAAAGAGTTAGAAATAGTACACGCTGGGCACAAATCACTCAGAACTACACAACAGAATACAAAAACATTGATTTCCCAAGCCTTCCAAATTCAGAAAATAACACAAATACAAACACATTTTAATTTTTCAACTTTTTGCAATCTAAGAGAAATTTTAAAGTTTTGCAAAGCCATAAACTAAATATTTAGTAATAAAATACAAGAATGTAATCGAAAAATGGAATCAATTACAGATCCTACCATGGAAATGTTTGAATTCATTAATTTAATAAATAACTTTAACACAATTAATATACATGAGTAATATACTAAATAAATTAAAAATAATCACATGGAATGCTCAAAGCTTAAAAAACAAAAAACACGAATTTATTACTTTTTATATGAACAGATAAAAACAAGATGATGAACAGAATCCCAGACATTATTCCCATACAAGAAACTTTTTTAAACAAAATGATAAATTTAATATTCCAAATTTCACTTTCATACACACACCCCGAAAATGCACACCTATATCCCCAAAAGGAGGCACTGGAGTTTTAATTAAAAATCATCTCACATACAAGCATATCACAACACCAAATTTCCTATATATAGAAGTAACAATAGAAATTTACCCTCCCCCCCCACATGAACAATCCCTCATTTTAACATACATATACATACCCCTGTAGTGGAACTACAGAAGAAATACTTAAATAAAAATCACATCAGAAAAATAAGCGCTTACCTTTAAATTTCATGATAATATTCCTTATTTTGCATAACAGCTTGGAAAGGTGCTCACCGAGAAAAAGCACTTTCAAATACAAAGTCAATCCTCGGCGAGACCTCACCAAAACGAATAACTAAAAGCACGAAATATCTTTGAAAACAAGCTACTAAATTTCCTGAATAATTAAAGCGAACTTCACTCACAGCAACGCAGGCAGAAAAGGATTATTTATTTATTACATTACATTACATACATTCAGACTTGTATGCTTGATTCTTGAGATCCGCTTGTAAGTCTTCGTCGATAATAGAACAAATAGCACAATGACAGATGTACAACCACAGAAGAATAACGAAGAAAACACCCAGGGCCACGGTGGGAATCGAGCCCACACTCCTACGCTTTCAAGCGATTAGCGGTGATGCTTTAGACCACTCAGCCACGGAGCGCCCGCAGAAAAGGACGAAGTTCCAGTTGGAGAAACGCCGCTGTCCAATCGTAGCCATACCGGCAAGGTAAAAGTTAGCGACCTCTACTAATGAGGAGATGGATAGGGTTCGAAGATAGGGGAAGACGCTTTTCACCACGCTCCTGCATTTTGCCATTAAACTAGCGTAAAAAGTTATCAATACTTCTTTACTTTTATACCATTCGACGCGGAATTTTATTTAATATCTGGTGAGAAATTTTCATGTGATTACAACGACTAGAAGAGTTATTACAAGTGAAAAACTTCAGAAAGTTTTAGATATTTAAACATGGCGGACGTTTTTGCTTTTTTAGCGAGGACAAAGATCACCATTGCCGCGCCATTAAAGTGATTAACTCGGAAATAGTGGATTTTGATTGTAGAGCCTTAACTCAAGACCTAATTATTTGATCTGAATACAAGCTATACCGTTACAAAGACAAACTTCTGAACTTTTTCCCGCCACTACTCAGATGGTTATGTAAAAAATAAATATTAAAGAAATTCTCAAAAAACTTAGAAAATCGACATTTTTCCGATAACTTTTTTTATTATTGCTGACTTCAACAACAAGATGTCTGGCTAATTTACAAGGTAAGTGCCCAGATGTTACTTTGTTTTGTTTCGCATGTTTATTCCGTGCATTTTGATATGTAGACTGTGTCGATGGGACGATTGAACCGAAAGTTATTAAACTTTTTATAAATGCAATAATTCCATATTTTTCGGCAGTTTTGCGTCAAAAAATTTTCTACGTTTCTAATTTCTCATTAAAAACTTTGGTTTCAGTTGTCCTATCGACGTAGAATAAATTTTAAATTGGAGTGGATATTCTAGAGTTTCTAAAAATATATTTTTTACTTTGGTTTACACAATAGTTTATTTTCTATAGTTTTTCAAATTTTGTATTTCAATGCTAATGTTTGTGTACATTTGCAAACTTTCATGCCTAATTTTATTTCAAAACTGCCATAAATCATTAATTTTCAATCAATCCACTCCAATCTTTTTATGTTTATTCGGAGCAGATTTTTGTGATTCGAAATATGTATTACATGTGTAAAAATAACAATTAATTAATCAGAAACGGTTCAATTAGTAATTTAGGAATTTATATTTTGGAGTGTTTTCTCCTGTGGTTCTTCATTCCTCCCCTATGTATATGTATTGCTACTGTGTTAGATTGTAAGTACAACTTTTTGAAATAAAGCTTGCCCCCTGTTAATTTTCCCCTTAACCCTTTGAACACTTAATCCCAGTGCTTAATTAACTAAATTAATTAAATATTAATCAGCGTTTTTCTCGGCTTCTAATTGTCGCAGAGAAATGGGACTAGTTTCTAAGTTCCTAATTTTTTCAATGCGTCTCTAACAAGACCACTTGGAAGCCATTATCATAATTTTAACTTATATTTCTTTTTTAGTCTTTTTCTCTTGCTCTTTTACTTGATCTTTTACTCTTTGGGACTGCTAGCTAAATCAAAATTAATGGACTTTAACTTCATCCTCCATGAAATTTTGTACTTTGCTTCTGTAACTACGCCTAAATCTGAAGACTGGAAAATTTTTAACACTTGTCCTGGACTTCAACTTTTCCAAAAATTTTTCTTTGATTTTAACTTTTTCACGTTCTTAGCAACACCTTTTTAAGGATTTTCATGCCTAAATGTCTCGCCTTTTCTCGCACTTAATGGTTAGAATATAGAGGATAATTCTTGTTATAATTTTTTATTATCTATTAATTTAAATTTATTTATTGATTGTTAAAATAATTTTTTATTTCTTTATATTTATAAATTTTAATTTTTACTTATTTATTTTTCCCAAATGTAAATGAATTCAATTTTATGTAATTGAATCATAACTAGCTCATGTTTCAATTGCATTACCAGCTTCTTTAAATTAAATTTTCAAATTATTTAACTCAAATTTAACCGGCGAATTTATTCTCCATATTTGCACCCAGGCTAACTTTAACTCCTTTACAAATCTTTAACAACTGGCCAAATGTTTTTGTATGCTTTAGCCTTCCATGCTATAAATCCCAAGTATTTATTTATTCATTATTTTTTTAATTTTTACATAAATAATTTTTTATTAGCATAAAAATATTCATTTGGCTTTTATTCCTGTTTCATTTAATTATGTGTATAGTGGTTCAAATAATGCTACTTAATTTACTGGGCTCGGGAATTGATCCTAGTGGTAGTGCAGGACATAGAAATAGAAGAATGGTCATAGCTTTAATGCCTCATTTGTATATTTCTTTAATAACTTACCAAATTAGACAGTTAGCTGCAAATGTTTCTTTTTATTATTAAATAATTATTTCCTATATAGTTCTCAAGGTTTCTGCATTTAAAATATTAAATTTTTTTTCAAACTTTTAACAATGGTCAACTAACATAACATTTTTATATCTCGTACTTTTATTGCTTCAGAGACATGAGTTTTGACTAGACAAGACTTCGTGTTTTTTTTTTTTTTTTTTTAAATAATTATTATTATTATTATTATTATAAGCAAATTTTCGGTCACCTACAAAATTTCGGCTACAAATCTGCCTCCTCATATTTAATATACATGTAAACTTCGCCCCTATTGTCTCAAAGTCTTTTTTTTCTTTGTTTATTTAAAAATTAATTTAGTTAATATTTCCTTCTTATTTAACGCCTCCTTCTGCTTTAATATACATGTAAACTTCGTGTTTCCTCATATTTAATATACATGTAAACTTCGCCCCAATTGTCTCAAAGTCTTTTTTTTTCTTTGTTTATTTAAAAATTAATTTAGTTAATATTTCTTTCTTATTTAACGCCTCCTTCTGCTTTAGCTCCAAAAGTTTTTTTTTTAAATGAAATTAAAATAAATAAATCAGATATTAAATGCTTTAAAATTAATAACCTATCGTCAGTTTATTTCCGAACCAGCTTTATTAACTTCAATTTAGTTCAACTTTCCTACCCTGGCCACAAATATGCTCTAATCCAAAATTTTTATTTATTTATTTTTATAATTTTTTTTTTAAATCGTATGAATTAAAAACTGTTTCTAATCTTTATAATTCTCATACAAAACCATCTCTGCATTGCTTAGGAATACGGGTTAGACTTTCTCATTGATTTTGATTTTTTCGGTTACATTTTTGCCCCACTTCAATGACGTAAAATTATAATAACAATAATTTATGTTTGCTTATCCCAGATAAAGTTACGGACATGCGGTTTTCAGCATTATGATTGGCTAATGGCTCTCCACATTCAAAATATATTTTAGCTTTTCGTATCCTAAACTTTAAATGTTTCAATTTGCTACTAACAACTATTTTCATTACTGCTGTTATCCAACCACCAGTAGGGGAATTGAGATACCCATGAGAATTTTAACGAATAGCGTCACAAGGGTCTACACTATTCCGCTGTCCTTTTATTAAATTAATGTTCTTTTTTATTTTATTGATTTATTTTTTTCTTTTCAATCACAGAGGTCTGCTCCTTAGTCTGTATATCGGGTGTGCGGGGTGATATGCGGGATGGGATAATGTGCATCTGGGTCACTTCATGTTTACTGCATTTTTCCTAATAATTATTTGTCTTCAATAAACTATTACCTTACACTTCTTCAACGCTTTGGACTATCCAGACAGTTATAATTTATTCCAACTCACAATTTCCCATTAACCCTCTTACGAGCAACTGAATTACTCACATCTCATTGGTCAAATCATTTGTCGCCCTATAAAACATGGAGAAAAGTCCACAACCATCACCAAGGCGCAAAATTTACTCACCATGTCAATCTAATCAAGACCTGGAAGGCCCAGATCTCAACCTCAACTGCTCAAATTCCTGCTCAGTAGTGGGAATAACGAAAGATACGGAGGTCAAACCAACCCAAAATAACGTTTGCATTACAGAAGCAAATCAAATACCACTAGCTTTGGCAATAATAAACAAATTACAGAAAATAATCCTCTCAAAAAATAAGGGAAAATTTTATCTCCCTAAAGAAATTAGGACCAGCGCAAAGGAGCTGATAAATGAATTCACTGCTCTACAGGCTGTAAAGGACTACAAAGAAACCTCCGTAACCAACAACAACCTACATGACACACTCCAAGAACTAACTCACTTAACTACGATTACAATCCCTAATCTAACGAGCGAAATCCAGCAACTTAACAACACAATGAAAATTACCCAATCCTCACGGCAAACTTCCACTCCCGTTAACAACAGTACCAAAACCTACAGTGAAGCCCTCAAGACAAAACCTACAATTGTCATAGAAAAAACCAATAATGAAGTCTCAAAAAAGTTAAGCAACATCAAGACCTCAATTCGCCCAAAAGGAGTATACAACAGACAGAACTATATAGAAATTAAATGCAGATCCCATGAAGATTCCGCAAAACTCAAAGAAACCCTGACTAAGGAGAACCTGAGAGTCAACGACAAACCCCTATCAACAATGAAAATTATAATTCTCAGCCTCCCGGAAGACACACCTGAAAAATACTTGCTTGAAGCAATTAAAGAAGACCTACAACTAGACCACCGCAACCCCGAGATCCAAATTACGCAGATTCGGAAAACTCTTAGCATCTATAATCTCTGGAATTATGTTATAGAAATGCCTCGCTTCCTAGCCATACGACTTCTCAAAAATCGGAGGATCTTCATAGGTATCCGAAGCTACAGGTTAGAAAAGTTCTTAGCTTATAGACGGTGCCAAAAATGTCAGGATTTCTCACACCCAACAAATAACTGTCCTCATACAAATTTATACTGTGGACGCTGCGGTGAAAACCATAACACACCGGATTGCCAAGCGAAAAAAGCATTCTGCATAAACTGCCATGCAGAAAATAAAAAAGGCGAAAACTTAAATGTAAACCACCCAGCTTACGACCGAAGATGCCCTACCTTATTAAAATACTCAGCAACTATTAAACCTAATTCCACACCAGACACACCGAAGCACTCTAAAGTTACTTCTCAACTACCTTCTGATTTCATTCCATGAATATCTCCCAAGGTTGCTCTTTGACACCATCCAGCACTGCGGATTTCTTGCTTCCCCATCTCCAACTCCATTCAAATATTAACAACCAAAACAATGTAACTGTTCTTCAGGTCAATCTACGTAGATCTAAACCTCCAACGGACCTACTACAAATTACAGCTCTGGAACATAAAATCGACTTTTTCATCATCCAGGAGCCTTTTATTCAGAATGGGAAAATGGCCTGCATTCCAGAGCGCTGGAGTTGCTGGACTTCAATTAATAACAAGGCAGCAATCATTTGTACCTCTACCAAATTTCAGCCAATCCTGGTGCATCAGTCAGTTTCAACCGTAACCATCAAACTAACTCTGGACGAGGCACCTCTGAATATAATTTCGGCCTACTGCCCACCACCTAATCACAGAGTTCGAGGAACACAAGCAGCAGAATTATCGGACATTTCCATCACCCTAGATGAGCTGGATAATGTGTTGCGGTCTATCCATCCGGAGAATTCATTAATAGGAGCAGACTTAAATGCGCATAGTATTATCTGGGGCTATCCGTCAGAAGATTCTAGGGGCGAGCAAGTGTTGGATTTCATCCTTGCAAACAACCTCTTCCTTATGAATTCCCAATACTCTCCACCGACATTCATCAACAAACACCAACAAGGTTGGCCAGATCTTACACTGGTTACAAACCCAAATATGGCGAATGTCACAACTTGGGAGGTGCTCGATGATGAAACCCTAAGTGATCACAAATACATCAAGATTACACTTAACTGCAAAACTTCCACCTTCCAGTTTAAGCGTTTTAAAACGAAGTTCGGTGGCCACGGAAAGTTTTGTCATCTCCTGAAACCACTTATTCCAGACCTCTCCCACACAATTTCAACTTGCAATAACACTGCCGATCTAGAAAGAGCAACAATCTCTCTCCAGAAAGCTATTACCTCCTGCTGCTCCTCCAGCTTCAAACTTAAAACTCAAAGCTATGAGACCAGAACTCCCACCTGGTGGTCACAAACACTCCAAATGGAAAGGAAACAATTAAGAGCACTGAGAAGGCGTTATCAATCCTCTTCTTCTCCAGAAAAAGAGAAATATTACAAGATATATAAGGCAAAAAGAGCCGCATACTTCAAACAAATCAGATTAGCAAAAAGAAGACATGGAAGGAATTTTGCAGCTCAGCCAAGGACCCATATGGAAAAATCTACAAGGTTGTCTTCAAAAAGACAGTCCCACCAGCATATCTCTTCGTTGACAGCCATAGAACCCCCTTGGGTTCAGAACTCAACATAGCTCAAGATATTCTTGAAAGGCTTTTCCCGACGACTTCCAGCCATTCTTTCCACCCCACCATCAGCTCCAAGAATGACGTTCCATTCAGCAGCCATGAAATAGAAAGAACCATCAATTCATTAAAAAAAGGCAAAGCCCCTGGTTACGATGGAATTGATAATATTGTTATCCAAACTATCCACAGGTCTTTCCCAAATATTCTCCTCTCTTTTTTCAATAAATGTCTGGAGCTATCTTACTTCCCTCGCTGTCTTAAGGTTGGTCTTATAATTCTGTTCCACAAGGAGGGTAGGGACAAATCCAGCATCGACTCTTACAGACCAATTTCCCTCCTCCCCACGCTTGGGAAGGTATTAGAAAAATTGACGACGAAACGTTTCACTTTCCATCTCGAAACCAACAAGCTCCTCAGTGACTTCCAGTTTGGTTTCAGACAAGGCCGATCTGTAGACGATGCCCTTCTCTTACTTACCAACAAAATACAGAACAACAGAATTGATAAACTCCATACAGCAGTTATTACCATAGATATCAAAGGTGCCTTTGATAATATTGATCACCTTCAACTAAAGAAACAATTGTGTCAAACCAGAAGCCCATCTAACATCACTAAGCTTCTAATCAACCATTTAAATGACAGACTTGTTATACTACCTACGAATGCTGGCCTTGCAACTCGAAGCCAGACAGTGGGATGTCCCCAAGGCTCTTGCAGTGGCCCGATACTGTGGAATCTAGTTGCCGATACTCCTTTGAAAATTGACTGGACCACAATAGGAAAAGAAATCGACCAGCGCAGCAATATCCACTTGCAGGCCTTCGCAGATGACTTTACTTTCGTGATAGGCGCTTGTAGTGAAAAGAAACTGGGCAGAGTAGCCTCACTAGCTCTCACTCACTTCAAATCATGGTCTGATAAGAACAACTTGAATATCGCCCTTGATAAGACCAAGTTCATGTTAGTCGCTAAACTCCAATGTGGTCCACAAATTCTATGGGGTGACTACAGATTGAAGAAGGCAAAGTCCATCAAACTCCTGGGAGTCATTTTGGACAAGAAGTTGAATTATAAAGAACATATTGTTACCCAAGGAAACAAAGCTATATTACTTCAAGAGAAGCTTCGCAGACTGGCTGGAAATTACTGGGGTTATAGTCAGAAAAACAGGATTTTACTGTACAAGAACGTCACCGAGAGAATGCTTTGCCACGGAGCAGCAATCTGGGGAGCCTCGTTAACAAATAAATTGGCCCTAAAATTATTATCTATTCAACGAAGGTTTCTTCTTAGTATCACGGGAGCTTTTCGCTCAACACCCACCTCCGCTCTGCAGATAATTACTGGCCTTCCTCCCTTGCACCTGATAATAGAAGCAGAGGCAAAATACATACGACTCACCAGAGGTGGAATTCAGTGTCTCGATCCACCGCTCCCATCACCATCAGATTTAGAAAATAAAATGAGCATTGACTCCTTCCACCCTGGTCTCTTTAATCTGAGTGAAAGAGTCTCTGTCAAAGAAACTGCACAGATGTCATGGCCACCAGCAGAATCCCTTCAAATTTTTACAGATGGTTCAAAGCTGGAAGAAGGGGTCGGCTCAGCTTTTGTAGCTTATAGAAATTCAGTAAAGATGCATGTCTGGAAAACAAAGCTGAGAGAAGATAACTCAGTCTTCCAAGCCGAGGTTTTGGCCATAGGCGAAGCAGTCAAATTTGCCACGCTAAAGAACATCACTGCCACTATTTGGTCTGACAGCCAGGCAGCTCTCAAATCGAGCTGCAATCCATCTTCATCAAGCCCTCTCGTCAGATCACTTCAAAGTTACCTGCTGGACTTTCCTTCTATCCAACTTCGATGGGTCAAAGCTCATGTTGGAATAGAGGGTAATGAGGCAGCTGACATGGAGGCAAAAGAGGCAGCCTCTTCTTCTCTCCATCATGTTGACATCCCCCTACCACGCTGCTCAGTCAAGCACACTCTACAGAACTGGATCAAGGAGAAATGGCAGGACAACTGGTCCAACGCATCTACTGGTCGTCTAGTACATGAAATTTTCTCTACAGTTTCCATCAAATCTTTAAATTGGACCAGGAATGAAATCCTTTTCATGACCGGCCATGGCCCATTCCCTACTTATTTCTACAGGGTGGGTCTAACGGACACCCCAAATTGTACCTGTGGTAACGAAGGAGACCCAATACATTATCTCACGGTCTGCCCACTCACTTCTACGTGGCATTTATCAACCCCTGCAAAACAGTGGGTTATTAACTGGAAACGAGCCGTACTCTCTAACAAGACCTCTAGACGAAAACTAAACCAACTAATGGACTTCCTAATTAATCAAGAGTGCTTATTCACGTGGCTCAAGAAGAATCAGCATTGACCCTCCTCTGCTAATATCACAAGCCTAAGTACTTGGACTTCTGTACTTAGCCTAAGTGCTTAGACTTTGCTAAGCAATTAGCAGCTTCAACCTA
This sequence comes from Latrodectus hesperus, assembly GCA_037975125.1. Lineage (NCBI taxonomy): Eukaryota > Metazoa > Arthropoda > Arachnida > Araneae > Theridiidae > Latrodectus > Latrodectus hesperus. Next base: position 35,153,083 of record CM075859.1, read on the forward strand.
TTTTAATGGACTCTTTTCAATTTATGTTTTTAATTTATGAACTCCTCTTCAAATTTTTTTCAGTGTGTTTTTATTCATTATTTGTAATCCTTCGTATTTTCATACTTTGTCATTCATTCATATTGTATTCTCATCATTTGTAATTCTATGTATTCTATGTATTCTTATCATTTGTAATTCTATGTAAGTGTGTTACTCCACATTTTTTTGCAACTTGTTCCGTTGTTTTCGCTAAAGGCGGCCGGGACACACTAAATCTGGCTACAATGTCCTCCAGGTGAGGTAACTCATCTGGGGTGGCAGGCCAAGTCTTGGGAATCTTCTGCTTGCTTCCTGCTTCAAAATCACTCCATCCGGCTGCTTCTATCCAACTGGTAAAGTCCATCTAAGGGCTAGGTACAGGGAAGTATGCCGGTGCAACAACAACAACCTCTACTAATTCCGGATGCCGCATGCAATACACAATAGGATCGACTCCGGACCACATCGGCAAAGCATTAAGGCACTCGCTGACTTCGGGGAAAGCGATGTCTTCAAAGCAGTTGAACGTTTTCTAACTGTATGAAAATTATTTTTAGACTTTCTTTTCTGTTTATGTAAAATTGCTCTGTATAAATAGCCGATACCTTTTCGAACAAACTATGTCTATTTTGGGATCAGATTACTGATCACTATGTTATTGAAACTGCTCATATTGATTCGTTGTACATATCCTTGTACATATTAATGCATTGTAAAATAAACCATGAATTTAAAATCTTTGTTTTAATTTAGACTTTATATTTAATTGCAAATTAATAACGTCTAAACCCCCAAGCACCCACCCAAATTTCCCCTTTGAAATAGAAAATTTACTTTCATATGGACCTAGAATTTTTATAGCAGTAAATTTTAACTGTAAGCACCAAAACTGGAATTGCCCAAGCACTAATATAAATTGAATTATTTTAAATAACTTTATTAAAAAATGCTAATCTCCAACTCTTACCATCTCTTACTCCCACAAGGTACAGTACTAAATCTGCAACCACCATTGATTTTGATATAGCTAGAGACCCCCAGTCATCACAAACAATCACATTATTTAAGTTACTATCTTCGAGACAAGTGACTTACTATTCAAAACATGAGCACTATTTTAGTCAATTTATTTTTTATTGCCTTGTTATTTGATTTCATGCTCAGAAAACTGATTTAAATTAAAGAAATATTTTCCACGTGTAAATTGTTGAGTTAAAAGCTTTTATGATATGTGGTACAGAAATCCATTTTTCAATGAAAAGAGTATTGAATTTTGTAGTTTTAAACAACTCCTTAAAAGTTTTTATGACCTTTGAAAACAAAAATTTAATCCTTACTTTTTCTTAATGAAGATAATTTCTTTTACTCTATCAAAGATTAATTTAAAAATTAGTTAATGAAAAAGAAATTTCAGAACAGTCTTTTTTTTATTGATGATTATTTTCAAAGTGGACATTATTCCAGCTGACACATCTACAAAATATCATTATACTACAACACGATATGATACTATAATATGATACATAGTACTATATGACATATCACTATTGGTATCTTTTTTTTAATTATGCTGTATTTTCCTGGAATATTAACATGTTTTCCCTTTTTTATCAAAAAACAAGTTTTAATGAGAAAATAAAATATTTTTCGACTTTTTTTTCAATTGCAATCAGAAGTTTCAAAAACAATTCATTACACAATCTCGTTTCGAAAATGTTTCCTATATAAATTGAGCATTAATCTCAGCATAAACGTTGCTTATTTTAATGGTCAAAATCTATAGAAGCGTCCTTTATAAAGAGATTTCTGTTTCAAAGTTGAAGAAAATTGAAAAATAAATCTAATTTTATAATAAACATTCAGAACACTTAAGCCTTAAGCTTTCAAAATGATTTAAAAGAATTTTACAATTATAATCAGAAATCCATTCTTGTTTTCTTATTTTATTTTAATCTGCTTTCCATAATTTGCTCTACAAAGGTTTTTTAAGCAAATATTAACTGTACAAAACATAAATTGTAAAAAATTAATTTGGTGCTATTTTTAACAGTTTTATGAAAGTAATATCTGAAAGATCACTAAATTTGTCTGTTTTTAAATTAACGTTAACAATTTCATAAACAAAGGCATGAACAAAAACAAATTAGTTGGGATTTATTGATAAAGAGGTTACTCATTATTATATGGTAGTCTCTCTGATTTTGTTAAATTACTATTAAGCAAACGCCTATATCAGTTTTTCTGGTTTGTAAGCCAAATCCAGAAAAACTGTTACAAGCGTGTACATACGTAAATAAAAGAATTGTGCTATCAGCCAACTGTTGTTACTCATTTTTGTGTTCCTCTCAACACCTACGGCAAGTTTATCTCTACTTAATAAGTCTTCTGACTATCCCATAAACGTTATATTCATATTAAATTCCTTCTTGCTGAGCCATTACATCTTTCTTTTGAAACGTTCCAAACTAATATGAACCAGTTTTCCACTCTCCTCTATTCCTGGGATTATTGCAGTGACTGAACATAATTCGGACACAGCTTTTTATCTAAAAATCTTTCCGTCATGATCTGACACATCCCCAAGAAAAGGAAGAAAACAGATTTCCAGTAAACCTATATAACCGAATACTGAATGAACGTATCAGTTCTTGTATCTATTATAAATCGATGCATCCTTTAAACATAAACAATTAAAATTATATAAATTAGAAGCTTTCAGCCATCCTCTTACCCGGGACTCGCTGTTACATAACTCAAATAAATAATTTAATAGAAGAATATGCCTAAGCATCCACCCATCGAAAGTATCTCCGAGATATTCTCAGTACAAGATATTTATTTCTACAATCTGATTTATTTGATCTTTCCAAAGGATTTTGATTTTAGCTTTAGGGTATAAAATTAAATGCCATATTTAAATAAAATATTTAATTCAAAGATACTAAAAAAACATTGAAGTTTGATTTCCAAAAAGACTTTCTAAAGTGCTGCCACAAAGGATCAGTAGAACAAACCATTTCTCTATAATGTCATCGTATGTTTTTCACTCAAAATATTTTACTCTAAAAGTTGGGTATTAGTAAATAATATCGCTATTAATTATCAATTTTCCAGGTACAAGCGTTTCTAATTAACCATAAAACCATCGTTTTATTTTTCAACTTAAATGATTGTCCTCACCCATTGTCCTAGACTAAACAAAATGTTTAACCTATTTCAATTGATGTAATAAAAAACTTTGACATCACAGATTATTAATTTCCCTAAAATTGTTTATCTCCACGAAATCAAGCGTAGAAAAATTTCAATTAAAAACCAATTCGTGTAACTATTTAATGATTTCCATCTGTCAAACAAAGCTCAGACTAAAATTTTCCACAAAAGAAGAAATTTAATTCAAACCATGCGTTAAATACTTCTACTTAAATCATAATTTATTAGTGGACTACTCAAACACCACATGTACACCAATAATAGAATCTCATTCAATTTTCTAATAAGTGTTAAAAGTTTACACACCTGTCAGATTTACATGTCAATACTATACTATCAAACAGTCACAGATATTAATAAAAAATTTTATAAGACATTTTGACTAAGATAATGAACATAATCATCACTTAAATAAGAATTATGCATACATAATTGAAACAAGTGAAATATAATAGATTTCAGAAATATTAATACAATAGACACTCGTTTTTGCAAATTCGTAGTATTCTTAAAATAGTTCTTCAATTGAAAGTTCATAAAATAGACAAATAAGTGTTAGATTTTAAAGTTTTTTTTATGAAACCTGCTCTTTTTATAAATAATTACGATTATAAAAATTATTTAGTATGTTTCATTTAAGAAACATGTTTAGAATTAACCATATTCTTAAAAAATAAATAATATCTTAATTTTATACATAACAGATAACGTTTCACCTATTTTTCATTCTCATTCATTACGTTCTAGATCATTTAATTATCTGATACTTCTTGCATTCAAATTACAGGAGTCCATATTCAAAAACCTTGAAATGAAATTTTGATCACCACTGGTTTTCTTTGAGGAAATTCCTCACACACACAATGAGAACTCATTTCCACTCAAGTCGTCTGGTAAAAGTTCTTGACTATCTTTAGTTACGGTGGTTTTTCAATAAAATTTGCATGTCATAATGACCAAGGTGTTTTTTTCTGCAACAACCTTCCAAGCATAGTTTAACAAGTGTATTGTACTTAGAATGCCCATTTCACAGGGAAATAACAAGGCATGATCACTCCTGACGAAAGTACCTTGTGACAGTTGCTCTTGAAACTGTTGATTATACTTAGGTGCATTTATTTTACGGCAGGAGTTAGATTAGGGAGAAATTCCCCACAAACTGCTTAAAAAAGTCCAGGAATTCAACATCAGCAGAAGAATTAGTTATCCATAATTCTAAGGATTCATATATGATTCTTCAATTAAAAAATATCGCAGTTTTTTAATCATAAAATAAAAAACAAAATGACCATTTGTTGTAAAACGTGAATTCTCAAATGAAGGGATGACCGTACAGCCTACTTACCACTATGCAAAGATCTTACAATGCTACAAAAAGAAGTCTCACACAAGAAGGAAGTTAATCATAAAGAAATTGAAAATCCTTAATCAAAAATGAATGTCAGTTATAACTTAAAAGTATTGGTGATTTAAAACACGGTTTAAAATAATACTTACATGTTAAAATTTTAAAATGAGAGTTCAGTTTAACATACCACAAAATAGGAAATTTAGGTAATTTAATTTCTGTTTCATCATTAAGAAAAATACTGGACTGAAGTTTTGAATTATACATGCTTACTTAGAGGTTGATATTAATGCAGGAATTATCATAATGGTATACAATAATCTTCATATGCCCTCATAATCATGAATATATCATAATAAAAATGTTTACGAAAATTGATTATCTACTGGGGAGCAAAAAATAGTTGACAAGTAATGTAGACTCATATTACAATTATGAATCTTTTAGATTTGTAGTTCATGCTAAAAATAAAATACTTGAGTATTCTTCAAAAATTGCTATTTGTTGGCCAGTAACACAGGGGTCATTTACACTCGTGTCCATAAATTAAGGATAATGCAAGTTCAAGCAAAGAAAGAGACAGAAGCAAAACAAATGTGACTTATTTGTAAAGTCTATTTACTAAACAAAAGGTAAAGAGAAACAAAAATGCTATATGTTTGACATCATTAATGAAAATTGCGATTTTTTACTCCCTAGAGCAAATTTAAAAAGAAAAACCTATTTACAAAAACCACTATAACATGATTGGTATGATGGTTAATACGTAGTATGCCCCCAGACGATGCAACACAGGCAGTACAACGCCTGAGCATGTTGAGTATCAAATTATCCATCTGATCTTGGGGAATATTACACCACTCATCAAGCAATGCTCTCCGAAGTTCCGGTAGACATGTGAGAAGGAATTGACGGACTGCAATTCATCCCACGCATGTCCCACACATGCTATATTGGATTCAAATCCAGTGAGTATGCTGGTCAGTCCATACGGGTGATATCTTCTGATTGAAGGCATTTGTCTACTATGTTTGTATGGTGAGGACGAGCGTAATCATCCATAAACAGAAATTCTGCACCAATGGCCGCCCGAAAAAAACGTACATATTGTTCCAGAATGACATCCCGATAGATGTGGTCTGTCATGGTTACATTCTGATCATACAGGTTAGTTCTGGAACCCAGAATAATTTCTTCCCAAACGAGCAATCCAGCACCACCGTAACGCTGTCGTTCAATGGTGTTCTCTTGGGGGTAACGGGTACCTAGCCCCCTCCATATGAAAATCTGTTGAGAATCAGATTGGAAGATAAACCTGAACTCGTCAAAAAACATCATATAAGACCACTGTTGCGATGTCAACAATGCTTGCTCTTTACTCCAGGTTAACAGCAGGCGACAGTGAGTTGCGGTAAGTGGAACACATCTGAAAGGTCTACGAGCATATAGACCAATATTCGCTAAGCGTCTGTACACGGTCAGCATTGAAGGTGTACAGGAAGACAGCTGACGAGATAGGTCTGAAGCTGTTCTCTGTCTGTTTTTTTTTTTTTGGCAGTAACTGCCAAATACCGGTCCTAATTCAGCGTTGGAACTCGGGGGCGACCTGTGCTGTAACGTCTACTCACATTACCAACATCTTGGAACCGTTTCCAAAGCCTTGAGATGATCACTCTGGACGATTTCAAATTCCTGAGATACTTTCAATGGGTACGTCCACATTCCAGACGGCCGATAATTTTACCACGTAAAACGTCATCCAAATGCTTCTTTTGGACCATAGCAACGGGGTTATTGTACTGAAAGGCTTTTAAAGTGCTTGTGAACATTTTTAATTCTTTGCAACCATTCTTTATACACCCCTCTCTTACACTCTTGTTATTGTGACGTACTATGTCATCTGCCATCTGGTGGTTTTTGTAATTTGCATCTTAATTCTTCAAGATGTACGTGATGATTCTACATGACAAACTTTTATTTTAGAGTTTCATTTCTGTGTGATTCTGAGTTATCCTTCATTTACGAACTTGAGTGTAAATTAGAGGAAAATCCATATGAAAAGAAGTAATTTGCAACTACATTACAGTTGACGCTTATTTCTAACAGCCTTTAGTCTACTAAATTTTACAAACTAGTGGCTGGTCCTAAACAGGACTCCATAAGTGCATAATTTTAATTCTCATTTAAGAACTAAAATTTTCAAAAATCTCTTCTTTGGAAACTCATTTTCATGCTTTTTTTGCTTGGGTTTGTTTCTGTTATCTGATTTTTTTTCATTTTTTCATTTCATGGGTGAGAAATTTGGATAGGAATTTTTATTGGAGAACAGTAATTTCTTCAAACTGTGTATAACTAATTGTTCTGCTGATATTGAAATCCTGAATTTTTTAGACCAATTCGTATGGAATTTCTCCCGCCAATATTAATCGTTATCTTACACCCCATGCGTCAGAGAATAATAAGTTGTTTCAAATGCAAATATCATAAGGTATTTTGCAAGGGGGGTAAATGTTATTGGTGTTCTAGGCTGAGATCCTTCGAGTGATATGGGTTGATGCTGCGTTCCGTAGATATTCATTCAGTCCAGCTGTCACTTTTGCTCCCATTTAATGTCATTTGGCAGTCAATCTTACTTACTGTCGATATATCTTTCGTATTGAGTTTGGTTTTCCTTTTTAATCCTGTTTCACACATGTTATTTGTCTATGTTATCAGGATTTTTGATGTGGTTTCTATTGATACCCCCAACAGCTGGGCTACTGCAATTACGGATGTACCGACCAGACAAGATCCTATTATTTTCATTGTATGGAACTTTGACAGATTTTTCTTTAACTTCACAGTAAAACGAAATTAAGTAAACTTGTGAAATTAAGTAAACATGTGCAAGGAACTCACATAGATCATTGAAACTGTGAGCAACAAAGTAATATAAAAAAATAAACTGATAATTACGTACTTAATTTAGTTCTGTCTTTGCTTCCAGTGAGGCTTTTTCGCTATACTTGATAGCCCTATGGAGATTAACCTTTTCAGTAGCATTTCAAATGCAATGTATAGCATTAACATTTATCTTAACTTTCTTGTAAATGTTTGACATTCCAGAAACTTGATAACACAATAATCTCTACTCACAATATTATTGTTACATATACAATAAAAGTCAGTGAATACTTTACTTCTGAAAAACGATTAGGAAGCTCCAAAATTTTAATCTTTATCTCCCAGTGGTTGTAAGATATTTGATAAGGACAAAATAATCCTGACCCAGATCATCAAGGCTCTTCTTTCTCGAATTTTGGAGAACAAATAATGGATCTTTGGTTTCTTGCAAATGAAAATCCATAAGAAATCTGCTGTTAATCTTAATCTGTACTCATCAATAAATAAAAAATTTATCACTTATCCCAGTTCCAATATCAATAATTTTCCTTGGTGTTAAAGAAATCCTCTGTACAAATCAATGAATAAAATAATTAACTCTTGCATAGTTACTTACAATTAAGACGGATTATTAAATCCATCAGATATTAAAATTAGAAAAGCTAATAAAATAATAGATATGCTGTCCATATCAGGCAAAATGCTAATGACAAATCAAAAAAAGACTGTCATCACCCATGAAATTTGCAATGAATCAAACCGAAAGAGGAAGTATTCATGCCGAATATAAAAAAAACAATTGTTCAGATAGAAGAAAATAATATTACAATCAAAAAGGGACAGCTGGACTGAATTCTGTATAAAACACAGTTCACAATTATGAAAATTGCAAAAAATATCCCCTAACAAGTTCTTTACTCTGACGGAACTACAGACATTGAATACCTTACCTTCTCATTCTCAAGAAACAGCAGCAATAATACAAAATATCCAAAAAACAGTATTCCCAGCAGATAATCCCTCAAACCTCAATGCACACGATGCGAATTTATGAGATGCAGCATATATTCATTCAATGCCTCTGGATCCACCTTTTACGATGCCAGAATTTAGAACATTATCAAATACCAATAAAATTCCCGATATAGAGGGCATAGACAATAACATCATCAAGATCACGATCCAAAATATACCTTGCACAAATCCATGTTATTTTAATACATGATTTAAACTACAGTATGTTCCAATCAAAATGAAAATAGGCAAACTAGTATTCTTTTTCAAAAAACAAAACAAAAAAAATCCACAACAAGCAAAATCATATAAACCCATATGTTTATTGTCGTCCATCAGAAAATTTTAGAAAAGTTCATTTTTGATCTCCTAAAACACTTAACCTACAAATAAATAACTATCTCCATGAACTAAATTAAACTCCGTGGCACGACACCCCATGTAGGCAAAGGCCTACAGTGCCCATAACTGTTTTCATGACCGAGGGCACTGGGAACTATCTCCATACACATCAATATTTTAAAACAAGGATTAAAAAAACAACAGTAACAAATCACAAAAGTTTTTCTATGAACTATGCAATTCCCGAAATATTACTTTAGCATCTGCAAAGTCAGCTGTATTTATCACAGGAAAAAGAAATAAGATACTCAAATCTAATTCTAGAGTTCATATCAACGATGAAAGCCTAAGACATACTAATGTACTGCTACACATCGGCATACAAGTAGATTATAAACTAAATTTAAAAACAAAAATTTATCTCCTAAGAAATAATCTGAGAATAATGGTAGGGCACACCAGAAGAATGAAAATTCAAATCTTAAAGATAATATACTTGACAATCATCGAGAAAATAGTCACATATGGATATTCATCACCCAATAACACAAAGAAAAATTTAAATACTAAAGAATCTGCACAGCTACCATTTTTATTATTAATCACCAGATGCTACAAAACCACATCCAATAATTCCATATCTGTTTTAATTGTAATACTTCTATTACCAATAATATTGGAAGCAGCAGCAAAAAAACACACCTTTCTTTGTTTTGCTGAAAAAAGACATCATATTGAATAACGAAACTTTCTACTCCTCTTCAATAGAAATCTCAAATTCAAAAGATGAAATTCATCCTACTATTAAACATTGCAATTTTAAAATGTAAGTTATATTAACTCTTTTTGGTAATAGCAATCTAGGAAATCAAGAAAATATTGATGTATAAATTATTACACTGACGAATCAGGTTATGGAAATGATATTTTTGGAGCAGCTTTTATTTTCTTGCCTGCATTGGTTGGTTTGTTACTCTACGGTCATTTTTTGCTCACTAGGGTTAATTAGACCGGGACTTATGGTTTAAAGTGAATTCCGAACCAGTACAAGCAACCAAACTCAAGATAGGATTCAAACCCACGAGCTGTTGAATGGATACCCAGAGAGCTAACCAGTTCAACAATGTTCGGTTTTATTTTCTTGCAACGAAATCAAAAAATAATAGAAAGTCAATACAAATTCCATGAAAATAATTGGGTATTCCAAGCAAGTGATAGCTATCTTCGAAACCGTCAAATATCATCAAAAACATTACCCACACATAACAGCTAACATCTGGTCAGATTCGCAAGCAGCACTCCTCAATACAGCTAATAAAAACCATACAGGACAACTTATTTACGATATCTAAAGATTAATTCAAAAAGACCTAGAACTTTTCACTCTCTATTGACTAGGGGCCACAGCGATATAACAAGCAATGAATTAGATGATAAACTTGCTAAAACTGAAAAAATATCATCATCATCCACACACATGCCAGTAAATGTTGCTACAGGAGATAATAGGAATTTACTGGTTGGAATAACCATAATGTACTGTAAATCCTCGGCATTCAGACACGTCAATGCATGTTATACATCTTTAAACCAGATGTTAAAATGTGCAGTGAATGATATAAATATTAAAACTTTTCTGAGAAGGTGCTACTTTTTAAAAACTGTGTAAGGATATAGGAGTTAAACTCAAGTTTATTAATGTATTTTGTTAAATAAAATTTAATTAAATACCAAATCAAAATATTATTATTGTTATGAATTTAATGCTAAGAGTGAGATTTTAATATAGAGGATGCAAAAATTGAAATATAAGAAAATGGTTGAATGATTCATGTTTTTAAATTTCGAATCTTTTCTGATCTGAGATTCGAGGATTTTAAGGGTTTTGGTTTTCCCGACTCTAATTATTACTATTAAAACTATTCATCTCACTGAGTATTCACTTATATTTCAATGATTATATACAAACATACTTAAGTACCATCTAGTCATTATATACAAAACTATTTTAAGTTCATGATTCAGAATACGAGGAAAATTTTTTAAGTGTATGAATAGATTTTGCCAAAAAAAAATATAAATAAATAGCACTAACAAAGTTATTTTTTGAAATCTATATAAATTTCTTGTAATTTTATAATACATTTTCTAATTCATTAATTTGGGGGATTTATATAGTGACGTTCTAGAATTCAAAAAAATATTAATGGCTATATTTTTTCCCCATTTCTAGTTGTGTTATCTTATGTATTCCCTTAAAATTATTTTCATATTCATTACTCAAAAAGAAAAGAAAAAGCTTCGAACAATTTTAAAATTACGTTTTTAATTTTTTATTGAAAAAAAAAGTTAAAAGAGAAAAGAAATTATTCTCTAAAACTTTTCCTTACTATGCAAAAAAATCGGTTAGTTTTCTCAAATATATATATATATATATATATATATATATATATATATATATATATATATATATATATATATATATATATATATATATATATATATATATATATATATATATATATATATATGAAGTCAAGCATTTTATAGCAGAAATTTATTTTACAAATTACTTAAATTCTTTGGCGCCATCTAGTAAGCTTATAAGTAACTATTTTCTTATTAGCTACTCAAGAAGAGAAAAATTTTAAAATGATTTAAAAATTGTTGATCATAAAATTAAAAAACATTTTTTGAAATAATAATTAAATGGAGACAAAGGAATTTCAGTAATTCTAAAAAATTCTTGGATTTTTTCATTACAAAGAAATAATTAACCATTTTTAAGAATTTTCAGATACACGAAAATCTACAGCCAACTTATATAAAAGATTTTAAAATATTTCTTACATATTTTACATTTATGATCTCTTTTTACAAATACAAAAAATTGTAATGAAACATGATTTTTTTATTAAAATATTGCATAAAACTATTTTCAGCTCATAGAAAATTTGAAAGCCAAATTATATTTCCCTATAAACAAATTTTAATATAAATCTAAAAAGAAATTTACAACTAAGTCTCATCTCACATACTTCATTTCAATATTACTTATATTAGTCAGAAAAGTCAGACACATACACATATCAAACTGTTAAAATTAATAATACTTCAAAATATCAAAATAACTCAAGTATTTTTATAATATTACTGTAAAGTGAAATATTTCCTTTATTATTTTTGCATTACAGAAGGCAGTATGTTATCATGTCAACTTTTAAGCAAGAAAAATATAAAAAAAATTTCAAAGGTGCAAAAAGATATGAATAATCAGGCTTAAGTTATTACAAATGTCAAAAAATTTATGGAATGCATGAAGACCTTCACAAGACAACAAATACGTAAGAACAGAACTTGAACAGAGTTGTAACCACTCCTCGTTTATTGTTATCATTATATTTTTTTACACAGTCGTTTTTTGTATTTCTGAAAGGTATCTACATAATGCCATCATTTATGATTCCTTAAAACGCTTTGTCTTTTCCATTTACTGTTAATAGGTATACAGGTAACCCTCCTATAACAAGGTAATTAGGTTCCTAGAAAATGCCGTGTTGTGTGAAATCGTGTTGTATGAGACCCAGAACTAGTACAAAAAGGGGGGTTACGTTCCAAAAACTTATTAAAAACAAATTTTTTTTTAATTCGACAAAACAACTTAATTTTTATTAAATAATAAATGTATATCCAACAGAAAGTAAGAAAAAATATATTTTAATCTAACGCAACCCTAATTTAATGAATTTATTCGTCGTCACTGCTCAGTACAATCAACCGAGAACGTTTTTTGGGTGGAACGATATCGCCTTCACTTTCAGAACTTTTTTCTCTATTTAAAGTTTTTGTATGTTTTCCCCTCTTAAAAGAATCTGTAATCGAACTTTGCTGACTAGTTCTTACTAGGTCATTGTAAATTTCGCGGTATGGAGTTAAACAGTTTTGCCGCTCACTTTTGAATTTTCGACTTCTTTCCGTGGAAGGATCTGTTTTCAAGAAAAATGTCTCGAGATTTTCCGCTAAGCATAGGGCTTCTTGTAATTCTTTTAATGTTAAATTCTTAACTGCACAATCTTCATCAGAGCTAGCGTCCTCAAAATCTATTTGATTTGCATCCAGGGATGCCATTTCCATCAAATCCGCTTCGTCAACTTCTTCTTCCACTAATAATTCTTGAATGTCTTCAGTAGCCATATCCGCAAAACCTTTGCCTCCGATTGATTTAGTGACTTTTAATATGGCACCAATTTCGTTTTCTGATGTTTCACGCATGTTTTCTGTTTCAACTGAAGAGGGCTATATCTTCTTCCAACACGCATTTAAGGTTGATGTTTTTATTTCTTTCAGCGACAAAGATATGATTTCGAAACAGTGCTTGATTGAAAATTTTTTCCAAGCTTCCATTACGCTAATTGATTCCGAATCGGTTGCGTCTAAAATCTACTGTAAGGATCTTCTTATATAATACGTTTTAAAAGTTTTAATTATTCCTTGATCCAATGGTTGGAGCAACGAAGTAGTGTTAGGTGGTAGGAACACTATTCTGACGATGGGATGAGTCAAATATTGTGGGTGGCATTGAGCATTATCTAAAAGTAACAGCACCTTAAAGCTCAAATTTTTCTGTCTTAAATAACGCTCAACGCTTGACACAAAAAAATTTGAAAACCAATCTTTAAATAAATTTCCTGTTACTCAAGCTTTTGGATTTGCTTTCCAGTATACCGGTAAAGTGTTTTTATTTACATCTTTTAGCGCACAAGGATTCAAAGATATATAAACTAGCAAGGGTTTTGTCATGAAGTCCCCCGATGCATTACTGCACAAAAGGAGCGTTAGACGATCTTTGGACACCTTAAATCCGGGTGCAGTTTTTTCTTTTTTCGAGATAAAGGTTTTACTGGGCATTTTTTTCCACCAAAGCCCAGTTTCATTGGCATTGAAAACCTGATCTGCTGTGTATCCTTGTTCGGCTATAATGTTTTGAATTTTTGCTGGATACGTCCTAGCGGCTTCATGATCAGCCGACGCAGACTCTCCTTGGATTCTAATGCTATGAATTGCAAAAAGCTTTTCGAATTTTTCAAACCAACCTTTACTTGTCACAAAACCTGGGTTGGCAGTGCATTCTCCTTGTTCTTTAAGATGGTTGTAAATTTTTAGTCCTTTTTGTTTTATGATATTGCCATCTAATGGAATTCTTTTTTGGTAACAATCATCAATCCAAATGCTGAGTGCCTTTTCCATTTTTTCAATTATTGGCGCTCTGGGGCATGTTAATGTTTCCGCCGACCAATAACAAGCTCTAACATTGGAACAAAACCGTGTTATAGGATGACGTGTTGTAGGAATTTTCTCGCAATTTACGAATCGTGTTATAGCGAAACCGTGTTATAGGAGGGTTACCTGTATTTCCTTTCATTTAATCTTTAAATTAATCTTATGATTATTTAACTGCCAAGAAGTCAGATGTAAGCAATATCTTCATCAATTACATCTTAGTAAAATTGATTAAAAGTACTCAAATTGTAAAAAAAAATGTAAGGAAAAGACATAATTTTAAAATTTAATTACGAAAAAACAATTTTTCCCTTAATGAGGAAAAATAAAAATCGTTAATTTAAAACTTTATTTTTAGTCATTCAGATATCATTTTATGTTTGGTTTAAATAAGATTAAATAGCTTTTATTTGATTCTTTTGCATACCTTCCTACACTGTTGGCCATTAAAATTGCTACACCAGGAAAGTGGCACTACACGCACGTGAGATTTGCATGACAGGCAGAACTTGCTGTGATATGCAAATGATTAGATTTTCAGCGCATTCATACAAAGCAGTAGTGACATCTACAATGTGTATAAAACCAGAGATTTGACAGCAGTTTTCTCATACTCAATTTCCGTTTCAACGTTGTTTTCGGCTAAGAAAGTTGTTGTAATACCTCGTGTAAGAAGAAGAAATGCCAATCAGCACGTGTCTGACTTTGATCGAGGAAGGATTATAGCCTAACGGGATTGCGGTTTATCGTACCGCAATATTGCTGCTCGCGTCGGTCGAGACCCCATGACTGTTAGCAGAATATGGAATCGATGGGTTCAGGACAATCATACGGAACGTCATGCAGGATCTCAGCGACCCCCCATCACTAACAGCAGGGAAGACAGACATCTTATCCGCATGGTCACAAGGGATCGTACAGCCATATCACGAACCCTGAGTCGAGAAATGGAGTCATTTGCAAGGCAACAAGTTTCTGCTCGAACAGTTCGACGACGTTTGCAGCAACATGCAGATTGTCTGCACGGCGACCATGGCTTCGGCTACCATTGACGCTGCGTCACAGACAGGAGCGCAGTCAATGGTGTGATCAGCGACGAACCTGGACGCGGGAATGGCATCACGTCATCTTTACAGATGAATCTCGGTTCTGTATACAGGACCATGATGGCCGCATCCGTGTTTGGAGGCAACGTGGAGAACGCGCATTGCCAGCCTGCATTGGACATCGCCATACTGGCCCATCTGCTGGAGTGATGTTATGGAGTGCCATTAGATACACGTCTCGATCACCTCTTGTTCACATTACCGGTACTTTGAACAGCAACCGTTACATTTCCGATGTGATAAGGCCCGTGGCTCTGCCCTATCTTCGAGGCCTCCCTAATGCTTTGTTTCAACAGGATAATGCACGACCGCATGCTGCCCGTACTGTTCTGAACTTCCTTGATACAGAACAGGTTCCACTGTTACCCTGGCCAGCACTTTCTCCTGATCTGTCACTTATTGAGAACGTGTGGTCAATGGTTTTCCGAGAGATTGGCACGCCATCACTCACCATCCACTACTGTCGATGGACTGTGGCATAGTGTTGAAGCTGCATGGACTGAGATCCCCGTACATGCCATACAATCTCTGTTTGACTCTATGCCTAGGCGGATAAATGCTGTTATTGCAGCTAGAGGTGGCTGCTCTCGGTACTGATTTCTCAAGATCTATACATCCTAATTTCCTGTAAATCTTATCACTTGTTCTTTACACTATAATGTATGTGTCCAATAAATATCTTTCTGTTATTTGCATTCCTTCTTGGTGTAGCAATTTAAATGGCCAGTAGTGTACTATGCTGTTAAAAACTTATTCCTTATGTCACTTAAATATTTACAATAATTATCGTTTCGATGAATATACTAAGCAAAAACCTATTGTTAACTACATTTACATAATATAATTATACCATTATTGTGTCTAGAAATAAAACTGCATTTTTAAGAGCGAAAAATGCAAAGCTTGTGTGATTCCTCTCATATTGAACAAACTGAGGAGTAGTTTAATGGAAACAATAAATTTTAATGATTAGCTAATCTAATTAATAATAAGCATATATGCCTATCAAACGAATAACAACGTAGTACATTTAATGAGTAGGTGCTTCTTTGAAGACCTTGATTGGAATTAAAGTATCCACAACTCCAAACATTTATAATCGAAAACTTATTTCCATGGATTTACATAATCAATCTCTCAGAAATCTTTCAGGTTATGCACTTTGAAATGTATTAACATGTTTATATATTTTTAAATCTTAAAAGAAAAAAGATTTTGAAACATTACAAAATTGATAAATTTCTGCTTAAAAATCTTTTTTTAAGATTTAAAAATACTTAAACATGTTTAGAAAAAGCTATTAATATAAATAATTTATATTAATAGCTAGTGTAGTTAAATAAATTTAACAACTTTTATGCTGTATAACAAACGATACTTCGGTCTGCTTAGTAGTACTAAAAAATTGAAAAACAATGGAGGTAACATGCTTATAAATAATTTATCATTATAATGTACTGTTATTCAAGAAATGTGCATATACTTTTGAAATTCAATTTTTCTCCAGATATTTCGATTTCATCCTTTTATTTCTAATAGGAATTCCTGTTTCTCTAATTTGTAGCACTTGTGTTCTTTTTCATTATTGTATCGTCAATTCTTCTGTACTAGGAAGCTATCACTTTCACTACTGCCGATAGTTGTACATTATCAGTTAAATACATTTTGCCAGAACTTTTAAATAGTCTGGCAATAAATAACCCGCCATGTAGTAAAACGGCTTCTAATGAAGGCAAGGAATTATTGACAATTTAGAATTTTTGCTCGCAAAGAATGCCAATCAAAGAGTCCCACAATAAAAAAGTTTCTTGGAATAATTAAAATGTACTTAAAAGTTCCATAATTTTTTTCAAAAGTATATTTCTAGTAACAGCAGAATCTGATTACAATTTTCTAATTTCATGACAAACGAACGTTTGGTATGAGTTTTTGAGTTTGGTATGAGCTGTAGTATACATTTTGTTTTTAATAGTAGTAGTCAGTTAAGATCATAGAGCTATAAAAGAAATGAACTAAATAAATTTTGTTTATTTAGCTTACTTACTTCTAGAAATTTTAATTTCACAATCTATCAGTGTATTAATAAAGTGATATTCTTGGTAAAAAGCATAAAAATGAAAAATGTGAATATAGCAGGTAAAACATTTAAACATGAACGCAACTTCAAATGCTAGCATGAATTACTATTGACAAAAACTTTTACACGAGGAAGAAATGCAAATAACAAAATGATATCTGATAATTACACTCTAAAAAAAGAAAAGATTAAAATTTCAAGAAATTTAAAAAGCATATATCTTGAGAAATCAGTACTAAAAATATCCATATCAATCAGAAATACCAGTACTTGTAAACATGAACATTGAATCAAAAAAGATTAATGACATGTAAAGGTACAGCTGTCCATCTAGCTTCAAAGATGCCACAGTTCTTTAACAATAATAACTGAAGATGTTTCCGAGTTATGGCTCAGCAACAACTGATAAAACGTTTTTATTGGGAGAAATTTAGAAACAACGCAAGCCAGAGCAACAACGGAAAATTTTCTTTACTAAGAAAATTCCGAACATTAAGTGCAACATATGTTCGTGCATTATCCTGCTGAAGCGCTGCGTTTCGCAGGACTTAGAAATAAATAAGAGCCCCTCAGGACTTAACACAACAGAAATAAAAGTTCAAAATGTCATCAATGCGAATAAAAGGTGATCCGAATGTGTATTCAAAGGCTGTCCATACCATCATATCAAGTGATGTAGTAGTATGATAGTGTCAAGAAATGAGCCAGTATGCGATATTCATGGTGCTGTAAGTAGTGATAATACATCATTGTGTCACTCCTACGTGCAGCTTCGTAGTTGATCACAGTAATGAAGGTGCTCTTACCTATGGTGTAGAGCCAAGGGTAACCGAAGCAAGGTACCGAGCTGACAGTCCATTCTGATGCACACATTATCGATGTATTCATGCAGACACTTACTTGACTCAAGGCTCGGTATATTGCTATTCAATCCGTAAGATTAGGTGAGTGACATGTTCGTCATCTTGACTATTAGTATTAAAGGACTGCTGAAATCCATCACATCATTCCATATGATCCTGCTAAACCCATCAATTCTATATTTCTTAGACAATCATAGGGTTTTGATCGATGTGAGCATTAATATTGAGATGCGATAAATCACAATCCTTGTAAGTAACAAAGAGACCTATATCAAAATCAGAGAAGTTCTTGAAAGATTTTTCCTTCTCATACGAGATATGACAGCAACTTTTCACCAAGTAACAACGCTCAAATGTTGTTTATGTAAGAAACATCTGCTGTACATTTCTTTCATTTAAACATATTGTAGATGTGTCTCCCATTGCATATTTTACGTAAAGGCTAATTACTTGCATATCATTAGTACCTTCTTGTAAATTCCATATGAGTTGCGTGTCGCCTGATTAATATAGCAATTTTTATGGCCAGCAATTTAAATGTGGGCAAATGTAGGATTATTTTATTGCATAATTCGATTTTGGTCAATTCCAAAATTTGCACTTAAATTAACATATTTCTTAACTTATTATTATTTACATGATTGATATTTATGGAAACTTTATATTTTTACAAAGTATATATATTTAGAAAAGTGTTTTTAGTAAAACCAAATATATTTTTTCTTTTTAAATTGAAACAAATGAAAAATATTAAGCAAACCTGCTTGAGTTTAATTTTTGTGTTTCTCCTTATATTCTTAATTTATCTACAACAATTCTAAATTTGAAAAGATTATTAATAAAACAGTCATTATTTATGGAAAATTTATTTAAATTTTTGAATTTTTTATGTTGGTAATTCACTTAAATCGCTCCTTTTTGTTTTTAAAAGTGATCTAAAAAATTAATATTCAGGCACTGTATAGAATGTTATAATAAATCATTTTTTCAATACGTTGTTCTTCTCTAATTAAACAAACGAGGCACTAAAAATGCTCTAAAAGGATATCAATTATTAGACGAGGGTTGCCAGAGAGTTATTTTTCTAATTGTCTCTCTAATAAAATTGCCTTAATTACCCTTATAGCATTATCATTATCTGTTTAACCTCAATAACACAGAAAACAACAAGTTAGTATAAACGATAGTTAAATCAGAATTCTCATAAAGTCACATGCTTAAATAAAATATGCATTTATGGGGGCATGGGCTACTGTAGCTAAGAGGTAACACCACGTTCTTCACAGTGAAAGGTCCCTGGTTTGAGATCACAGCCATTCTTGAAAGTCACATTATATACTGGGTTTCTACTCTCAGCGTCTTCATATTTTGGGGTTTTCCAGAATTGTTATCATAATTTCCTTTTGCAATGAGAGCATAAGCTTCAGTATTTATCAGATGTGTTTTCCCCAAAACTAATATGCTGCAGATATTTAAAAGAAATTTTAAATATCTTCAGATATGATGTTATTTGATAATTCATGTTACTATTAGTCACATTCGCTTCCTAAAGTTGAAAGTATCCTGAGAGTTTGCGTAATGTATAACACTGAAAAGTCTGTGAGTACTGTATGATGTATCCTAAATCGCTGCTACTCTACAACTTTGTAACTGACTTTTATTCTTTTTTACCTCGCATGGTTTTAAAGGTAGTACCGGCTTAGTAGGAAGGCAGGCTAGAGTTAGGACTGGTTAATTTCCGAATCTTACCCTTTGGACTACTGCAAATCGTTTCATCTTGTAGCGAACAGTTATTTTCCTGTACATAAACTAAACTCTCTTGCACGATAGCCCATATGGTGACTAAGGCTCTCAGTGTCCATATCTGTTTTCACAAGATCAAGCGTCCTGGGATGCGAAGCATACGTATGAGTTAGGTAGTCAATCTAATGCGAAATCCCCAATGTTTAATTCCCAAGCATGCTTGGTACTCAGTTTTATCGACCCACTATATATATAAAGTTGTTTTCCTATACATAGACATCTTTACACCTTTATTATGACCATAACTGTTGACGTTTTGAAGTTACAGGAATATGAGAAGAATTTAAAGGACATCCTATACAAATGAATTTAAATTACATTATTTTAAATTTAAATAAAAGCTCTTTTTTAATCCATTTATTTAAATTATCATGCATGCCTGTGTGCTGGCTTGGAACAAATATGTTCAAGAAATTATAATCGGCAATATGAGCTTACAGTGTCTGATTCATTGAAAGTATTTTTAAGCTGGTTTCAAAGATATTTTTCATTAATTATAATAGTAATTAATTAAACAAATATATATTTTGCAATTATTTAAATTTGAAACTGACCATGAATTACTTACTTACTTGCCGTTTCGAAGCTGAACGCAGAATTTCCCTAGAATATATTTTCGTGCTAAATTTTATTAAAATTACTACACGGTATTAATCATTAATGTAAAAAGGTAAAATTGATTTAATATTATTATTATTTATTTAATTAATAAGTTTCCAGCTGCAAACAGAGAAAAAATTGGAAAAATGGAATTATTAATAAATTTATATGATAAAAGTTGTAATTAATTAAAATGATTAATTTTCCTATCACTCATCCACACACACACAACTCAAATTTCGTACAATTAGGAAAAACGCAATTTAAAAACGGAAATTCTCTCTAACATCAAAATAGTATATATTTCTGGTAATGTTTAAATTACACATGTAAAAGGGTTATTCGAGTAGAGGAAGAAAAAGAAAAATCAAACAAGAACGCAGAACAAGAAGTAATATATTGTCTTCGAAAGTTGAATCAAAGCATTTGAAAACAAAATCATAACAAATGGTAATAGAACTACCAAATACCTTTAAATATTTGCAGTGTCTAAACTCCAAGTAAGGAAAAACATATACTCTGAAATAAATATTTAATTCATTTCTATAAGAATAATTAAAATTTATTTATCTTATAATAAGGCAATTTGCTCCCCATTTTCATGAATAATTAATTGTAAACTTTAAAGAGAGTTAATTTCGACTGTCATACATCAAAGGCGTGTTCTTAAATCAGGTGCTGT
Source organism: Latrodectus hesperus (assembly GCA_037975125.1). Taxonomy (NCBI): domain Eukaryota; kingdom Metazoa; phylum Arthropoda; class Arachnida; order Araneae; family Theridiidae; genus Latrodectus; species Latrodectus hesperus. Next base: position 35,174,315 of record CM075859.1, read on the forward strand.
AGAAATAGCAAGTAGTATGTGCGATAATGCTAATATATATTAAGAAACAACCTTTATTCTCACTATTTGTAAATGAATTGATTACTATTGTTAATCTGAAACACTAGTCAAAATAAAAACTAGTCCATTTAAAGTAGGTATCTTGAAGTTCTAACTTCCATTTGAGCACCACCATAACTCTTAATTCATTAAGCTTATAGTTTTATAGTTTCTTCTGGTAGCTCATCCTAAATTTTTATCAAAAGAGAGGCGAATTTGTCCATGAGGAAGCTTTCTGTAGTTCCTATCTTCTTGAGGATATTCTCAGGGGAAAACCAAAAACGAATTAAAATGAAATAATAATATGAAACACTTTTTCTGTGTTATGAATAAATATTTTTATGTTGCATGAAATCATAACTCATATTTTAGAGAATTAATGAAAAAATATATCGCTCGATTTTGTAAGTGAAATATTACGCTTAAAAAAACTTAACAAAATGATTTTTATAAAAAAGGTTAGAAGACTGGAGAGAATCAAAAACATTATTTGTGTTTCATTAAATTTTTCAATAGTGCAGTTTATGAAAACAAATGTACAAATACATTCAACAGATCTTGAATTGAGAAAATGTTGAGACTTAACAAAGTATATTTGAAATATTTTCTATAAGCATTTTGAACAATGAATAATATGGGAGAAATTCTTGACTTATATCATTTATCATATTGTATAAATTCATTTCTATCTATTGAGAATTTTTGTTCTAACCAATTTTATCGAGCAAAATGCATATTTAGAACTTTATCGCCACAAAATAGAATCTTCAAAAGGAAAATATAAAATGTTACAAAAAGAGTTTGAAGACAGTACTTCTTCAAGAATAACGGATTTTGAGTGGTTTAAAATATTCAAAAAAAGCAGAAAATTTATTGAAGATTAACAACACAAGGGAAAATTATTATCATGAATTAATGGGGAAATGTTGACCAAGTTTGACATTTGGTGATTAATGATCAGTACATAACAGTTCATATAGGAATTCCTTTAATAATCACTTGAACTTTCTCAAGCAATTTTGTGGAATTTCGGTAGTTATTCAAAGAGATTGCTCTAAGTTGTAGAGGAATACTTGAGGGATATTGCACCACAACAATGGTTATTCATATAGTGTTGTCAATTTTAGGGAAAAGCTCCCCAAATACATTTCCACAAGTTCTGTTTCTTTTGGGGGGGGGGATAAAATAACATCTTTGAGGTTGATTAGATTGAAGAAAGTCACTACGAGTTTTCAAAGATTTTCATGTAAACAACGTCAAGACCTGGTTCAAGTAATGGGGGAAAAACAGCCATAATGATTACATTTGGATGATATATATTGAAAATAATGCGACAAATATACTGCAAAATAAAATATTGTGTTTCAAGAAAATAAACTCAATATTTTTAGACCCAGCGGTTTGTCTAGTCAATGGTTTTTAAAGATTTTATTTTCTTTCATTATACACACCCACAAATTTTTATTTTGTCAAGTTATTTTTGATCTCTTAAGTAATGACAAAAACGATACAATATTTGATGTTCGACAATTTGAAAAAAACAGTTATTGAAATATTTGTCATACACAATATAAACAACATTTGTAACACTAGAAAGCACAATGTTACAGATAAGTTTATAGCTTCACCTTGAACAAATTAATGGACCAATTAATTTTTAATATAATTCAAGTAGACATAGAATGTTGTAATGCAAATGCATCTTCAACAAGAACGACCATCATTAGGCATTAGAATATCCTGCTTACTGATTGCTCAACATATAAGTTCATTTATTAATGATTCGATAAAAAAATTTCAATAGTTTTTTTAATGATTTAATACATTTTTTAATAATAATACTATTTCAAATTATTTTTTAAATAGTTTCAGAAAATCTGTTTATTATGGCAATATACTTAAGGCTTAAAGTAATTTGCAGATTTACTTTATAATGAATTGAAAAGTTGTCCAATGTTTCCTTTTAACTTATTAATAAAACTCACAGTTGCAAACAAACAAGAAAGTTATTTGATGAAGAAAGATTCGAGTAAAAAATTGCTTACTATGACAGTTCTATAGATTTGAATTTCCAATGCATTTTAACCTCACTTTTAATAATGCACTATGATTGAAAATTTTTAAGAAATTAAGCAAAAACTGACGTTAAAAAATCATTCATGTGCACGATAGCGTGATGATGCAAGTGCTAATAAGACATTGAAGGAAAACTATGATTCAGATCTGACATCTTTGAATTATTTGACAGAGGATTAAAGACAAACTCCTTCAACTAGAAATAAAGTTAAGGCGTTTTTTAAAAATCACTGAACATAAAATATGCATTTTATGCTGTTGTGTGGTATACTGTTTTGCAAAGATTAAATCAAACAAGTTATCCAGAATTATATGGCACAATTAGATATAGTATCAGCATTTTATCAATTTTTAATAAATTTTGTGTAACCTGTTCAAATGAATTTAAGAAATATGAGGCTGAAGTCCTTAAAATTATGCTAGAAAAACTGATGGGGAGAAATTGGTAAGGCATCCTTCTGATTTAGTTGTGTTCATTGATAAACATTTCAACTGCTTTGGTGAAAGCCGGCAACTGCATTAAATATGATGAAAATCTTTAATTTTTCATTCTGTTAAAATAAATATTTGACTTATAATGTCTCAATATTTATCATAATAAAATGAGACTGATAAAATAATTATCTTTTTTAAATCATGAAGTTTTATTAGCATGCAATAAATGAAAGAAATAATTGAATACTACTATATATGAAATTAACTTTTGAGAAATTTAGATACTTTTAATTTAAAAATGTACTAATATTTAGTTCATGAGATTTAGGTGTTTCTCTTATAGATTGTTGTAGAAAGCATTTCAATATAAATCTTGCCAAAGCATTTTGTCAGATTGCATTTTTAATTCAATGGTTAAATGTGGTACTCTAAGTTAAGAGTGCTTTTAGTGTTATATACATAAGTTTAAAATTAAAATTTTGAATTAATTAACAAAAAATAGCACACATCAGTTCTATGCACTTAGAGAATAGATTAAAAAGCTTTTTTAATGCCTACTACATAGTCCTCAAAGCATAAGTGCATCTGGTTCTGCCTCTTGTTTACCTCTCTGCTGTTGCTTGGTAAGTGTGGCCAAACTGGAGAGATGTGTATATTTGACAAACAAGAAGCAGAATCAGATGTGTTTATGTTATGAAGACGATGCGGCATATATCGAAAAAAAGTTATTCAGTCTATTCACTAAGTGCATAGGTCTTATTCATGTTATTTTATTATTAATTCAAGTTGATAAAAAATTCTTTACCTTTTTTAATTATAAAAAATACTTTTGTCAAATTTTGGCTCTTCAGATATCCTATATCCTTTAAATGATGGACATAGAATTGTCAGAAAATTAATAAAATGGACAGAACGATATTTCGTCTGACCATTGGAGGGGGGGGGGAAGACTTTATAGCTACTTTAGGTTCTAGTTCTTGTTATATATCTATAATGAGGTGAAAATTTAAATATCTTCAAATATTTTGGTTGTTCTTTATGAAAGTAAAGAAGCAGAGCAAGTTCCCCCAAAAAAGTTTTTGTACCAGGTCCCAATTAGACTAAGTCAAGCCCAGGGTGCTTTATATGCTTTAGTAAAATTCTGTTATCCTGTTATTGTTCAATGATAATTTGTATATAATTAATTATAATATATCTAATTTTTAGATATGATTTTTCATTTTACATAGTTACAAGCAAGAGCACTCTTTAAAATAGATTTAATTAAAAAAAAAACTCACTAAATTGAAACAAAAAAAAATCTAACAAGCATACGAACAAAATATGTTTATTTATAACAAAACAATAATAAACTAAACATAAGAAACATTATTAATTATGTACTGTTTTCTTCCATAAAGTAGACACTTGTATTCCAGAAAATAAAGATGGTTATAAATGATAATACGCTTTGCGTTTTTCTCAGAGGAATTTTTATTAGAAATATAATTAAAATGATATAAAATCCTTTGTATTCCAGGTAATTACATGTCCATTAAGAATATGTTTTTATAAACATAAAAATACTTCAGTACTTCAAAGTGGTTTTCATTAATTATTTTTCGAGCTCTCTTTTTGATCCTTTTCTTCCTCTGCACTTAAATCCGCTCTGAAAAATATACGTGCACTGCTCAAAGAGTAATTCAGGAGATCAAATTCCTGAAACAGAAATAGATTTAAAATAGTTAGATTATTGTAGCTTTTTTACGTAAACTAAATAAAATACAGAGCGAATACAGAACTGATATAAACAAAATCAAGAATGTCTTCTTAAATGTTGACTAATCGATGACAGAAGAAAAAATAAAATTTCAAACTAACAGTATTTTATTTGTAATTAACAGAATGAATTCCAGTACAAATACAGGTTTTTAGTTAAATTAATACATTTATTAAACAGTTTCAAAAATATTTAGAAACATTAGGTTTAAAAATAGCACTTAGAATTTAAATTAACAATGAAGTAAATGTATTGCTGAAATTATGGAAATACAGAAATTTCTAATATCACATAGCATTAAGTTCATCTGAAAAAAATTCAACTCAGTCTAATTTCTTTTTCGTAAAATTCATATTAGCAGTTAAATCAAAATCATATAAAGCTATAAAGATAAACTGAAAATAATGAGCAAGCTTTATAAACTATACACCATAAATATTATTTAGATCCAATGTAAATTGCTGCTTAAAGAACATTCTGAAAAATAAAGTTGTTAATATAGAATAAATAATGTAAAAATCTAAAAATAAATATATCTAATATATATGAATAAAAAGAGCTTTTATTTTACCTGTTGATATATTTCTAATCGCCTGCTTGTCAAATTCATTGTTTCTAATAGTTTTCTGTCATCTTTCCCAATGGCAGAATTTTTCTGGAGATGTACTTCTTCCTAAACATGAGTAGTATGCAAATATTAAGCAGCATTGATTTTGTAAAAAAAAATGAATAAAAACTATTGTTTTAAATAAGTACTTCAAGGTTTACAATTTTTCTTTCATTATTTTTGATATCATGAAAATTAAAGCTTTATTTTAACTTTTTTTATTATCACTTAACTAATATAACAAAATTTCTATTAGAAGATCCAAAACATGCTTAATTAATTAATATTCCTACAAATGAATAAAAAACAATTTTTTAACTAATAAGAGAAATAACTCTCACCCTATCTTTTGAATACTTTTCTTTAACAGACTGAAACCAATGAAGTGAATCAAATTGCTGATAGAGATTGAGAAGCTTCAATATATAAGCAACTCCTAAAAATAAAGAAGTCCAACAGAATATTTTCATTGTATTTATAAACATTCATCACTAAGAAAACTAAAATAATTATGCTAACTTTACTGACATTATGCTTTTAAAATAATTTTTATATAATATCACAAAAGGTTCTTAAATTATATAAATTCACAGTCTTTGCCAAATAGCATTGATTATATACATTAAAATAACATAAAAGATATAAGCTAGATAACATACTCACCCATTGCAAAACCATCATCAGTGAATGCAGCTCCGATTTTATTTTTTCTTGAAAGCTTCTCTTTACTAGAAATTGATTGTTCCACAAAATTTATCGTCTAAAAAAGTCATAAAACCAAATATATATATATATATATATATATATATATATATATATATATATATATATATATATATATATATAACATGTATTATATACATAAGCAATTTTTATTACCAAGGCAGGAACAATAACAAAAAAATTTTTCATGTGACCACTTTTAGGATCTTGGAATGCTGGGCCAAAAGCATCAACAAGTAACTAATAAATAAAAATTTCCATCAAATGACAAATAATTTATCAAAAACATATATTGATAATTTTTATTAATGCACAACACAAACTTTGAAATATTCTGTGCCTTCTGAAAAATTTTTCGTAAGGTTGCTGATAACAGAGTCAAGCTTTGAGGCAGCTGATATAGTTTCTTCAGAAATGTTTTCTTCTTTGCATAGTTCCGAAAATTCGATGATGTCATCAAGATCAGGAATGAATCGAATAGCATTACTGCAACAGTGCATGCCTCCTGATCTTATCATTCGAACAAATCCCATAGCATTTCCTAAATAAAAAGTATAGATTCAGAGAACAAGAGTGTAACATTTTGATTAAAAGTGAGAAGAAATTTAGTAATTAAAAATCATTAGCTGGAAAACATGTCACAACACTACAAAACAAAATTTATTTTATGCAAAATAAAAGTTATAGATAAAACGTAATTTCGTTTTAGTATCTGCACTTATTAAAATTTTTCAAACCAATTTGGCTAATGAGTAGGCGAAATTGATCCAAATAGCTTTGACCATCATCAGTTAAACCAAGTTTGCGAATGCCTCGGTGAAATTTTTCAGCTCTATCAAATGAGTACTGAAAAAGTATTATATAATTAACAACAAATATTTGTTTCATAATAAAAATATCATACATTATATGCAAAACTTTTTAGAAAGCAATTTTATTCTTCAGTTATTTATTTTATCAGTGATAATTAAGAACTTGCAATATAAGACTTAAATACAAAAATTAGTTGTGAGTGCAACATTTTGCACACACTGTACAACAATTTAAATTAAATATAATTATTTGGCATGAATTCTATGTTTTTAATATAAGACAATAGAGACTTTCTTACTTTTTGACCATTTTGAGATTTGTTTTCTTTGAAATATCGTAAATCCTAGAAAAAAAAAAGAATAATAATAATACCTAACTAAACTTAAAGTTTGTTAAAAACTTCATCCATAAATCTCAAAGTTTTCACATTGTAAATTAATAATAAAAACCTTTTAATTGATAGTTATACATTAAGACTTCAACTTACTATGTAGGTGATACAATAATACATTTATGATTTAAAATGACATCAATAGATAAAATGATATAAGTCATTTGTGTGATAGAAAAAAGTAGCTACATTTTGGGGGTTTTCATCCAAAAAACAGTTGCAAGAATATTTAAATCGGTATAACACTTTTATGCTTTCTGCAAATCAAAGTTATTAGCTGTTATAAAATAATAGTTTCAGCAAGTATATTACCCATTATACAAACTATAGTACATAAACTAGTATGTGTAGTTATAAAATGTAAGAGAAAATTTGTTGAACATTTGCTCATAATATAGATATACTAGGTAGATAGTTTGGTGCTTAAAAAAACATAAATTCAATTAAAATTAAACTTAGATTATATGTAAAGAACTGTTATACAATAACTTCAGTTTTAATACCTTTAATAAAAATGTCTTTTAATTAAGTCATTGTAGTTTTAATGCAGAAAATATTTATAATCCATAAAAAACTAACTTAATTGAGTACTTCCATATAAATATTATTTGACTTAATCATTTGAAATCTTATAATTACTATAATTTACAAAATAAGGAAACATACAAATAATAATCAAGCTTAAATTAATTTAATAATTAGTGAATAAACTAAATAACTACCTTAATTAGACGAGATTTTATATGTTCATCATAAAGAAATTGAGAAAATATCTGAAATTTTTTCCTCAAAAACTGATATACAAAATTAACCTGCAAAATAAAACATTCCATATAGTTTTTAAATTGCATAACAATATTCTGGAAAAAAATACATATTGAATAACTTACAGTTGTATTCATAACTCCTATTCCATGTGTTCTAATTGAATTTGCTATGTGGCGGATGTTAATAGTGTTCAGGTGTTTGTTATTACTAGACCGTTCAACAAATATCTGCATATAATTATTTTAATTAAAGTTAGTCATACAAAACACAACAATTGAGTTTTAAAATTTTGCAACAAATAAATAGAACTAAACATATAATTACTATAACACTAAAATTTCCCTTTTCTGAAAATCAATTTTGTTTAAATAGCTCAAAACAAAATATCAAAAGACATTTACTTTACAAATATATTTTTGGTAAATACTTAAGTATTGACTGAAATAGGATTAACATTAAAATGAATAACAGTTTTATACATGAGTAAATTATATAAAAAAAGAATTTGCACAATTGAAAACCATAAAATAAAATTCCTACATGAAATGTCGACAATACTTACTATAAAGGCATGAATGTATTTCTTTTTTAAGCATTCCAGACATAAAATGAGTAAAAAGTATCTATATACAAATTTCGTACAATTGTAAAACCTACAATATTTTGTTTAGAAACTATTTGTGGAATATTTTTAACGTTAATTAAAAATATTCCACAATGAATTAAAGAAAATTAATTTTCACTTACATTTGCCAGTGAGAACGAGAGTATAATGTGATCAATATTATAATGCCAATCGCATGTCAATGTGTAGTGTGGGATGAGGTTTCAGTAACCAACTATTAGTTTGAGAGTGATGATATGAATCTCTATATTTATTTCTCGCTACATTTGGCATTATATATTAAGTTTGTCAACTTATAAGTAATGTTCAACTAAGGTAAAAAGGCAAATGTTTTCGTGACTTGTTATAAAATTTCCAACACAATTTTTATAAAAAATATGTTTGCTTCTGAGAAAAATCTATTTCTTCACTCTAGCACTATCAACATTTTATATTCCCAGCAGTAAACATATTAAAAAACACATGAAACCTCAACTTTGAGGATTTCTAATACAATAAAAATAGCTCACTTACAGATACCATCACCGTGAGTCTAAACATAGTAACTTCTAAGTTGTTTGAGGATAAGAGATTTTCTATACTTGATCATATAATTATTTCAAATAGATGTTTAACTCAAATAACTTTTTTGTTGTCTTTAAATTCAACAGCCCACAGTAATATAGCTGGACTGGTAACATGCATTATTTCTAAAATAAATAATGTAGTGACCAATTAAACGCTATTTAACCCACATTAAGATCAAGAACAACGATAAGGAAAACAAATTTAGAAAACTGGCAATAATTTTCCAAATAACAGCAGCACTCAATATGAGATAAACAATAGATACATCACTAAAAAAATACAAAATATGGGGCCCATAGCATATGGATGTAAAAGATCCGACTAAAGTACCCCTTCTCTCAATGATATAAACTAGCTCATGAACATATTGATAACAGATACACGTTTTTGTTAGACAAGTCACAACTTCAACTAGTAAGTGCAAATGGTGGATTGAATTTGATTAATCAGACTTTCATCATTATTTCAAAATGAAGCCACATTATACAAATGAAATATTTGGCTGACATCTTCAAAATTAAGAACTCAAGTTATCAATAAGGAACCATGAAAGCTAGTATGCACTATCTTTATATTGTACCCACTGTTTAAACTGAAGCTATCAATAACAAAAACATATTGCTACTTAATAACATGGACTTTATTTTTTAAGCAATTCAGATGGACTTAAGGTTTTCAATCAATAATGAAATTCTTTAAGTTAAAAATAACAGCAGTCTCTAAAATAAATCGACAGAACTCTCAGAAATATTTTGGACAATTTCAGCAAAAAATTAGACTACCAAATTTATCCGGATATAAATCCCTTTGGATATCCGTGAGATGTGATAGGAAAATCAACTTGTATGTGAAATCTTACATTAGTACTTCTTACTTCTTAATAATACTTCTGTAATATTTATTTAAGAGACTTCTGAAAGATAAGCTTTTCACAAGAAAGAATGAGATGAAATAAAAGTAAAAAAAACAAATAGATTTGAAGAAATGTAATATAAATTAAGGAAAAAAATGTAAGCATCTAAACTTTAATCACTGAAAACAAAAATACTCTGTAAATTACTTATTAAATCAAATAAGAAATTTTTTTTAAATATTAAATATTTTAAGAGCAAAAAGAAAACTAAGCAGCAAAATAACAGTATATATCAGTAACGCCCTTTCAGAAATTACCATCCCACTCTCATGACTAATAAAATTTTGATTTTCAGCTTCATCAAAACTTCAATCGGAGAACTGAACTTGCTATTGGTATTATGCCATATAAAAAAAATGGGAAAAAATCAATAAATGTTTGCAAATAATATCAAGTAGGTCATTCCTTAAACACTGAAAATATGAGAAAAGTAAAAATCAATGTATGAAGTATTGAATAAAATACTTCACAAATTACCTGTAAATTATTTTATTTTGTGTGTCTGTTAAATTTTTATTATGTTATTAGAAATTGAAATAACATTTAAGGAAATAAAACAAACATAAAACACTTTCTTTCAAAATAATAAGTTTTTAATAAAGAACAATTTTCAGATAACTTCATTTGCAAACATCAAATTTTATTCAGTGCTTGTGTGACATGGACTAATTTCACAAAAATATCTTATATATATAAGATATTAGACACAAAACTGATTTACAAATTACAGAATAAGTTGGATTAAATTAAGATTTTAAAAGCAATATATTTAGTATAAATACTATACCTATCAAGATTTACAATTTAAAATAATTTATGGAATTAATATCATTCTTAATTGATAGATAAGTGAAAATAAGGAAAGTTTTAGAACAAGAACTTTCAGAAAAGTAGAAATAAAGTTGTCATTTAATTATTACTTCTTATAATTAAAAGACAAAAATATTTCTTAACTTATATCAATTAACAGCTTAATCTTTAATTCTAATTAGCAGTTTTTTTACAGCTTAATTTTCAATAAAGAAACTATAAGCAGATATTTGAAAATTGCAATTGTCACTTTTAAAATATTATGGATAATATATATTATTTCAGTCTAAAAAGTGAAAAAAAATATTTAACAAATGAAGAATTACAATAAAACATTGACTATTTATTAATTTCATAAATCGGGAATAAATAATCAAATAAAAGACATTATGTAATCATAAAAACCACAGTAAATCTAAAACGTACTTGATTATTTAAATTGTACAAATAGTTTGATACAAACAAATGAATGTTGCGCATAATCTCCAGCACATCCAGACCCTGTAAGGAATGAAATATTAAAACTAATTCATAGATTTAGTGAAGATTTTAATATCTTACAAAAGTAAAGAAAATACTAAATTGTAAGGCAAATACAAGACTAATTATTTTTATCTAGATAAAAAAAATACGCACATAATTTTAGATACCAACTGTATTTGATCTTTTATTACCAAACTTTGGAACCTGTACTCTAGGATAAATGGTAAACTTGTCTGGAGTATTATTTCAACAATATGGAAAATTTTTACAAAAAATAATTCAAATAAAAATAAAATACAGTTTTGATTTGTGTACTTAAATTTAAATGTAAAGAAAAAATATTCGGGAAGCAAATATAAATGCAGTTATAACAATCGATTAATAATTAGTTTCTAACTGTTCACATGGCAAAAAATAAAACTCTTAGCTTAAAAGAAAGGATAGCTATTTTTCCTTGGAGAGGATTCTCATATAATTGAAATAACTTATCAGGTTATGTAAGAAAACAGTTGCGAATCTCATTAAATAGTTACCCTCTCTGTCATAATTTTCACACTTTCTGTCATATTACAAAAATGGGAATGATGAGAATAATTTGAAAGAGCAGACTGTTAAGTGTTTTATTATGATAGTAAGACCATAAAATATAGCTGAAAAGTAGTTAATCATGATTTTTCTGCTTAAAATGATTATAAAACAATGAAATAACTAAAGTGAAATTTATTGAATTCGTCAGTACAAAAAATAAGAAGTGGTTAAGGTGAGAATAAAAATCCTATTATATTAAACTACCTATGGTAAAACGTTTTCCTTAAATAAAATGCACACACACAATTCATGTTATTATTAAAAAATATTACAAACTCAAATTTATACAAGATTTATACTCAAATTTATACATTATTTGCAAAAAATATACAACTGAATAAAACAATATATTACATAACTATGCCCTCAACTTCATTCAATAAAAATAAGTTATTAATCTGTGCTTCAATATGAACATTTTCGTATTAAATATAAACTATGCATATTGACAATCTGATCATATAGAACTAAATTTCAACCTCTTACATTATTATGCACGTATCATGTAAAAAATTATTCTGGATTAAAAGCCAATTTCTACAATATACTCAGTTTTGTCTATAACATTTGTCTTCTGAATTTAAAAATGACAAAGTTAAAATTTTGAATTGCAGAAGAGCATGTATTAATACAAGCAATCCTAAAATGTCAATGATGTTTTGCATTATTAGAGCATCTAGGAAATATTCTGAAAAAGAAAAGAAAATCAATGGTATATGCAGATATTGACATGGAAAGCTCTCTGCAGGCTCAATCTGCTCAGCTGAAAATAATAGCATTATAGTATTGTTCCAAATATATTTTATATGCTTACTAATATTAACACATGTAAAATAAGTCTTCAATGAAACATTATTCACATAGAAATACATACCTGCTCTAAAGTTTGACTAGGTAAATGAGCCTCAACTGTTTCCAGACAATATTTATGAGAAGCTAAGCTTCTCATTTCACCATAAGTTTTCCAATCATGTAGAGCTACAGTTGTCAAATTATAGAAAATTTTATCTAGATAATGTTCTACATAAGCTGAAAAATATAAAAAAGATTATATATGTATATATCAAATTGAAGTCAGTATATATTCTATTTAGATTAAAAAGTGCAATTCTGAATTGAATACCTTTAAAAGTCATCCACTGGACATAAAATTACTGACAATAAAATATTTGCAAACATAGAAATTTAAGAATATTTTGATTAAAAAAGTAGTAAATTAAAAGCAACAGTATTTTGAAAGTAAATTATTAAGTTGTCCTGGTTTCAAAAAAAGGTTTCTTCTCATTAATACATACACTATAATAAAAGTTCCTAATACAAAGATCTTATATCGAGTCAACTTTTTTGATTTAATGACTAAAGCCACCTGATCACTTCAGAGCCTAAATTTTCTGAGAAAAATTTATTATTAAGTAAAATCTAAGAGGATATTTTTCTCTAACCATGGCCATGTATTTTCTGTTTCAATGAGAATTGAAAAATTTCAAAAAAAGGTATTGCAATTTTCATGAATATGAATTGTTGTGAAAACATATTCATTAAATAAAAATAACTGACCATAAAATATTTATATAAATTCTTTCAGCATAAATTTACTTAGATTTTAGCCAACATATGTAAAAGAACCTGAAGTTCTAGTATATAATAAATACATAATCACACAATTTTTACATAAACATCAAGTAGTCGAATTATTGTATTTATTAAGAGTAATAAATGATATTAATTTTTAGGAACATGTACATAAGTTATTAAGTTTATATAAGTAATTATTCTTTTACTATAAAATAGATTTTCCATATTTAGGTGAAATTTTAATGTTCTGACTTTCTTAGCTTATTCTTCAAAATTATTAGCTAAAAAGAGAAATTTTCCTTTACCATGACAGCTTTGTTAATGAATAGCAAACGTTTAATAACTAATGTTTTCAGTGAGGTTAAAAATATAATTATTTAGTTTGTATGTAATTAGTAAGTGAGAAAATCAGTTACAATAGATGTGTCAACATATATCTAAAATTCCTTGTTGAAAATACATAATACTTTTACTTTCCCTAAAAATTTTTAAGTTTCTTGAGAAAATCATAAGATCTCTAAACATTGAAAACAATTATAAATAACCAAATTGAAAAATTTGCTCATTTAAACATTTTTAAGTACTATTCCTTTCCATATATTCTCTTAAAAATATATAAAATTAAACGTAAGAATTATTTAAAATTAAAAAATTAACTTGGGTATTTTTCATATTTAGGTATTATTGCAAACTGAGATTATATAATTTGAAATAAGTTAAAGTTACATTTTAACTGTAAATTATATATATATATAGCAAAATATACTATAAAATAAAGTACTACTATATCCAGTAGCAATTCAAAATTGCAGGTCTTTGATGAAAAATTAAACATATAAATGCAAATTAGATTCTTCCAAAAGTAAAAATAAAAAAAATGTAATATTTATTTCAAATGTTTTTGAACAGTTATTTGTTCCTATGTAAGACAAAGATTATGTCTTTAATTACATGCATACTTGAATAGCTTAGGTACAAATATGATGCTAACAATATTAAAAATATTCAAATAAAATTATGTATATGAAATCACTTTCTAATTACTTTAAATATAATGCAATATAGTGTGAAAAACAGTAATAAAAAATCACATGATCAAGATTGCTTATTTTTTTATATTAAGATGAGCAATGACAAAAATACTGATTTAGTACTGGTAAAATGTGCAAGAAATATTAAACATGTTGATATTTTACAGTAATTCTATACACACATGAAAACAAAGATAATTTCTTAAAAATGTTTGTAATGAAATTTTGGTAATGAAATTTTGATTTTCAAATGTATTATTAAATTTATGAATAATGCCAATTCAAAAATAGTAATAAAACGTTTTCACCAGCAATTATCATGCACTGATACAATGACTAAACAAAAGGAACTTATTAATAATTTTTGCATTTATATTAATTAATAATTCATTGATGATTTATACTAGTCCTTAGTTTGTTAAATAAACAATTTCAATGAACAGCATTTTTTTACATGTTTAACTGTCTAAATAAAACATTCTTAGCAGCTACTATCCAAAATTAGAAAATTCCAGAGCAATAACAGTACCATAACGTATTTTTTACCCTTTTTTTAAATATTTTCTTCTTTAATTGCTATATTACAACTTCAATATCTAAATTATATATTCAGAACAACCATATTAATTATATATAGCAATATAGAAAAATGCAACTAAATTTTTCAAAACTTATTAGATATTTTGTTATTTTAAAAATCTAATCATAATTTCAATAAATAGTAACATTTCACAATTATTCTCTTCATGGTATTTGTTTCATATATTTTGTGTTTGAATGCAGTCTCAAAAGCAACATAAAAAATAGAAGCTTCAGTTTTTTTAACAAATCTATTTTTCTTTTCCAAAGATACTTGATTAAATTTGTAGTGATTGTATTAATTAAACATGAGTACAATCATACATTAAAAGTGGCAGATTAAAATAATTTGTCATTAATTTTCGTGGTGTGCATATTTTGATGTAAACTTTAGAAATCAGTAAAGATACAAACGCTATTTTCCAGATGTTGATTAGATATGAAATACTTAAGGTTTGTTGATATTCGAACATTTTCTAATATCAATAGATTTACATGCAAAAACATTTATCTATAACATGAATAGTAAGTAAAAGTCTAAATATTAAGTAATTTTAAAGTACAATCCAATTTAAATAACATAAAATTTTTAAAAAAAAGACAGTAAAGCCTTAATACACGATTCCATATTATATAACAAGGCAAAAATAAATATTTAATTCTGCAGTGAATGTGAAAAAGTAAAGGGATGTAAAATATTTTGATTTGAATGAATTTTTTTATTAAAGGTATTAAAGGTATTAAAACTGAAGTTATTGTATAACAGTTCTTTACATATAATCTAAGTTTAAACCAAATTTTGTAAAAAATATGATTAATTAAAGTATAATTTTACATAAAAATTATTAATTTAAGCTTAAAATTAATGACTATTGACAAATAATTATAGATAATACAATTATGAATAACTAAAACAGTTGAGTATAGATTATCTTAACTACATGATATTTCATAGATCTTAAAATCATAATATGTTCAAAACGCTGCTTTGCACCATGAAATACGGATTTACATTCTGAACAGCTAACAAGATGAATAAGACATGAAATGCATGAAAATTCCCTTTAGCAACTAAGTCATTAAATACTTGAGGAGGAAATTCCTTTATGCATATTCTAATAGATTTCCTATCGGCTTCACATTGCGAAAGCAATAAGCATCTTAGCTGCAGTGAGCAAAAACATTATTTCTAAAAAAATCAAAAAATATTACAAATATCATTGCTAAAACAACTCCACAAAGAGAAGATATAAATAAAGTGGAATGTGATATTATATGTACTTTTCTCTACCGAAGAAGCATTATCATAGATGACAGTTCTTAAAAAAGAAAAAAAAACTCACATGCATCCATTCTGAAAAAAGAGTTTTGAAATGATGCATATCATAGAATAAATAATTTTACAGAGTTCAAATCCTTACATAAACCAATATCCTTATATAACCTTCAATCCATTTTGTACTCAATTAAAATCAATAAAAAAGACTCAACAAGCAAACAAATAAAGAAACTTTTATTTATATAGAAATACTATCTGATAAAAATCAATATTAAAATAATATACATTTAGTAAATTTAAATGTTAAATTTATTGTAATGGATGTTTTGATTATAGTAAAGGTTCCAAGACAATAAAAATAGTTTTGAATTTTTTTATTAATTGTAATATTTAAAATATTGTAAATGAATTAAATAAAGAATAGAATTACTTACATTTTACACTTACACAGATGTTAAACAAACGAAGTGAAGACAGATTGAGAAAGTACATAAATTCTTTTCTTCCGATTTTAAATGGATTTCTATCATCTAGTTGTAAATGGTAATGACAATGCAAACGAAGTTCTGTTTCAATATCAGTGCATAATGGATCCAATAAATGCTGTGAAAATATTGCAGACTATTATATATTACAGACATATAAATGCACACACACAGATTAAAATGTAAGTATCTTCATATTTAAATGTTTTCAACTCATTCACTTTCCCAAATGATAAATAAATTCATCCAATTAATGTATACAAAATTAAAAATAACTTTGAATTCTCACATTTTTTATTTTTACACGAGCTGTTTTTTAAGCATTTTCTAGTTATGATTTAAAATAAACAAACCTCCATAATTGCATATGTACATGTGCTTTGTGATTAAAGTAATCAATGAATATGTAAATGCACAAGTGTAATTATACATGTACACTTAATCATATGAATGCAAAAAAAATTTGGAATATTTTATGTAAATATGAGGATTTTCTCCAAAATTCTATAATTTTTTTTACTTAACAGCAAAGATAATGTAATTTATTAAATTGATAGCATACTTTATCTAATTTTATGCATTCATTTTCAATATTCCTCCAAAAGTTTAAAAATGTAATAAAATAAATAAAAGTAAAATAACTACACTTCGATTTCATAGTATCCTGATAGATTTCACAGGTCATTAATAATAAATTCCGGAGGTAAAATCTTTTCATCAACTGAAATCATTGACTCTTCAAGCACAAGTATTGCTATTTAGGATTAGAAACAAGAAAAAAAATACTATTGAAAGTTATAATACAATAAGTAAGTTAAGACTATTTTAACAAAATTTGAGAAAATGGTTTATTAAAGTATTAAAAACTGATTTCTCTCATTTCTAATAAAAGTAAACAATATTTAAAAAAATTTAAACTCTTACTAAAGCAGTAAAAAATTCTTCACTAATGAGAATCATAAATGAACTAGTATGTTTTCCAAAACTGACTTAAAACAATTTCTTTAAACTTTAAAACATTAATAATACAGAGATAAGTTATAAATTATTAATATCTCGAAATTGTACCAATATGAAAAAAATTACGAGCTTTTATTAATTTTTATATATTAATGTAGCATAGAAATAAGGAAATGAAATTAAAAGCAGGTATATTGGACACAAATATTTATATATTTTCTCAAGGAAAACAGACCAAGAAATAAACAATAGCTCTCATATTAATCAATATTTATGCTGGTGAACCTCAGATTGTTAACCAAGCATTATACCAGTTTTCATAAATATTTGAATGAACCCATGAAGATTTTAAGAGTTTTCATATAATTATAAATTGATGAAGTTTACAAAGGACAATAAATACAAGTATTACAAATTTGAGTTTCAAGAAACTAAATATGAATCAGAATTAAAACATTTTGATGAAACAGCATATATAGAATAATATTCATGCAAAATTTTAGCACATTTCTGAAATATTCCTAGAGAATAAATTTTTTGCTGGCAAGAAACATGTCTTCAGTCACATATTGTATCATAATGAACTTGTATTTTTCCAGTTTATCAGGATTTTATAGCTCAAACTTTATACACTTTTGCAAAAATTTTCCTTTAGGCAGAATATTTGTGCACAGAAGACAAAAAGCTATATAAATTACTTTCAAGGATTTAAATAATACTTATTTTAAAATTTAAGATCCCAATAAATACACCAAATATTTATTATAATGAAAATTCACTCCATTTGAGGGCTGTCTTTAAATGTAAGAAAAGGATATTAAACATTTTTTTATATTCAATATATTAACAAACAAAACTTGATAATGCATAATTAAGCTATGTCGGAAGAAAAAATTCGTATTATATCAGCATTATTTATATAATATACATATTGCATATGATAGTATGTTATCATTATTCCATATTCTTAGTAATATAGAAAATCTAAAGAACTTGTACAACATGTTCGATTTGGTTACACTGTCCTTTCTTCATAGGATGCCAATGTCTTTTAACACCAGGGAAATGATGGGGTACATTTCTAGCTATTAAGCATTACAATGTATAAATATGCTTTCTTGGTCACTTTCTAATCCATCAAACATGCCTAAGGTGTGAGTGCAAGCTGAATATTTGAATTGCTTTCCTCACGTTTAAAAGACAATCTGCGATAAACAGTTATCAAACTGAAATGATAAATAAACATCTGTCCCTAAGGAAATATTTTGCACAATCTTTGTGTCTATACTTAGATATGCTGCGCTTGTATCGCCACAACAGTGGTTCTACATCTTAATGAGCAACTCTATAATTACTCTATTTTATTAGTGATCACATAATAATAAATATTGCTTATTGCTCATAGCAATGTTTCTCCTTTTTCCAATTTTCAACATTTCCAACACATGCATTCAGATGTTATAGTTTTCCTATATTGCTTTATATATATATACACTTAAAGATACACAATTTACATAAACAATATAAACAACATACATAACAATAAAATAAATCAAAACATGCTTTAAAGCACCAACCTTTTTTACTGTAAAATATATCTCTTTCTGAAATGCTGAAAGTAATACATGCGACTCTGATTCATGACGTGAAGACAAAATAGGTTTAACACAATCGTGTAATGCTGAAATCATATACTGAAAAATGAAAAGAATTAAAATTAACTTTCAATATCAGAACACATGAATCACAAGCTAAAATCCATTTATAAGCTACATAATACATTAAAAAAATGAATTTCCACAAAAATTACCATATAAATATTTAAATAATATACTATATTTTTATATGATTATTCATGAATAAATGAACTTTTTGAGTTTCAGAATATAAGAACTTTGCACAAAGAAATAACATTAATGTTAATTTTTTTCAAAATATATAAGTTATAGAGAACATTAGAAAAATATCTAGATAAAATTATAATGATTATATTGATATTTTGATAAATTCATGTACGAGGATTTCTGATTGAAAAGTTTCATAAATTAAAAAAACAAATATTTGTCTCAAAATACAGTGACTTCATCTATAACTACTTTACATTAGGAAATATCAAACTTTACATCAGGTTTCTGTGCTTTCTGAAAAGAAAATTAGATTTTGAAATTCACCAAAATTAAAACAAAGAAATCAATAGAAGCTTATTATTTTTTATCATGACAAATTTATTGAAAACTTTAAATAGAAGATACAGGCCATGAACCCTTAAACTTTACAGAATATTATGATTATTCACAGAAGAAATATTCCATGTAGTTGGATTTAAAGTATTTAAGAGATACGTTGACATAAGAAACTCCACTTATAAAACTCCTAATAAACTTTTAAAATGATCCAACACATACCCATATATGAGGTGGCCAGTAAAATTCAATCATGTTTTGTTTATATAACATAGGAATCGTGATAATTATGGTCATAAAAAGGAAGTATTGGAAATAATTATGGATAACACAAATAAATGACCTACAGTATCTTTGGTAGATAATTTCAGAAGCTACAGTTCTGCATCAATTATCATTATATCAAATAATTCGCATATAAAAACATGAAGAATAAAAACTTAGAGATCTTCTTCAGGATGCATGCATTTTATCTACATTATTCTATTTAATATTTACTTTATGCATATATTTACTTTATCAATGTGCAAGAGTTGCAACATAGTTGCCTGATGAAAGGTTCAGAAAGGTATAACTAGTTGTCTCAAGATGCATGCACTGTCAGATTCTCCTTTTCTTCTGAAATAGGCGACAACACACATTGACACCCATAGAAATAAGAAGGTAGATAAAGTAACTAAAGAGGTCAAGTCTTCGAGTCAGTTGGCTTACAACATCCTTCTACAATGGTCTCAACATAAGCATCAACTAAAGAGAGAAATAAAACGAAAATGGCAAGGAAGATGTAATAACTCAACTGGTAGTACAGCACAGGTGTATACTTAAGAGTTTATTTTCTTTCATAATAGCAGCAAGAGTTTTTGTTTATTATTGGCTATGGATATTTCCCTTCCTTCCCTAAAGGACTGATGTACTTACATTTCAAAATGGCACTTGTTGATTAATATTTACCCTAATCTATTGCATCACTGAATGTGTATTTACTATTTCTCGGCACATTACTTCATGATCCAAGAAATGGATCAATAGCTAGCAAAACATTATTATGAAACTAATTGTCCATATCCAGCAAATCCATATTTGAGGCATAATAAATTTTTTGTTGAATTATAGGCAATTATTATTGCTTCATCACCTGATGAACATTAATGTTGTTTCACAGCACCTATTTCATGTGTCAATATATATATATATATATATATATATATATATATATATATATATATATATATATATATATATATATATATATATATATATATATATATATATATATATATATATATATATATATATATATATATATATATATATATATATATATATATATATATATATATATATATATATATATATATATATATATATATATATATATATATATATATTGTTTCCTATATTTCAATCTTTAACTTACTTGTTTTACTTTAAATAAAAATTTTACAACTCATAATTAACAAATAAAGCTCTTAGGAACTAGTAAAAAAAGATTCGCTAATGACAATTGTAAAAATATACCATTGATATCCCATCCACAATAAATATCTGTTCTCAGAAGAAATTTCCCACGACACAATTCACAACATGTTGGGCGATTAGCTAACAAAATCAAACCCTGTGTGAACTCCCATTTATTATGAAGAATAGAATCTTGCTGCCCTCTTCATTCAAAAATGCCCCCTTTCTCATTATTTTGGACTGATGACTAGTATTGTTTCTCTCTCAAGGGTCACTTTTGCTCACAAGTGCTAATGAGACCTTGTACTGATGACTACGACAAGTAAACAAGTTGTTTGGGCAAGTTAATTTAGAAAGTACTACATTCAATATTTATTTGTGCAATATGTGAATTGCTTTCATCTTGCATACCACTTACAGGATAAGTTGAGCAGAATGCTTTATTTGTTTAGTGTTTAAATTTTACTAGTTCAGTAATTAAGTATTTCTTTATCGATGACTTGTAATAAATGCAAATTTCCAGCAATTTCAAAACATGTGCCTAAAAGCCTCTGAAATTATGCACCAGCTAGGAATCGAACCTAGGTCTTATCGAATGTAAAAAGCTTACACTAACATTGAATCACGAGTTATATATACGTTTTTCTAAAGTTGGAAGTATCTTCATTCCCACTTGTTACTTGGTTTAACATTATGGGAATCATATATAAATCAATGAGTATGAATATGGTACAAGTCTTTTTCTGGTATTTTTGCACACAAAGTGTCATTTGACTCTTAATCTTGTGCTTTGCTTTCTGACTGACTTTTCTTCCAGATCCTCATTTAGTTTTGAGATATATCCCCAAAATTCTTAAACTAAAAGTCTTTTCCAATTTTCAGGGCAGTCATTTCCATATACCTCAACCATTTTTCATGACAGTTACTGTTAGCATTCTAAAGTTAACAGGGTACACAGAAATATTATTATACACTACATATATACAACGCTAACTCATATGTATAACAAGTTCAGTAGAAAAATGATATTTTAGTTTTTATACTGGAATATAATCTACTAAAGATATTTCAATATGCATATCACTGTTAATCATGCTAATTAAAAAGCAACTTTATTCTTCTGATAACAGATAATGAAAAATTTGTTTCTTGTATAACTTCTAAATAAAGGAAAAACAATATGTGAATGAAATTCTAAAATATGTGAAATAATTAAGAAATACAGATTCTCTTTATGTAATGGAATCACTATAATGCAATGCATTTTGTTTTTTAATTGCAAACTCAGCTGTCATAAAAAAATATTTTAAAACACAAACATAACATTAAAAGAATCAAAATGAATGCAGAATTTTATTAGCATTTTAATCAGAATTATATTTTTATCACAAAAAAACAAATATTCTCCAAACAAAAGAAAATATCTTTATTGAAATTAACAAGATATTTCTTCACAATAATTATGACTTATAACAAACAGGATTAGATGAAAGCAGATGTAAAAAGCAAGATTGCTTTTTTATTGTACTACTTAAAATAGCAAATAATATCTTGATTTTTTTATAATATATCATTCTTGTATTCTTACCATGTGAAACTGGCCAAAAATAAGCTAAACTATGTATATAACAAATCAGTTAATAAATACTAAGCAATATTTAATAACGAATTACTGATAGCATCGTTTCATTGTAACACTTTCATAAGCGTTACTTTTAAAATCTACACTCTTAAAACAAAGAAAATGTAGTAAAACCAATCAAATATATAACTTTCTGAAAGTTTTTCATTGAACACTAAATGATACTTTAAAAACGCAATAAATAGCAATATTTCAATTATTGTATTTTCCTGTATATAATCCGCAGATAATATGTTAAAAAGTTTCAAATTTTGTTGTGCATATTAAATGGAGATATGAATAATCTGATAAAAAATATCCTTCATCAATAAAGCTTACAATAAAGTTTTGAAAAAGTGCTATTTATGTTTCAAAAAATAAATAACAGGTGGTGCCACCACTCGGCTAACTTATTTCATCAATAATCAGCTTTGTTCAGTTCCATTCAAGAACAAATTTGGTTCATTGTAAAAATAAGATGATTGCAAAAGCAGTTGCTATCATTTCAGATTTTGACTAGACCCGAGTTACTTAATTCTGAAAATATTCAAATTCGTATATCACGTGGGAGCAAAAACTTTTAAGTTACACAGCAGATTTGAAACTAAAAGCTATAGAAAAAGCAAATAAAAAAGCTGGCAAATGTGTTAAAGTAAAATAAAAAGCATGCACAGTACAAACGAAAAAATGTGCAATTCTAAAATAATCCATTTCATTCATTCAATTATTAATGAAACAAACTTTAAAAAAAAAATGTGTCTAATCTTGTTTTATGAGTTATTAAAAATTAAAAATCAAGTTTTACTAGTTTTTCGGAACTGTTGCTCTTGATCGATCTTGTGCTTTCATTTCAGTTTATTGCACTTTGGGATCAGGTGGATTCAAAAAATCTTTTTCATAATATTTCAAACAAATCTTTTTCAAAAATATTCTATACAATTTATTATATTGAAAATCACACAATATATCGTTTTTATTTCACATGACACAAACATTATAAGCAGTGTATGTTTTTGACTACAGTGATCCCTCGTTTTTCGCGGTTAATGGGGATCAAAAACTTCTGTGAAAGCTGAAAAACCGCGAAGTAGATTTGCCTCTAGGAATTTTTGCATATGCGGCAACACAAATGTTTTAAATATGTAAACAGTATTTATACTTCACACGTATAAGATAAAAATTACAGCAGTATAAATATTTACTTAAGCATATCAGTGTATTAATAAGGTTAATTACAAAACCTTATACAGTAATCAATATTCATCAACAATTTTGATGCTACTCATCTCGACTCATGCTTTGCACTTGTTTTTTTTAACTGTAGAGTTCAGAAATATTGGAAGGCTAGAGAAATAATGGCATAATAGCTAAATTTCTGGGTATTTGTAATAAATATGTGTTATTCAACATTGCTTTCGGAAAGAGGCGAAGAGTTTTGTGTTGGTGATGGATAAGAAGCTCTCATTTGTAGAAGCTTTAGGCTCACTCGGAGATTTTTCTGCTGGAGGCATTGATGGTAGAGGCGGAGGCTTTATCTTGGAGAGAAACATGATAATGGGTAGTCGTTGTCTTTGTTCTTTCTTTTAATTTAAAATTCCCCTGTACAAGGACATAACCCCGTCAGTGCAATTGCTCAAATCCACAGCTTGAATCATATTGTTGTCAATGTCTTGTGTAAATTGTTGCATCGCTCTTGCAATGTTGAACAATTATTGCAGATTCTCCAAGGTAAGGCCACACTTTTCAGTTTCTTCTTCATCTTCCTCATTGTTTTCCACCTCACTTGTAGACTTTGTCATCTCTTGAAGGTCTTCGTCAGTGGGTCCAAGCGGCAATCCATAAGGGTGCTGATAATTTCTTTTGTTATATTGATAAATCCATCATTTATTTTGATGTGATCCAGTCTCACCACATTCTCCACAGCTGAGTGATGAACTTCTTCAGGATTGAAGTCTTGATAGTCATGCACCACGTTCAGCCAGAATTTATGGTCTCACTCTTCATGTCCTTTAATGCTTGCTGAATATTAAACCAACATGAGGCAATGTCCTAACTGCTGCACTATCCTTTTGAGGTTAATTTGTCATTGGCATCCTCAACTGCAAAGATGAGGCCCTCCATTATAGAGAGAGTGTAGACTACCTTAAAGCCACAAATGACACCTTGACTAAAAAAGAGATGTAGTGCTCAGGGGCAGAAACTCTATCTGCACATCGACATATTGCAGGTTCCTTGCATGGCCTCCTGCACAGTCCATCAAGAGAAGGATCTTTAAAAGGAGCCCTTTTTCAGACAGATAAAGCTTCACCTGTGGAAAGTAGCAATGGGGGAACCATTCAAGAGTTAGAGCTTTTGTTATACAGGCCTTATGCACAGGAGTTATGCATCCAGAACACAGGCAGCAAAGACATATTTTAGTTTTTTAATGCCCGTGAATTTTTGGCTTTATAAATAAGGTCTGGTTTAAACATAAAACTTGCTACATTGCCAGCCACAATGACAGTCACACAGTCTTTTACAGCCTTGAAGCCTGGCATCTATATTTTGTCCTTGAAAAGGAATATACGTGAAGACATCCTCTTCCAAAAAAGGACTGTTTCATCCATGTTGAAAACTTGTTCAGGAAGGTAAGTCTCCCTTACTGATGAGGTTAGGAACTCTTGTTTTACATAACAATAAGTAGCATCGTTATCAGCAGAGGAAACCTTATTATACAGAAGCACATTTCTGAGGTTGTATTTTTTTATAAAATTTTTCAAATCAGCTTTTGCTGGCTGAAAAGCTTCATCCTCAAGGAGGCGAGTCACTCCTGGCAACGCTATTACTGGCTTGAGGTTTGTCAGCATCTTCTCCAGTCTCTTTATTGTCGTCATTGGGATAGATTTGGTCTTAGAGAGCTTTGTTCTGATCATATTAGAGTCTAAACTCACTGCCTTTTTCCTGCAATTAGCAATCCACATTGACAGTGCAGCTTCCATTTCAACAATTCTGTTATAACACAGAGTTACCACACATTTCGCTTCTTTATTTAAGGTTATTGAAGCAGTTTTGCAGATGTTTGTTTCCTCTTTCTTGATGTACTGCATAGTAAATTCATTCACTCCGTAATGGTATGCCACAGATGCAAATCTTCTGCCTGACTTGATCATATCTAAAAGTTTCCCTTTTTCACTGACAGTCATCATCTTTTTCCTCTTACACAACCTGGAGAAAGTTTTCACTGGGGTACAGTGCTTAGGTGGCATTATACAGGCTTAATAAAAAAGTTATCGCTTAAACAAAACAAATTATCGGCAAAACAACACAACAATACAGTATGAAACAGTCAACAACATGGACAAGACTAGAGAGATACAACAGAACTAGATGGGACTGCGATGATGCTCAGACAATCAACTAACAGGGATAACTCACATTCATACCCTCATTGGTCGATGTTGCACCGAAAACCAATCGCGTGCCCTTAAGAGCTTGTGGTATGTAATCTGAGTCAACTCATCTGTTTGACAGGAAGATCCTTTTCTTTTGTGCATCAACATAAACAATGCTCCTATCTGCAATGTGGCAGCATAAATGGTAGTATTTTTTCATTTTTATTTTTTGCTGAATATATAGGCAAAACCAACGAATCCCTGAAGCCACAAAACATGAAGCGTGAAAGTGGAAAGAGAATACTGTATTTGCTGAAAAATTTAAGCATATTATACACAAGAAAATACGGTAATTAATATAGCTTTTATAAAAAATATCATCAAAATTAAGAATATAAATATGTTTCTTGGTAAAAATGCTTTCATGAAATTCTGGTAACCCTGAGGTGTCATTACGCTCGTATCTCTTCTTAAAAACAATACAGGGAATTACTACAAAAAAGACGTAAGTATTAGTCTCATTCTGACTTGAGATAACACTAAGTTTTCTCTCAATGATAAGTATTTCAAGCATTTTTAAACATATTAGGGCAATCAGTAAAATAAGATAATATGCAGAATCTTGAGTAAATATTCAACACTATCTGCTATGATTGATTTCTAAGGTACAATAAAAATACTTCAATGAAATGAATGGGATAATGAGTTTCAGAATGCTTTTGCAACAGTTAATCTGTACAATAAATAATAGAACTATAATCCATGTGATAACACAAGAAGATTTTTCATTAGAAATAACTTACTAGTGAAGGAAGTATTTGCAAGTCTCTACATAAAAGTCAAATTCTTTTATAAATAGTCATTAGAACCCATGTTGAGATCATCTACATATTTTGAAGTTGCATCATTTATGACACAATTTTAGACACCCTTGACTCCTTTTGCTACCTGTTGTTTTAGTGTAATTTGTAATCAAACATCGCCATATTCCTCCATTATCATTCGAAGTTATTCTTTATAGCGTTCAACACCCTTATCTTTATGTTGAAATCACAATTTAAATATACTTTAATGTAAACAAAATATTAAAAAAAAATTAATTTGAGAAAATAGTATTTCTTGGAAATACTATTTTCTCATATTGTAAATAAAGATATAACACTTCTTTATTTACAATAACAAATTACAGTGATTAGCTATAAGAGCAAAGCAGTTGTATCACATTACCATCTACTGTCAATTAGTAAGTAGATTATTAATACTTGAAGAACATGTGGATTCAACATCTTATGCTATAGGTATTGTTGATGTCATGTTTACGTTAAATATAACAGGTGAGTCATACAAATGATATAATTCATATAAATATGAGAAATACATAATGTGTGACAGTAAGCTCATATTAAATTACAAGAAAAACTAATAATTTTATGAGCAGTAAAAGCTATTTATGAATTCAAACAATAGAAAAGACATTTAACCATGTGATCTTACCTGAATTAAATTTGCATCAGTACCATTGTCATGAAGATCAGAAATATATGTGGGAAAAACTGACTGATGCCAATATAAAAAGCTGCAATCACAAGCATCCTTTATGCTAAATGTTTGCAATGAAATAGAAAACATTAACATGTTATGCCTGCGAAATCTCATAATTTTATGATATGAAACAAATGAACATTGAGAGCATAAAAAAATATATATCATTTCTATAATGTGCTACATTTATACTGACATGTTTTTTGAAATAGATAAATTGTGAAACAGGATTTTAATAAAAGAGAATATGATGAAAGATAAAGTATATAATAAGATTTATGGAAAGATTTCAAAAACATAACCATAATGTATATTCCATCAGAAGAACAGCAAGTATCCTGTTTGAAAAACGTATAAAGGTAATTATTTTCTCATAATTGCACACTTCATTTCCAAATGTATAATTTATTAGACAAATTTCTTATCTTAAAGCAAATATTTCTTTACAAATTTTACAAACAATAGTAGAAATGAATACATATTATGATATATTACAATAGTTTATAAAATTCTAACAAGAAATAACTGTATTTAGTTCTTTAAATATTGAAAATTGCTTTAGGGAAGTTAAAGTAAATACAGTAGTATAGAACTGTAAAAGATGAAATTTCTTAAATATACTAAATATAACTTAAAATATTTTGAGTGTATTGAAATATTTTGAAGAGAAGATATCTAATTTTAATTTAGTTTATATCTATTGGTAAAGAGTATTTTTGTTGGAAATAAGGAAAAATTAAAATATTTTATTAAATTTTGAAAAAAATAATATAATACTTAAAAAAAAGTTGTAGGAAAATTAAAATACTAACTGTTGTTTCAAATCACACAAAATTTGAAGTTTTTTCATAACAATTGCAAAATTAGCAATTTCATCGTCCTTGAAAGAATTCTGAAAAATTTCATTGACAAAGTGAAAGTCTTAAGGATCTTGGACACAAGCATAAAAATAAAAATTATTGAGACAGATATGAATAAGCATACCATTTGAACTCCTAAGGACATAGCTAAATATGCAACTAGCCTTCTTTCTTTTGTACCTAAAATGTACTGGATATTAGATTCAAAAATTTCACTGTTAGATTGAAATGTTACATTACCAGCCAACATTCATACAAAACAATAAATAAGGTCCACAAAATTGTTAAATAAAATAAATGAAAGAAAAGTTTATATTAATTGCAAATTAAGAAAATATTTATAAAATAGTATTTCTTGGAATAAGAGAATTTTATTATCATCTTAAAAAAGAGTATCAATGAATTTGGAAGAAAACAATTATTTGAAAATGAAGATGATACAATCAAGGGATGATAAACTTCTGTCATCAATTTGTAGTACCTTTTAAAAATACAAAATTAATGAGTAAGAATAAATAAAACTCACAATCTATATTTGTAAAATAATAAACAGCAGCACCAAAATGAGGAGCAATTTTGCTGCTCTAAATGTTTACAATGCCAAATAATTTGAACATTTAAAATACTAATAACTTGGAATTCATCTAATATGTTTACAACTTAAATAAGATAGGAAAAACAGTTTAAAAACTCATGTTTTATTACCTAAATTTTTCAGGTAACTTCATAAAATCTGATAATATCTGTGTTAAATATATTTAAAAATATAGATATAAATATAGTTACAGTAAAAATGATAAATCGGTGATTATACATAATCACTACTGAATTTGGTAAATATGATAAATTATTTCATATTTATCAAATTTACTGGTTAGTTTATAAAATCCCCGACTCAAAATGGGGAAGGGAACAAATTCTGATTAATTTGTGGCAACAACCAAGCCCATAATCTATGGGGAAAAATCACTTATTTGAATTTATCTGTAATTTTACTTTTTTATATGTATTAGACTGTTTTAGAATTACAAAGCTTGCCAGATTTTTTACATTTGCACTTATCGTCATAATCACCTCTAAATTTGGGAAATAACCAACTTGTAATGGTAAATGTGATAAATATCTTGACTTATTGGGTCAGTAGAATAGAGTGCAGATTTTTTTTTTATTGAGTAGTTACTATTAAGAAAGATATTTTTCGGTTGGAAAATATGGCGTACGAGACCACGAGTTACAATATTTTATATTTTACAATTAAAAAAATCAATAAATGGTTATTTTAAGTCACATACATTTATTTAGCCTGAACGAAATTTGAATAAGGGCCTGACAGGAATGAAAAGAATGAAATTTACATGAGCTAGTACAAAACAGTTGCACATAAAAAAACAAACTGCAGTTACATATAAAAAATAAACTAGAGGGAAAAAAACATTTTTTCAAATAATGTTAAATGCTATTACAAAAAATTACTAAATATTTTAAGTTTACTTATTTAAGCATATTAGACTAGTAGGACATTTAAAATTACATTGTTTGCCAGATGTTTTACATGTGCAAATTTTGCACGTGTTTCAAACATTGCTTCATAAAGAGAACACTATGCCTTCATGAAATACTCTATTTTTTATAAGTTGCACAAAACGCAACCCTTTGGATCATTTGCTGATGTGATTGCTTTCCAACCAAGAACAAGCATATTTTCACGCACACATAATATCCTGGTTTGCACATTCAACTGAACCTTGAGTCTGACTGTGCCTAGGTTTTCCGTGCACAATTTTCAGATCCGGCCTCATTGCACAAGGTTCTATAATTTTATTACTAAGCTCACGACTGTTGTCACTTTGCAGTACACTGGGGGCTCCAAATATAGAAAAATTATCAATTAGATGACATGCAACCTCTTCTGCACATTTGCTTTTTAGGGCACGCAACTGTACGAACTTCGGCAAGTGGTCTTGATAGACAAATATAAACTTAAAGTCATTATCTGGTTGCAACTGCAGGTCAATTAGGTCCACCTGGCATCTTGAGTTCATCTTTTGAAAAACCATTGGCCTAACAAGTCCTTTTTTAGATATCTTGGTTTATTTTTGACAACTTTCACACAAATTTAAGTAAATCATGTCTTCTTAGGTAGTAATATTTTTGTACTTTTTTAAAGTTCTTTTAACATCTTGTTTCTACCACAATGGCCTACTGATAAGCGTACCTCTGGAATTATGTTAAACATTTCTTCAAAGTACATGTAAAATCTAACATTGGAGCTGTCTTCACTTATGGGAAAGATAAGCTTTTCAACATTGCCTACAATTACATTACAATTACAACATTGCCTACCTAACAATTACATTACAATTACAACATTGCCTACCTAACAATTAAATCAGATTTTTATAGTCTCTGATAATTTTTTGGTTTTTTCCCAATACTTTTGTTTTTACTATTATTCACTTTTTTTTTAACAAATCATATCTTCCTTTCATCAGAAAACCACTGTTTGTTTTCTTAGTATCCATAATATTAAGTAATTTGGAATTAAAATGCTCAAGCATTCCAGCCATTAATCATTGTTTTATTTTTTATGAAGTGTCTACATGCAACAAAATGAGAACTACTTCTGAAATCATGTGGTTGTCATGTGATGATAGAAGTAAGGCAGTTGTGCAAATTGAACAAATTTTTGTAAAGTTAGGGACTTTTATCACATTCCCCATTATGAGTAGGGGATTTTGTAAACTAACCAGTAAATTTGATAAATATGAAATAATTTATCATATTTACCAAATTTAGTAGTGATTATGTACAATCACAGGAAATTTTATATAATCGCCAAATTTATAACTTTTACCGCAACATATACACATATCGAAAAATTAATTTGCTGAAAGAATATTTCCACTGATGCTTGAGACATTTAAATCTGTTCAAACATTTATCATTTTTTTTCTAGGAAACTTCACTAGGAAAAAATAGTTTTAAATTATTTATAATGCATGTATTTAATAATAAATTTTAATAAAAAGGACTGAAAATCATTTTATCAGTTTAAAAGTCTGCAAAAAACCTTATACTTTTACAAGAATAATTTTACAAAATTACTACTATTTTACAAGAATCACTATTGTAATAACTATACAAACATAGTAAAAATAAAAGCTTTTCCAACATATCTAAGAAACTTTTGTTACAAAATAATAATGCAAAAATTCAAATTGCTTTATTTTCAAAAAGTCCCAAATAAGTGTTAATTAATAGAATTAATTTTATATTTTTATTTCAATCAATCAATAAATTTTTACACTTAAATAATGATTATAATTAAAATCATTTATATAATTTCTAAGATATAAATGAATTCCCAGTTTTCAATAAAATCAATTCAATTGAACTAATTTCTTTCAAAAATATATTTAATTTCATTTATATTCCTATTGAAAATAAAAATTATAAAAGTTTAAAAATATATATTGTTACTACTTTTAAAATTATTCTAATTTAAAAACTGAAAACAATTGGAAATATTTAATTTTTTATTGTTTTTAAAGTCATTTATTTACTTATTTCAACTGCTTATTTACATGTTCTAAATTAACAATATTATATATAGATTTAATTAAATATATGAAATGCTACACAGACTAAATCCTTGAATTATAAGAGATTTTCAGAAGATTTTATTTAAGACTACTCACTTTAATCTTAGAAAAATGGGAACAACTTTTACTTAATTCTCCTTTCTAAATTTTTTAAAAAAATCACTATTAAAATAATTACACAAAAATAATAAAAGCAATAACTTTTGCAAAATATTCAGGAAACATTTTTAACAAAATAAAAATAAAAATTTCAAATTAAGAATAATTCATATAAATAAATTTCTATACAGAAAATAAACATCATTTTTCAAAAAAAATTTTTTTTTACTTTTTGAGAAATGTATTTTATTATTGTATCTTCTGAATGCAATAAAATGTTTCTGTATAAATATAAATGTTTTTGAAATGTGTCTCATTCACTCTAAGATAAAATAATATACTTAATCCACATTTAGTATAAAATAATGAATAGGGATTCTGCATATTTTGGAAAGTGTTACAATATCATATAATTTAATATTAAAAGAACATGAAGCTCGAATTACACAAAAGTTTGAGAACCATAAACATATCATACAACCTATCTGTAATAGGCTTAAGGATGCATAATTAATCAATTCTATGGCATGTATAATACTATACCCTTGCACATTATGAAAATACACAGAAAATGTATAGTAATAAAGTGAATTCTATAATGAGAGATGAAATAAACGTTTCTCCTTTTTAAAATAAAATAGCTTTAATTTTTCCCTGCAACCTTAACAAAAATGGGTGCTTAATTTACAATTATTAAAAGTTTTATAAAATACTAGATTAGAATGAAATCAAATACTTTAGCAAACTTTAATTTATATATATGTGTGTGTGCGTGTGTGTGTGTGTGTATATATATATATATATATATATATATATATATATATATATATATATATATATATATATATATATATATATATATATATATATATATATATATCTTGATAATATTTAATTTGTGAATTCATAAACTTTATAAAACTGATAAACTTAAACATTATTTTGTCCTACTGCTCATCAATCAAAATTTGCTATTAGCAAATTTAAACAAAAGGGAAAATTATATTCATACCTGGCCCATTCAATGATTTTTCAGCTAAAACTAAAGCTGATAACACATCTAAACGGCGCTCACTGTACTTTTTGTCAGATACAAGACGCTTCTGAAAAATTATCATTGTATGTTGGTGAGTATGTATTTATTATGAAGGACAGGAAATTTTCACAGTTAAAAAAACTAAAATGACATTGAAAAATATTATAAAAAGACAAAACAAAATCACTAGAAAATTTTGATTGATATTATTTACTAATGTATAATGAAGACTTATTTTTTAAACAAAAACAAATCCATATTGTTTCCTCGACCATGTAAATTTCTCAAGTTATTTTAGAGAATATAATTAAAGAAATATTAGGATATTTTCAAGACAAAACACATGAAAATGTACAACTAAATTATTTCTTAGAACATAAATGTAAAATTTCTCAAATTATTTTTTACTAAAAGAAAACTTGAAAAATGCAATAATTGCATGCTAACAAAAGTTTACATGATATAGACAAAATTAATTAAAAATATTATACATATAATCTAACTGTCAAACTTGAAAAACATCTTGTAGTTTTAATGGAAGAGATATAATAAAATGAGAATTTAGAAATACCTCTACAAAAAATTGAAACTATGTCATGAAATACCTAATCAATTTTGAAAATAGAATATAACTTGGTTACTTATAATATTTAAAAAAGAATGCATGACTTGTATCATTGTTAACATTAATGAGCAAAAAAATGATTAATACAATCTTAAATATACCTTCCCAATTTGTATGATAGTAAGCGCAAGATAGCCAAGATGTTGAACAATATGTGTGATAGATTCACTGATGACAACTGAATGCCGATGAAAAGTTCTTTCTATACCCTAAATAATAGAACAAATGAATATAAATAGAATTGAGAAGAAAACGAAATTTGGAGGATAAGGAAATGCAAAGAAACAAAATAATGAATATAAAAATAAGATTATAATTTTGATTTAAAAATTTACAGAAATTAACTCAACATATGATATTAGCAAGCAATTTATATTTATTTTTTGAAAAAAATAAATTCTTACAGTAATTATTAAAATTTTAAATTGCTCTTTTTCCTGTAAAAAAAGAAACCTAAAAAGTTGAAAATGAACATTAATAATTAACTAGATAAATTTATAAGAATTTAGTAAACACCTTACAATGCAAAACATTTCTTTTTTAAAACAGATTTTAAAATTATCAAACGTTAAAAAATTTGAATTTTTTAGGGTTCATACAGATTTCTAACAATCAAATATTTACAGGAGGTATCGACATTCACGTTGATAAATTTTTTTATTTTATTTTAAAAATTTTTCTTAACTAAATATGCATGTAATTATGTACATGCAATATATATTCTTTCATTTCTGCGAGTAATAAAAATAAATAACTGCAAACATTAGACTATTTTTTATTTAAGTTAAAATTGTTAATGATTATTCCAAAAGCCTTTAATGAAGTTACAGCTATAACACAGCAAATTTTTTATTTAAATAATCAACATTCTGTATAATACTGGATTATACATTGTATAAAATAAAGAGTTAGAGTTTTTAGACATTTCCAATAGATTCCTGTCTATAAATTTATTGCGTATTTCAAGATGTGTATGACAATTTCTTTTCAAATATAAATACATTTACTCAAATCAAATACAACTATTAGATATAGTTTCAAGGTTAACTTGTTTTCCCAATTATATAATAAAAGCAATTCTAAATTTTTCTTCTGTTTACTTTCAAATTCTTTTAACACTATAAAATTTCACATTCATATTCTAGGTATTTCTATTTCTTTAATCATTCAACAGATTTTCACACTTCCTAGTTATTTAAATCTGCAAATATATATATATATATATATATATATATATATATATATATATATATATATAGCTTTTACAGACTCCACTAGATGTGAATAACAATCTCTTATCAAATAAATATACTAATTCCAAACAAAATAAATACACTATCAGATAAAGTTTCTAGGATGTGATTTGTGGCCCAAAAACATTTAATTAATAAAAACAATTCTAAATTTTTCTTCTGTGCATTTTCAAAACTATACAATTTCACATCCGTATGCCAGACTTTTCTATTTCTTGAATAATTTAATAGATTTTCACATTTCTTGGTTTTATATATATACATAATTTTGCTGTTAAAAGATGCTAACTTTCAACATCTAAAACTTTTGTTTTCAATTCTATTAAGAAAAAGTAAAAACTGTTGTTTCTAAAAAGGTACCACGACAACAAATGTTTGATTTTGAAATTAATGCTAATTTAAGACTACTAGAGGTTGCCCTCAAGGAGGTGTTCTCTCACCATTACTTTGGAACCTAATTGTAAATAGCCTTATAAAAAATCTAAATGATAGGGGCTACTATACGCAAGGATATGCTGATGACATTGCCATCCTAATCCTTGGTAAAGATTTCGACATGACTTGTCATCTCGTGCAGGATGCTCTAAGTTATGTAGGTCAATGGTGCATGGATAGGGACCTGATGGTTATTCCTCAGAAAACCTACCTTGTACCTTTTACACGCAAAAGGAAATGGAAGAGTTTTTCATACCAAGACTTTTTGATGTTGAAATCAATGTGGCTTCAGATGTGAAGTATCTGGGCATTTATTGAGACCAAAAACTCACCTGGAATAAGCACATTGATGATAAAATTAACCGAGCGAAGAAAAGCATTATGATTTGCAGGCAAATGCTTGGTAAAAACCGGGGTTTACATCCAAAACTGATGTTTTGGATGTGTACAGCTATTATCAGGCCCATTATCACATATGTCTGTATGATCTGGTGGCGTAAGGTGGAACAGAAGACTGTGACTGACAGACTAGGAGATCTACAAAGTCTGGTCTGTCTCTGCATCACAGGAGCAATGTCCACCGCGCCACCAGAGCATTGGAAGTTATGTTGGATCTGACTCTCTTAGACATCTTCATCTGCAGCACTGCCAGAATGACTGCACACAGAATGAAGTTACAAAACCAATGGTACGACCAGCATGTTGCCAAAGGGCACAGGGGTATTACCAAGAAAATTCAAGATCCTACTTTCTTGATGCCTTCGAACATCATGGAAAAGTCATACATGTTTGAAAGGACATTTAAATTGTTTTTCCAACTAGAGACGAATGGGATAACAACATGTTCAAAACTAAAACAGGAGATCTAATCTGGTACACAGATGGATCATTGAAAAACAGCATCTCAGGACTGGGAGTATGTGGCGTGTCACCAAGAACCAGCCAATCTGTAAGCCTTGGGTGATATGCTACGATCTTCCAGGCAGAAGTTTTGGCCATTATCCACTGTCTGCAACTAAATATGAGGAAGGGCTACCACAGTAAGTGGATTCGCATTTTAAGTGAGAGTCAAGTCACTTTAAAAGCGCTAAGTTCTTTCGAAATCAAATTTAAAATGATTTTTGAATGTAGAAACCTTCTTACAGAACTGGCAACAAGAAACAAGGTGATCCTTGTATGGGTGCCAGGGCACAAAGGCATCAAAGGTAACAAAAAAGCTTATGAACTTGCTAAACAAGGATCATCTTTTGCTCCCATTGGTGTAGAAACTTTTTGTGAGATCAATTTGAAGACTGCAAAAACCAATGTTCTTAGATGGGAAAAACGGAAGATGTATGAAGCTTGGCTCAACACTCCTGGTCAAACCCACGCTAAAAGTATGATCTGTGGATCATCAGCAAGGATTGCCTCTGAAATTCTAAGATGCTCTAGGCTGAAGATACGTTTAATCGTAAGCTTTATAACAGGGCACTATTTCAGAAAAAACCTCCATAAAATGGGACTGTTTCAGCAAGACCGTATCTGCAGGAAATGTCTTATGTAAGAGGAAACGGCCAAGCATAACATTTACGAATGCGAGGCCCTTGCCCTCCCTAGATTAACTTCTTTAGGCATCATCCATACTAGAGTTACACCTAGACTCCATTAAAGGGTTATCAGACTTTATTAATAAAGTGGTTGACCCGAGCAACTGGAACTGGGAAACATTGGGTTTGGAGTTAATATTACAAAATGCTGATAAAAGCAGAGGTGCCCAATGACATACAAACCCAACTCTAAGAAGAAGAAGAATGTTAATTTACCTGATCTTTCAGCTTCCTCCAAACGCTTCTTTTTGATTTTTAGTTCATCAATTTCTTTAAGAAGTACTTTTCGCTTTCCCCCTGTTATCAGCTGCTTTTTTTGTTGTTTTAATTCATCTAAATATAATTTATACTTTTGCCAAGCATCAGCAGTAAAACTAAGCAGATCTTTGCTAATTATTATATTGTTGACACCACCTATATTTCAAATGTGATCATCATTAAAAATTTTTGTCCACAGAAAATCCACATTCAACAGATGCTTGACCATGAGACAGTAATAAAAGAAAATTAACTACTTTCCATAAGTGACAATAGCTTTGTCTATATGAGAGTAAGTTAAAATAAAAAATACTTATTCAATCTTTCATAGAATCAAATTTCTCATCAATACAATTTTGAAATCTTACAGTCGGTTATAATGATTTAAACTCTTCCTTAAATTAGGAAATTCTTTTAAAACAAAATCACATTCTGACACATTTATTTTAGATGCATTAGATTAGTACATAAGAAGTTTCTCCATTTTATTTAAATTACTGGATTCATTACATATCAGAGTTTGAGTATCTAAACATGATATGTTTGGTACAACAGAATATTGCAAAGGACATTTTTCTATTAACTTTTTGTCATTGATTCTAAAAATGATCTGCAATTTATAAAGAAATTCCATCTTCTGTTTTTCTGTCAAAGTTTCGCTTATGCACAATTCCTTGATGCTTTTTTTTATTTATTAACTTTTTTTTGGTAACAAATCCAACATCTAATTGACTAGAGTCTTTTTGATTGTTTTTATCTGTTACATCAATACTAATAAGTTTAAATAGCGAAACAGATAGCAAAGATTCTTTTAAAAACTTTTGCATCAAACTTTTCAACACTGCATGAAAATCTCCAACAATAAATAAACATTGTAACATTGGTAACAGCAAAAGTAACATTGGTTTATCAGTTTGATAAAATGTCAGAAAAGGTTCTACTTCCTGAGCAATATAAGAAAATTGCATTCAGCAGAGAAAAGTACATTTTTTGTACACTTCTACAAAATATCAAAAGTTTTGGTACCAGGATTAGGAAATTTTTTGTTTTGAACAAATGACATATATGCGTTAAGATACGGTAACATTTCAAGCAATCTGTTGAAAACACATGTATTTTCTAACCATCAATGTTTGCAAAACTTTAAAGAAAACTTTTCGCCTGGGCTAAGGCTATCCAAGTCATCTCTATGAGCAGGTGAGTCCTTAAATAGTCTGTAAACTGCACTTGCTGTTACCTCAATTTCTGGAAATGAGGAACATCTATGGTTGTAAGTGTTATGTAGAATGTGTAGGCTGCAGCTTCTGACATTTACAATACTTCAATGATGTTTGTTTTTTAAAAAAATTAGCCATTTTATTCAAAACAGACCAGTTTACATTTGGATCATCCATTGACAACTGGAGTAATCCACTTGCTCCTAACTCTAAACACTTCTCATTCACTTTTTCAAACAAAATATCTCCAGTTGAATGACCTAAAAAATTGGATGAGTAATACTGTGTTTTAACTGTATGATTATCCCAAAATCTTACATGGCAGTCAAGTTGTTTTACCTGCAGATGATTATTTAAGCTTTCATCAAAGAGAAGCACATAATTAGAGATTTTCTTCACTTTTTCTTTCAATAAGTTGGAAAAATTTCTTTACTATTACACTGTCTGGAAACATTGCTTGAAAGAAGTAATTTATATTGCGACACGAACTGTAGCTGAATCCACTCTTTAAAACTTTAAGGGCCTATAGAATTTCAGCCTTTAAAACTTCTTCGGATGAAACAAATGAATCTAAGGTTTCAGACCATGCTTTGGGTTCACATTCTTTAACAGGATCAGCAGAAGTGAAAAATCTTTTAAATGAGTAGATATTTTAGCAGATATAGCTTGTTCTAAGAAAATATAAGTGCTTTTTCCCTTTCATATGGAATTTAATTGGCGATTCACCCATATTTGAAATACAGAAGTCTTTCCTGAAACCAGACAATGGGCATGTGTTTTTTCTGAACCACGCAAAAGCCAATCTTTGTATGGCTTTTCTAGAGTCCATTGGTCATTGAAAAGACACTTGCCACCAGGCATATTAAATAATTTTTATTTCAGTCTATTTAATTAATAAACAAATATTTCCCGATTCAATTGAATTATACGTTATTTTCATTAAGGGAAACAAGGAAAATATGTTTTAACTCAAAAATTTTATATTGAAATATTAATATTCAATAAAATTTATACAATACAAAGAAAACAGAAGCAAATAGAAAAAGAATCAATTAAAATCGCCGTTCTTAACTATGCAACACATTTATTTTGTTTCGTAATTACTTCACTTCACTTCACATTGTGTTTCATTTCACTTTTTACATAAATCTAAATACTACTAAACCAAATTATCATGAAATTATTGTAGCTGAACTAGATCCTGCAAACATTTATACAAATCAATAATCAAAAATAACAAAAAAATTAATATCGATCGTGTTGCCATCTAATGGCAATATTAAAAACTTATACTGAATTAAGTTTTTTAACAGTTCTATTGAAAATTTTAAAACAAAAAAATTCAAAAAATTATAATATTTTTTAGAAGAAAATAAATTTATCAAGGTAAGAAAAAAATTCCAGGAGTAATTCTCAATTTTCAAGGAGTCAAGTTAAAATTCCAGGAGTTTCAAGGGCCTTTAAAATGATTTTTTTGAAATTTAAGGAGTTTCACGCAGTTTCCAAAAGTTGTGCGAACACTGATTTTTTTTTTTTTAGTTCAGGCGATATATTCATTTTATAAATGTAAAAAAACTATATTGCATTTTATTAGAATTAAAATGATAGCCAAAACGTCAACTAAATCTCTCTCTTCCTCTCTGTCTCACACAGAGAGAGAGAGAGAGATGAAATATAAGATTAAATTTCTATAAGCAAAATGGATAAATAGAAAAACCAGAAATTTTTATAGAAAATTTATAAATTCAAGACAAAAAGGAATTCCAAAAAATATTTTATATTTCTTACATTATTAACTATTATATTTTAATAAAAAAAATTTCAAACTTTTTTAATGCATTTATTTCATTTCTTGAGCATCTTCAACAATTTTCAGAAGGAAAATAATTTAATGAAATTCCTGGAAAGTGTATGACCCCAGTACAATGTTAATTAAAGAGATGTTTATTCAACCAAGTATATGTATTGAAGTTTAAAGTATCCAACACCATTTTGCATTTAAAACTTAATTCCAAAAATTCAAAATCTAAGAGAACAAAAAAGTCAAAAAAGAAAATAAATTTCTAATAATAATAGAAGTTAGAATTAACTAAAAAGTTCTATTTATAATTAAAAATTAAAAAGTAAGTTATTCTGAACGAAAAGTATTACTAAGCACCAGTGATAAAAGAATAAAAATAGGTAATTAAGAGAAAATAAAACTGTATTTTAGTATTAACTTTGAAAATCAAATCTTTGATAAAAATGTATAAAGTAATTTGCAAAGTTAAGTGAAAAAATAAATATATGATATCGCCAACTAACTATAAATGTTATAAAACTTATGAAGGAATGAAAATAAGTTGAAAACTAAATAAAACTAACAATATAATAAAATGAAAATAATAAATAAAAATTAATTTCTTTAGGTTTTCTTTGGTACATAAACTGTTAATTTTTTAGTCAATTCTTTACTTTATTAAATCAAGCATATAACAAACACACAACGCAAATGCAATTTTAGGAATTAAGTTTATGTATGATAATTAAAACACATGTAACTGTATATAAATTCTGTACACTCTGAAGCATATAGATTCATATTTCTAAAAATACATTAATCAAAATCATTGAATGTCATCACCACAGTACAATATTTTTTTTTTTGAGTAGTGTTACTCGCGTCCATGGTATCTTTAATCCACACATGCTCTCTGGGTAGTGCTAAATGAGTAACAACTATTGTCAACGCAGCCCAAACGACATGCCTTCTCCAAATGATAAGAGAAGAGGCCTTTATAAAAGGATTCCAAGGATGAGAAATAAAAATAAAGGTCCTTTTCAGGGCCAGAACGCAATTGCCATTACTTCTATGTTTTGATATGCTGGTGGCCTGTCTAGCTCTAAGTTTTGTGAATTTACGACTGTTTCGACAAGAGAATTAGCTGATGTTTTCACTATTGTTGAAGCTGGTGCGTCACCTGACTCCCTGAGTTTTTACAAATGCTTGGGTTATGTTTTATATTCACTTCCAAGATCATGACAAGTAGCCTCTGGCATTTTTGTTGGGGTTAAAGGCAGTATCAATGTTAAATTCAAGGTGTTACATAAAATGCAAGATAACAAGTTTGAAGCTATAGAGCTTAATTTATGGAAAAGCAATACTAGAACAAAATTTATTTTTGTCTACAACCCTCCTGGCAATTTGGCATTGACTAAAACCCTCGAAAATGCCATTGATAAAAATACAATTATCATTGGTGATTTTAACTGCCATGCTTTAAGATGGGGCTATAGTGACACAGACCCACTGGGTAAAGCTCTTGAGGATTTCCTTGACTCTTTTCCTATGTCTTTATTCCTGTGCAGTGGCCACATTTTTCTCTCTTTTAAAGGGGAGAGAACCAACCCTGACCTTGCCATGGCACACTCAAATATTGCCCCTAAGACAGCATTGAACCTATTGGAATCTTGCACAGGGTATGGCCACAGAATTCTCTGTGTGAAGCGCTTTTGTGGGGCAGCTTCTGGTCCGACCCTGGACTCTCTCCCTAGATGGAACCTCAAAAAGTTTGACTGGCAGCGTTTTTCTCTCCTGACGGACACTCTTTTGACTCCTACAGTGTACCAACTATTCACGCTGTCTACAAAAGAGTACCAAATATCCATCAAATATGGTGATCGGGATCTTTCCAGGCAGGATCATTTCCAATATCTTGGCATTCACTTTGATAAGAAATTACAATGGAGAAAACATGCAGAGGAGAATGCAAGGAAAGGTGAGGCTAGACGTTGTCTTCTTAAACGATTATCGGGTGTTACTTGGGGTTCTTCACCAGATGTACTGACCACTGTCTATAAAACCTATGTTAGACCAGTCTTAGATTATGGTGGTGAACTACTGGCAACTGCCTCTGCCAGTTGTTGTGACAGAGTTGACAAAGAGCAAAATAAAGCCCTGAGACTTATTACTTCTGCTGCTTGCTCTGCACCCATTACTGCATTAGAGATTCAAATTGGTCTTGAACCTCTGGGGGTTCGTAGAGAAAGGTAGCTCCTAAAACAGATTGAAAGTGTAGAAGATTTCCTGTCCAGCACTAGCAAAACCTTACTCTAACAGAAAATAGGCTAAAAACTCATCAATCTTTCTTCAAGAGAGCAGAAGACCTTATGACTAAATACGACCCAAGTCATCTTCTTTGCCAACCCTTTTGTATTAGTGAGAGATTCCCACCAAATTTTAGAATCTCAACTATAAGTCTCTCTATTGGCACCCTACAAAGAAACAATGACACTATCACTGAATCTCTTCGAGCCTATGCTCTTGAAACTATTGTGAATAGATTTCCAAAAACTAAATGGCTCCACATATATACTGATGGCTCCTCCCAGGAGGACTGTACTACTGGTGCAGGCTGGTACTGTGAAAATTTATTCGAGGGCTCATGCCCTGTTGGTGTGAATGCCACAACTTTTGAGACTGAGATCGAGGCAATTAAACAGGCTACTTTCCAACTTTTGATCTGTAATACTTCTCTCAATCACGCAGTCTTCCTTGTCGACTTGCAGACAGCCATCCTCTCACTCTGCTCCTTTCAGGCTTGTCAATCAAAACGTGAGGAACAAACAAAAATACAAATCAATAAACTTATTAATGATGGATAGATTCTTTTTTTTTCAGTGGATTCCCAGCCACTGCAATATATCTGGCAATGAGAGAGTGGATCGACTGGCAAAACAGGGATGCTTGCTCCCACAGCCCTCTTTTATCATACAAGTGAATTTCATCCGAAATTACCAAAACAACAAATGTCTTTGTAAAAAAATGCCAGAAAGCAGAGGCTACAGAAAAAGTGGTCTAAACTGATACACACTCCTATTCCTATGGACCTCAAATGACAAATTTTTAGTGCAAATTTTAGAATTCAGAGTGGACATGACTACCTTCAAGAGCATCTTTGTCATATTGGCATTTTTAACTCCCTTGACTGCCCCCTGTGTTTCACAGGAGAGGCAATGAATTTTAGTCATTTGACCATTTGCCCATCTCTGGACAATGTTAATTCTCTAATGCTTGACAACTATTATATGAAAGCTACTTTGTATTGGGCTGCTAGAAGGAAAATGGCTGATGCAGCCAATTCCTGAAGTAGGAAAAAAGTACAATAATTTTTAACTTAATTTTAAATGCAGCAAAACTTGAAAAGAAACTTGATACATTTCAAAATTCAATGAGATGCATTTAGTATAGAACAAAAAATCAAAATTCACCATTGAACTTGTACATATTACGAAGAAATAAAAATACACTTGTTTAAAAATTATTTTACATTATAACACTTCAATTACACCAAATTACAATACAACATTTCACTTTATCATTTTGTAATCATCTCAGAAACTATATTCTCAAAGCCATAATTCTGACTCAGAAATAGAAAACTATGAAAAACATCAGCTGAAATTTTTTCATACGAAAAAATACACATGAACCTGAACACAATAATTTAAATATAAACAATTACTTTATAGAAAATAAACTCATTTCCAGTAAAGTTTATAGTTCAATATCTTATAAAAATGTGTTTAAAAGTAAAGTATTCAAAAAAAATTTAGCAAACATATAATATTTAATAAACCCACATTTTCCAAGGTCTTAAGTGAATATGTTGTTTCTATCATAATATTTTTTGATGTATATAGTACTTACATATTTTCCTTCATTTCTTTTCCTTAATTTAACAGAAAAAAATAGCTCTTTAAGCTAACATTTTTCTATTTACTGAAATTAAGTAAAGAGTGAATAAGATTTTTCTTGATTTCAATTGTCAAGAAAATAGTTCAGCAACATTGCTTATATTTTAATTTTCTATAATACAACTTTTAAATATACTTATATTTATATATATTTTCTAAAACACAACTACTATTTATATATGCTTATATAACATGCAAGCAGAAAATATATATCATTTAAAGCAGCCTTTATAAATAAAATATGTTTCTATAAGTATATACATTATATATGAGTGTCAAATGGTAAAAAAAATTACCAAT
This sequence comes from Latrodectus hesperus, assembly GCA_037975125.1. Classification (NCBI taxonomy): domain Eukaryota; kingdom Metazoa; phylum Arthropoda; class Arachnida; order Araneae; family Theridiidae; genus Latrodectus; species Latrodectus hesperus. The sequence continues at coordinate 35,219,003 of CM075859.1, forward strand.
TCAAAAGTAAATGAAATTTATATTATTCTCACTTTAAGAATTTCTATCATTCTACACAAAGAAAGGACACACGATTTTGTCATCGGCTTAGCTAAAGAAACATGTAAATTCATAATAGTCTTGCTTGTATAGCTTATGCTCCATGCCAACTTTAATCCCTAAATAAAAAATACACATTCAAATTAATAACTCAATAGATGCAGTATATCAATATGAGAGTATTTATAATCAATTATTTAATTGTTTAATTTATAATTTTTCTTCTTGTGCTTATGGATATTAATCATTTATATATAAATATTATTCAAGTAGGAGACACTCTTAGCAAAAGGTTAATGAGAGATGAAATAATTAATTTATTCCATTCCTTGTTAGAACAGGGCATGCATTTATTACAGTATAGTAGAGAGCAAAACAATTGAAGGCAACTGCAAAACATTCAAACCATCTCATATTGCCTTCTAAGGGAACTCTTCATAGATAATGAGCCCATATATATCAAATGTGGCAAGAATGAAAATCTCAAAAACTTATTGAACTTCCCTCATATATACAGAAAGCAGAATAACATTCATTTATTATTTTTTAGCAAAGGCAAGGATCAAACTTTGAATGTCCCAATCTAAAGAGCATAGTTGTACTACTAGAATACAGTGAGCTCAACAGAACATTTTTTGGTAAAATAACTTTGATTAATTAAATGGAAATATAACAAAAAATAGTACCAAAATTTGATATTTTAATCAAATGAATGTTTCCTGTTGATTTCAATTCATATTGGAACATAGTCTGTGAAAATTAATAAAAAGAAGTGATTTACCAATTTTTATTGCAAAATCATGCAACTGCAGTGTTTTAAAAACTAACATTGTAAAACATAGCATTTATTTATTTAATCATAGATGTTTTCAACATGAAATTTTTATAGATAAGTTTTTTTATAAATGAGATAACAAACTATATAAATGTAACAAAAAATCAATTTTTTTTTATTAAAATACCACATTTTAAGATGCAATTTTCTTACACAATGATAATTTAAATTTTTTGGAAAGAGGTTGAAAAGAGTTCATCATTCAACTGTACAAGAAAATAGCTTCATTTTTTAAATATTCCATTAACTGGACTAAAAGGAAATTCTTTCTGGTTTAACAGTATGTTATTTTCAAGATGATTTCCAATATTCAAGAATTATTCTTGCACACAAAAAAAAGTTGATTAGTGATATTTCTAAATTTAAAATCTGACAATTTAATGAGAAAAATATTTTTACAATCAAGTGGTGTAATAATTATTTTTTGGTTGTGTTATTAAAGGACTTTCACCATCCATTTAGATATTCCTAATTTTCAAAAAATTTTTAATCAGCTGGCACTATAAGACATAATCTTATTTTTTTTAAACATTAAAATGTATTCTTGATTCCATCTAAATGAAATTTTGTATAAAATCTGTCAGTTTTCTGATATTACTAATACACAAATTTTAAAAAAAATTTATTTACTTTTATTTTTCGGACATTTTATTTCACAAGGTTATTTGTTACTTGAATTATCAATAAAATAAAAAATAAACACAGACATCAATTAATCTAATCCATCAAGATTACAATTTACTTACAAAAATCTTAACTCTTTATAATATTTTAAATTATGCTATTCCAAATTTATTAATTCACCCATTTTTTTTTACTTTTAGGGGAACCATTATAATTAAATAACCTTTGAAACAAATAACTGTAAAAAACTCACCTGCAAGAAAAGTGAGCATTTTCTATTAAGATCTTCAAGAAGTTTTCCAGTATCAGTTAAACAAGAATCCATTTTAACCATCCAATACATTGTCTGTATAAAATAACTTTGGCCATCTCTAGAAATGATTAAATTTTTTACATTTGTCTATATATATATATATATATATATATATATATATATATATATATATATATATATATATATATATATATATATATATATATATCCAGCTTTGTCAGTCATATATTGAATAATTAAGGACAGCTAAATGCAGTATATATATAGATACTCATTTTTACAAACAAAACTTTACATTGGGACTGATAAAATTGTTCTTAAAAGCAAAAGTTTGTCATACAGAAAATTGTGTGAAATAAAAAATATATAAAATTAGTAGAGCTGTTCTTGATTTTAAAAGAGAATATTGAAGTTATAATGTTGAAGAAATTTTTAATCATGTTTATTTAATTAAATGTATATACTTTACATTAAAACAACACAAGATTTTTACATATATATGTGTGTATGTGCATGTGTGTGTACATACATAAACAGACAGAGAGAAGTTCCAATGCCAATCAGATCAAATAACTGTTTATTAAAAAGTTTTAAATATCAATTTTCTCTAGGTTGGTTTAGACCTTAAACAGTTTGCATATCAAGGCTAAATAAGACTAGCAAGCACAATTTTAAGTTTTAAGAAAATTCCTAACTATAGTAAAATCCAAACCAGAGGTAGAAACTGAAACCAAAAACTATTAAATTGAAGATTAGAAAGCTGACCATTTGTTTTCCATCTTTACTTACCTCTGAATGATGTAGACATTCACTATTTCATCAGTCAGTGAATGTTTTCACTAGTTTTTAACATTATTTAAATGTTTTCCAGTTAAACATACCAGATTTTATTTATATAAAGGGTATTAACAGAAAATTTTAAATAAATGTTTACACTTCAAGTGCAAGATTATTTTGCATATCTAAAATTCAAAACAAGTGTTAAATAACACATAAATCCTGTCTTATTTTATATATTTATCAACAACTGAAAACACTAATGCAATATGTAAAGAAATGTTCTATCGGTAATAGGTCATTAATGTGTTCATTATCTGCAACAGATCTACATTAATGTGTAATTAACATTACATACTAAAAGATAAAAAATAATTTTTAAGTCACCGCAAAAGAAATGTCATAACAGTCATAAACAAAGAAGGAATTAAATTTTGCTGTAGAATTAGTAAAACCATTCAAAATGTATAACTGAAGAATAAAATGCAGACACAAGTTTATCACAAGCAAATGTTAAGATGGCTTCAGTATTTTAAAAGCAATTATGAAACATAGAATGAAAAGCAGAAGCACAATTTCTATATGCATAAAGATAACTAGTGATATTAAGAGTAATAATAAAAAATAGCTACTAAAAAGTGAAATTTTTTATTGATAACCAAGCAAGTAATAAATAAAATTTCTGTCATATAACATTTGTACAAGATAGGGATTGCTCTCACCAAAGCTTTATAATGTGTTAGCTAGTATACAAGCAGATTTAATTTGAAAAATACACTAGTGAAATTGTTTTACTTATAGAAATTTTTTTCAAATGTACAATGATAGAATAGAATGATTTATCACACATATACTTAAACATGTTTAATGGAAAGAATCAGTATCATCAAAAGGAATGAAAAACTATTCAATATTCAGAAATGAAAGCAATACTTGTAAATTTACACTAGTGAAAGAATTCTTCCTCATGAACAAATCTAATTGAAAACATTTAATTTCATTTGATTTTACTGGCACAAAAACCTTAGATGAGATAAGTTTCACCGAAAACAAAGTAATCTTTGATAAAATTAAGTACTTGAGAAAATCATTGGCTATGAACTAATTGAGGATGTTGAGATGAATGACTCAGAAGAATAACGAATAACAAAGACAGTTTAGAGAACTAAAAACCAAGACAGTTTAATGAAATTAACGTCATCTAGAGATGGTTTTATTTGAGTGTATTTTTTCTTATCTTTTCTACATTTTGAAACGGTCTGAGATGTAGATGAAGAGTCCATTTCTATATCTATTTCAGAAGAGGATATACCAATTGCTCTTTTAAAACATTTTTCTTGAGATTTTGGCTTTTAATTTTTGTATCATTAGTCTCAGATTTGTTGGTAATTGAAGTAGATTTCTTTGTGCTATTAGAAGCTGATGGTAAATTGGTTTTAGATGGCAAAGTTGAAAATGAAGTAATTATTAGATAACTGTTTTTTTTTTTTTTGCCAGATTGTTTTTTATTTCTGCATCTGTTTATAAAGTAGAAGAATAGGAAATGCCAACTTTTCGAGTTCAGTTATTTACTATTTGTCTTACTTCTGGGAAGTTAATATTTATTTATTTTAGTTGCAATTACTTCTTTCTCCAAGATCCATATAGGGCAAGATTAGGAAAATGTAGAAGAGGATTCAGAACAGTTACAACATTTGAAAATTTCTGAAGTACAGGCCTCAGTTTCATTACCAGTGTTCATATTCAAAGTTTTATGAAATAATGTTTCAACTAAAAATGAACCCAAATTATTTAAATTACCGATTATCGAAGCTTGTTTTGAGTCAACCTGAACAAAATTATCTTTGCATCATAATTTTTAGCATTTTGTATGTAACCAATAGATAATGTCAGAAGTTTTTGTATCAGAAAGGTGATACTCATGAAAATTGCTTGGTGTGCTTATCAACATGTAAGGAGATGAATTGGCTTCAATGATGCAAGAATTAGAACCCATAGGATACTCGTAAAGGTTCAGGCTCAGTGGCATTGCCCACCATGGAGCCCTAAAAGGGATACCAAAAAGGCTGTGGACATTACCAGCCTCAGTGCTCACCATGATGCTAGCCGACACCCATACGACAGTGACCACACATAATGCCAAGCTCAAGGATGTGACCCCTTCACTTGATCCCCTGAAGACTAGCCATGAGTGTTTCTAGGTGTCAACCGATTGATACATTGAGGACCACAGTGTATTACCCGTCCAAAAGATTGCCAGGCATGGCCAACACATGGGGATCTTGACTGTCTATGAGAAGCAGGAAACAAACTAAGTGGCTACAGCTACTCATGCAGATAGGAGAAGAGAGGAAAACCAGAAAGAGAATGAAGACCTCTGAGTAAATCGATTTTGGGACACTCACACTTACCTAAAGAAGGTGAGTCCCATGAAGGGAATAGAAGAGATTACTACTAATGTTGTCTATTTAAGAATTTTTGAAACAATAATAAAGAGGATTTACTATGTAAGATCTAATGTAATTTGAGTATTAATCAATGAGAAAAACCAATTTACTTCTATAAAGTAGACATAAATTATATATTAACATTGTGGATTTATTATCAGAGTATGATCAATTATACCTGAAAAATCTAGCAAAATTTCATGAAATATCATGTTAAATACTTTTGACAAAGAAAATTTTTCAATTAATGCTAGATTTAATTAAAAAGTGTTTATGATTATATATATCATGAGTTTGATAACAATAAGTTAAAAATGAATTATTATGCATTTTCATCCATAACTAGTCATAGCTAATTTTTCCAAGTTTGTGATTCTGATAATGAAGCAAAAAAATAAATTCTGTAGAAACAGAATAAAAAGTTTTAATACACATTGGTATAGAACAAATTTGGATTTAGTAGATGAGTCTACTATCCCTATAACAATCTCTTTTTGTAGCAATTAAGAATTTCAATTGAATATTTATAACTAAGAATTATTGCACAAAGAGAAAAAATATAGATTCATTACATACTTTGAAAGTGATTGGTTTTTCTGCTGTAAATAAGATTGCCTTGCAAGCTTTACGGCATCTTGAGATTTTCTATCAAGATTTCTAGAAACCAGTGGAAGCCTTGTCAATAAAAATTGATCAGGAAACCATAAAATATTGCTAACCAAAGGTAATGCAGGAACCTTTCAAATAAAATAATAATAATAATAAATATGGCATATTTAAATTCTTCACACTACATTTTTGAAGTAAAATTTTAAGAAAAAAAAAAGAAAAATGTATATTTGTAATAACAGAATAGCATATCAAACATTGTTCAAAATAACATAAGAAAGGAATGCAAGTTACAGGACAAATTCAGTGTTTGTGACAGTATAATTGATTATAAATATACATTTAAATTAATGTCATTAAGTTTTACATTTTATTGAACTAGAGAAAAATATAAAATTAGTTTAATAGTAAATAAATTAATATAATTTGGATATTTAATTTGAATATAAGAGTTTTACCAATTAAGAACAACAATTTAAAGTGGTTTCTAAACTATTTTGAATTCAAGATTTAGGATTTTGAAATACATTTTCAATCTAGTATTATAAATCTATAAATATATTAACTCTCAAGTTGATCTGTGAACAATAACTTGCAATAATTTCTCATTTTTATTTTTAAAGAAAAGAAAGCACTCTAAAACATTAGGTAGAAAAATCATTTATTAAATGTAATATTTTTGAGAATATAATGAATCAAATTTATTGCAGTATTTTTACCTGACAATCTTAAAAATGTATCTACATGACACATTTTTCTTTCATTGTATTTAAAATATTAATGAAAAATTTGTGACCTGGTTCTTATTTTATTTAGACATTAAATTCAAAAGAATAAAATGCTTTCTTCAACAATCTGCATTAATTTGACATTAGTATGATTTCAATCTGTCTCTGTCTGCTAATTTATTTTAAATATTTTTAGATTTTAATTAATTCTTTTATTTTTATAGAACTCCTTGAAAACTTGCTACAGAATGTATATTTACATAATCACTTTTAGCTTAATATTTTATAATTTTTAGAGTTTATAATCCTTGCAATACATCCTTTTTAAAATCTGATGCAAATAAAAGAAATCATAATTTCAAGTCAAAAATTTTTCATGTTATTGCAATTTCAATTCTTTGCTTTATGTATATACACTGCTGGACAATTACTAAGGACGGATCACAAATTGCACTGTAGCATAACATTAAGCAAGACATGAGGCCTAGGAGGATAAAATATATTTGCCACACTGTTCAGACATTAGAATAAAGAATATTTATTGTTCTGGAAAGTAATAAAACCTGGAAACATCTAAAAGAAAAAAAATGTTCATTTGATGCTGCATACGGAAAAATGGAACAATGCATCTAAAAGTCAGCAGGCACCTTGAAGAAAGGTATCAGTATGGGATATGTCCACCGTGGAGTGTGATACAACATTCCACACGTCGTATTAAACTTTGCACAACATTATCCAGCAGTTGTTGAGGCAATTTATCTCATTCCTTTGCGAGTGTACAGATGAGGGTATTCTTGTTTGTCGGAGGATAGTTTCGACCAGTAACTTGCCTCCCCAAACCATCCCACACATTTCAATGGGGTTTAGATCTGGAGAACGTGATGGCCATAGGAGGGATTGAATACCTACGCTGTCTAGACAAATGTGAACAGCGAGTGTTCGATGACATGTTGCGTTGTCGTCCATAAAAACAAATTTATCACCGACAGCACTACGGAAAAGACCAACATGAGGAAGTAGAACTTCATTAATGTAACGTTGGCCCATCATAGTCCCATTCGCAGCCACATGTAGGAGCGTGCGGCCATCATCATGATGCTGGCCCACACCATGACACTGCATGTCGGATATCAGCCCCTTTCCTGGATATTTTCTGGACCATAAGCAGTACCACTCTCGTGCCAGATCAGTTGGCGTCTACAATCCGATGACAGACTGAACCTACTCTCATCTGAGAATAATATGCATGACCAGTCCTCTTCAGTCCAATTGCGATGCTCATGACATCATTGCAAACGGGCAGTACGGTGCTGTCTGGTCAATGGGACACACACAACAGGTCTGCGGGCGAATTGTCCTTCTCTTTTCAAACGTCTAGCAACAGTTTTTTGGGAGATCTGCTTTCCTGAGGCAGCAAGAAACTGATTTGCCAACTGCTGAGCTGTGGTGCACCTGTTCCAGTTTGCTGATAGGACGATATATCTGTCTTCTGCAGGCGTCATACTTCTAACACGAGCTCCCCCGTGCCGCCTACTACACATTTCAATATTTTTAAATGACTTCCACAGCTGTGAAACAAAGCTGGGAGCGATGTCGAACTCCCTGGCAACATCTGTTATTTTTCGACCTTCTTCGATCTTTCCAATAACTCGGCCACGCATAAAATCATCTTGGTGATGTCGGGAAGACATGCTAAAAATTTCAAGTTTGTCAATAAAATTTTTCCTGTAAAACTTTGACTTGAAACAACAACTGTCCACATGCGTCAAAACCTTTAAAGCTCTTATGAACACTATCACGTGATGAACAGATGTGGAAAAAAATTTGCATACGCATACTTCTTCTTACTGTATCCCACACTAATTCTAATTTTCCACATTTTGCTTCTTTTCATTTTGTGGTTGCTATGGATGACAGTGTTATCCGTCCTTAGTAATTGTCCAGCAGTGTATATATAAGGTGATTTAATAAACTATTAAGGGTGACAGTACCCATCCAGATGAGCAATAATTACCATAGTTGTCTTATTCCTCATGGTCCAATGTCATAGTAGACAAAGTGCATAAAGCCATGAATCTTTAAAAAATCATAAACATGTAAAGGACTGTTAATAAGGTCATTCCTATCAAAACTAGCACAGGGCAATGTTGTTGGACATATTCGGACCACAAATCAGATGGCAGATCTTCCCGCCCAACCAACAGGGCAATATGAACAAGAGAAGCCTGCAAGACGTTGGTGCATTTCAGACAAGTCTTTTATCCCTGATCAAAAGTAAGACATCTGGTGTGACCACTTGCAAGCCTGCATGACTCAAGCAACATTGATAGTAAAGGCACCACTTGGATATCTATTATACACCAAGGGTGATTCGGAAGGATTTTCCACATCCTTCAACTTGAGATTTTTATCTAAGAACAAATCTCAGAGAAGATCAAAGTGATTTGAACTTAACACATCAGAAGTGCCTTCCTTGGCCAAAAGGTGTGCTAATTCATTGTCAAAGATGCCAATGTAAGAAGCGATGCACTGATTTCCTAGCTATTGAGAATATTAGGTATTGAATTAATTGTTTTATCGCCAGACTTATTCCAATTACCTATGTGCTGGATGACACTTTGACTATCAGATGAGATCCAGATATTTTTGTTTGATATTACGTATTTAACATTGAGTACTGCATCATTAGCTATTAGTTCAAATCAAAAAAACAGAGCAGAAACCTGGACTCCTAACTTAAATCTAAGTGAGAAATCAGGGAACCTGATGAAAAGTCCTCTACCACAATGGCTGTGATAGTCTTTGCTGCCATCAGTATAAATTTGAATATCAATTGTTGGTACTAACTTAATGACCTTCAAAACATTAAGAGAATGTAGATATTCAGCCCAGTAATGATGTTTTGTTAGTATGATTACTGAGTTAAGGTAGGAACCATGCAAGCTCTCCTGGGGGGGGGTAAGCACTGCTTTCAAGAAGTCTCTCAACATCCTGATTTAACAAGTCCAACAAGTGAATTCGAGAGAAATGACTGCCTCTTTTTTTAATCTCTAACAGTTAGACTAATTACTGAGGTAAATTGCAATACAACTTAGAACTCCAAAACTGTCGAGCTTGATATAATACTTTGAAAGTAATGTGCTTCTTCTCAATATTAATTGCTGGAGATCACTTGCAAATAATGCCAAATCTGACAGACTGCAATATTTCATGGCAGTTATACAGTTAATAGCATAGTTATAAAGTTTATAGCACTTAATTGCACTTTTTTTTAATTTTACAAAGTTAGAGAATGAAGCACAAAAGTAAATGTGAAAACCAATTGTTCCTAATATCCTACAGTGCATTCCCATTATGACGAGGGATTGGCACTGGAGAAACGTGTAAGTATGTGGAAAGAAATCTTCTGGTAGGACCACCTAAAGTGTGAAGGCCAATTAAGACTTTTTGATAGGTAAATACAAATTACAAATATATGAACTAAAATTAGTGCTTATTAGCAAAGCATTAATGTCTTTATTAATTTGGTTATTAAATTTAATGTAGTTATTTTATAGATTAAATTTAATAAAAAAAGTGCTTATCTACCAGCTAAGTAGACGAAATCAGATGTGTAATAAAGATCAGTAATTTCCTAATATTATTAAAGTGGCAATATATAATACAATATTTCAAACTATGAAATAGCACAATTTACTTTATTAATATCTTAATAATGTTTATGGATGAAAGATTTTTTAACAATGCAGAATTCTTGCTGATTTATATTATTTTTTGATAAACTAATAATATTTTAGTGAATATTGATACCTGTCATTCTTAAGAAGGTAATCATCTCCACTGGAACTATAATAAATTTAGTTTAATTTTTAAAGGTAAAAAAACTGTTCTCCGGTTGATGTTTATTATTAATATGGTACTAATTTAATAACTATGGTAAAACTATGGTAATAATGAAATAAAATTAAAGAAGATACAAATGAATAACAAACAAGCAAATGCAATGTAAATATAGGTTATATCAATTTTTTTTATTAATTACAATAGTGATTCTAAATATGATTTTACTTTATTTCATTAAAATACTAATTACACAAATTTGCACGGAAGACTTGAAAGCAAAGTTTACTATCAAGTTATAGATATGTGTATTAAACAAAAAAATGACAAAAATGACAAATCAATAAAAACAATTTTCCATTAATTCAAATATTTCAGAAAACAAAAATCGTCCTTTATAATTATATTAACAAATAGATCTTTAGAACAAGTATATTCCATTTTAAAAGTTTCCAATTTATTAATTATATACATTGTAAAAGAATATTAACATAATAATTTTAAGTAAAAATATTTTATATTCATTAAATTACTGCAAATTTGAATATCACAATGGGAATAGTTCGTTTAAATTATAGAAAACTATTACTTTTTATACCTTTTTGTAAACATCCCAAAGACTTCTGAAAAATTTCTTATCCATCATTCGAAATAAATAAAAATGTAATACAAAAAGGCAGTAAACATCAGGGATCTTTGATCGTGAATCAAATTCATTTGGTTCACCTGCAAGTTCAAAGAAGAAACATTTAAACATAAGTATCAATAAATTTATGTACATGTAGAAAGTGAACATGATTAATACCTATTTTTGACTCCAAAACCATAAACAATTTTCTGATATTAAAACAGAATTCTTCAAAGAAAAACGTATTCTTTGTAACAAAATTTTTGGCATCATCAAAATTCTGTTCAACACATCCCTAAAATATAATAAATTCTTTTTAATGGAAGGTGAAACTAAATGATATTTAATATGATGTTAAAATTTAGAAATAAAACATGTAGCAAATACCTGTCTTCAGTACATTTTTTAAGGTACAATAAGTTAGCTTATTATCAACAGAATTATAATTATTAACTTTAATTGTTATAATTATATATACAATTAGCTAATTTCTATATATTAGCATGAAAATAATATAATTTCTTATTATTTTAATGTCAAAATTTATAACACATATAGCATTTCTACACAATAATTTAAATACAAATGCAAATTCTAATAGTAAGGGAAAATAACATTGATTGTTTTATATAAATTAATCTCTTATAATTGACATAGGTAAATGCAAATAAAAAATCAAAAGTGATTAGATTTAATCTATAATACTGATACATTGATGCACACTGACAGTAATCTCCCTTTACAGAAAAATAAACATCCAGTTTGAATATTTAATATTCAAATGAATGCCTTGCAATAAAATAATTAAGTTCTAATTCTGAATTTATTGAACGCAAACTTAAATAATGAAAGATATACTAACCCTCTGCTAATCATTCTGTAACAAAATTTACTAATGATTAGGTTCAATTTCAGATTTGTATTAAATATAAAAATAATAAATAAAACAAATTTATAACAAAATATACAAATGAAATTAACAGTAAAATGTAAATATAATTATTTGTTCTTTATGTCAGTAATTAAATCATTTTTCATGTCATTTAGAGGAAAAATAATTCAGTTCCATTTTGTTCAGTTTAATAATGGGTTTTATAAAAATGTAAATAAAAATAAATAACAAATTTTCATAGTTTCAAAGGAAACTAGTATAGTACAGAAGGCTACCATAAAATAATATACTGTGTACATACATACACACACACACACACACACACATATATATATATATATATATATATATATATATATATATATATATATATATATATATATATATATATACTATGTAGCTGATAACTATTAAATTAGAAGATTAATTTCATTATACTGAATAAATATTGTAAAGATTTTAAAACATATTTTAAATAATTTTATTCAGAGTTTTGTTTTAATATTCATTGATAGTTACAATGAAGATTTGAAAAATATGAATTATGGAAAAAAATGTAACATTTAAATTGTGAAACTTAGATGTTTCTTTTGTTTTTAGAGTAAAATGAAACACCACTAGCCACCTTTCAGCTAATATTCTGATCTTAAATAAATAGGCTAATATTTTCTTTTATTTCAGAGGAATCAATTTCTATAAGTAAGCATGAAATATCCCCAGTTATATGCATTGTAATGAATTTTGTTTGATAGTGAAACAAAGCATGATATAAAAACTATTTCATAAAATTTTAATATTTCTTTAGAATAAATTTATAAATTACAATAGCGTAACACTTAAATAATGAATAAGTAAGGATTTTTACAACTAAGATATCCGATATCCTTTAAATTCTCAATGCAAAGTTTGGTATGAAAGTGACGAAAATTACTTTTAAAATTTATGGATGATAGTCTTATTTGTAAACATCAAAACTAATCTAAAAGATTTTATTTTATATGAAATTGCTTCCATGTATGTAATTTTCAAATTTTTTAAATATGAGTAGTATATATCTTCAAGTTGAAACCATAGTAATTATTTAGTTTCCAGTAAAAATAAAATAAATTTCAAAAATAGCTAAAACATATATTCTTAATTTAACACTTGATGCTAAGGCTCTTGAAAGCTGATTTCTCATAATATTGAAATCAAAGTTTCAAAGGGTACATAACTAGCATTGAAATATGATAATAATATTTGAAATCAATATACAGAGATAAAAAGAGAAAGAAAAACATTTGATTTTTTAAATAGTGCACATGATTGAAGAATAGAAATATATGCCAGTTTACATAAATTGATATATTTTAATAAACTCATTAATTTTAAAAGAAAATCCTTGAAATAGCCTCATTTTGAAAAAAAATTATTTTTAAAATAATTTTTTCTATGTTCAATTTTTTAATCTATTTATACAAATAAAACAATTACCAAAAATATGCTTCCATCCAACAGTTGATTTTCTAGTTTCTTTATTAATTTCTCAAAAGGTCTCAATTTTTCAGGAGCAATACCAAGTTTAGATGGATTATGATGTATTGACACTGACACCAACATTCTTTTGAATTGGGTCCAATGCTCTCGCAAAGTAAACTGGGAAGCAATGATTTCATCCAAAGTAACCAAAACTGTTAAGATAGAACCTAAATATTTGTAGACAGGCTATAAGAAAAGCAAAAAGAAAAAAATCTTAAAATAAACAAGTTACTGTAAGTAAAATTAGGCTTCTGTGTATCTATAATTAAAAATATATAACATTAAAGAAAAAGTGACAACTGATCAAACTAATTTGAATCAAATATAAATATTTTAAGATGGGGTGTTTAGCTTATATATTAATATAGGGGGAATTTATTAATAATATATTAATATTATAAATTAAGTATACCATTTAAATTTTACAAATGATATGTTAATAAAGTTACATGAAAAAATTAAAATATAACTTTAAACCAAACTTTAATTAAATAACAAGAACAGTTAAAAAATGCCTGACAAGCACCTCAACTACAATAAGCAATGGATTTTGGAATCAAAGTACAGCAGAACCGTAGTGCAAGAAACAGCCTATAATATGTATATATATAAATATATTAATAGATAGATGTAAAAAATTACAAACAGCAGCATTTGAAATAAAATCTTTGAGAAAAGAAAGGCAAATTCAGCTAGTTTTCAAGCAATGATTGCATGAGTGAGTATTATAAATTCACAGATATACCAAAATAAGAGCTATTTAGAAAGACAGTTTCACTTAAATTTACAATTCCTTTATTTTAAATAGAGAATATATCTACATCCTAAAGTTACAATTACATTTGATATATAGAGTGAAGGTATCCTGCTGCTGAGTTCCAGGTTGTTTATCAAATTTAATAATTTCTGTAAAAATACAAATGAGATCTGGAGTTCATCTTATATCAATCAGATTTTGTATCTAGGAATTTCATTTATTAAAACTGACTTTGAATAGTTTATATCCCTTATCTCAAAACAAATTGTAAAGCTTTTGAACACATACTGTGCTTTTCAGGCAGACTTTCATAGATGGTGGGCATTATACACATTACAAGTAATGATTTGTATGGTTTGTCACTCAAAATCATTTTTTGCACATGAAGGCTAATTAAATTTAGACTTAAATTTTAAAGTGGATTCCAAACTAGAACATCCAAACCTAAAGTGGGATTCAAACTGTTGAACTGAAGGCTATTGCGCTAACCTTTAAACTACTAGCTTGGCTCAATATAAAGGAAACCTGGAAAATTTCCAAGGACACATCTATCAGCTGTACATGTAAGAAGCAGAAATCCAACACCTATTTTTTGTTGTTCAAAATTGGAAAACATATATGAATTAATTTCAAATTTGCTAGTATACCTTCAATGACATTTTCAGATACATGCTTTGCCAATTTTTATAGAAGTTAAATCATACAAACAGTATTTTTCTAAGAACAATGAAAACTATTATGAATTAATTATGAAGTTAAACCATGTTATTATTTTTAACTTGTTTTTGATAATTTCTTTCCTTATTACCTAGTTACTTATTAATAGAGCTAATTGGTACTTCTTATAGCACTTTAAAATAAAAAAGAAAATTTTCTAAAATGTAAAGAAAACAATATGTCACAAAAAATAAATACCAGCATAAAAAATTGTAAGAACAGAATTTATCAGAAATATGCAAAAAAGTACAGTATAAAAAATTAACCTTTCTATCTTTAACTATTTTTATTGAAATGAACTTATTATAAGAGCACTTAGAAATCAAAACAAATACAACACACTAAATTTAGGATAAGAAAAATATTAAACAATTTTTATGAATAAATAATAATTTAATAAGCCTGATTCAAATTTAATGAAATATAAGGGAAAATGTTTTTATTAGAAATATCTTATATTTAAGCAATAATTGTAGCCATTGATATTAATCCTACTCCAACATTTAAGGTATAAATGTTCCATTTGGTAATAATACACTGCTGGACAATTGCTAAAGACAGATCACAAATTGCAATATAGCATAACATTAAGCGAGACATGAGGCCAAGGAGGATAAAATATAGTTGCCACACTGTTCAGACATTAGAATAAAGAATATTTATTGTTCTGGAAAGTACAAAAGCTGTAAAACATCTGGAAAAAATTTTTTCATTTGATGCTGCATATGGAAAAATGGAACAATGCATCTAAAAGTCAGCAGGCACCTTGAAGAAAGGTATCAGTACCTGATATGTCCACCATGGAGTGTGATGCAAAATTCCACACGTCGTATCATACTTTGCACAACATTATCCAGCAGCTGTTGAGGCAATTTATCCCATTCCTTTGGGAGTGTATGGATGAGGGTATTCTTGTTTGTCGGAGGATAGTTTCGACCAGTAACTTGCCTCCACAAACCATCCCACACATTTCAATGGGGTTTAGATCTGGAGAACGTGATGGCCATACAAGGCGTTGAATACCTTCACTGTCTAGACAATCGTGAACAGCAAGTGTTCGATGACATGTTGTGTTGTTGTCCATAAAAACAAATTTATCACCGACAGCACCACGGAAAAGACCAACATGAGGAAGTAGAACTTCATTAATGTAACGTTGGCCCATCATAGTCCCATTCGCAGTCACATGTAGGGGCGTGCGGCCAATCATGATGCCGGCCCACACCATGACACTCCATGTCGGATTTCAGCCCCTTTCCTGGATATTTTCTGGGCGATAAGCAGTACCACTCTCGTGCCAGATCAGTTGGCGTCTACAATCCGATGACAGACTGAACCTACTCTCATCTGAGAATAGTACGCATGCCCAGTCCTGTTTAGTCCAATTGCAAACAGGCAGTACGGTGCTGTCTGGTCAATGGGACACACACAACAGGTCTGCGAAAGTATAGTCCTCCTCCCCTCAAATGTCTGGCAACAGTTTTTCGAGAGATCTGCTTTCTTGAGGCAGCAAGAAACTGATTTGCCACCTGCTGAGCTGTGGCGCGCAAGTTCCTTTTTGCTGATAGAACGATATATCTGTCTTCTGCAGGCATCATACTTCTAACACGACCACCCCGTGCCGCCTACTACACATTCCAGTAGTTTTAAATTACTTCCACAGCTGTGAAACAAAGCTGTGAGCGATGTCGAACTCCCTGGCAACATGTTATTTTTCGCCCTTCTTCGATCTTTCCAACAACTCGGCCATGCATAAAATCATCTTGGTGATGTCAGGAAGACATGCTAAAAATTTCAAGTTCGTCTATTAAATTTTTCCTGTAAAACTTTGACTTGAAACAGCAACTGTTCACACTCGTCAAAACCTTTAAAGCTCCTATGAACGCTATCACGTGATGAAAAGACGTGGAAAAAAATTTGCATACGTATACTTCTTCTTACTATATCCCGCACTTATTCTAATTTTCCACATTTTGCTTTTTTTTCATTTTGTGGTTGCTATGGATGATAGTGTTATCCGTCCTTAGCAATTGTCCAGCAGTGTATATTTATAAAAACAATAACTTTAAATATTTAAATTGCAGTTTAAAAGTTATTGAACTTAGTGTTTAAAATATTTAGAAGTAAAATTCCAACAAAAGCAATTTACATAAAATTTTATAAGGAGTAAAATGGTTAAGGTCTATCAAGCTTAAAATATTGACATTTCTAAACACAAATGAAATGAAGGTTTACAAATGTACCTGAAAATGAACATCAGAAACATCAATTAAAACTGTGTGGGTGCTTCCATTTTTATTATGTAAGGCATTAAGTTGATGTATGATGTTTCTAACTACTATGTAAATTCTTTCCACAAAACAAGACAAATTCTAACATATGCAAAGGAAAAAATTAATATTAATGTGTAGCAAAGAAAAAATAAGAAAATCTATAATATAATAAATAATCAGTTTCTAAAAATATATGACTTTAAATAAAGGTTATTATTCTCATTCAATAAACTTGAGTAATAAATTATAAGTTATTTCTAAAAGTTTTCTATTAAGACATAATTATTTTATACACAGAAATTTAATGTTACAAGCTACAAACAAAATAAAAAACCAAAATTTAAAAATTTCGTTTATTATTTTTGATATTGAATTCTATTATACTTATACTTACTTGACCTTTGTATTGAAAAATAGCATATAACATTTCATTTGAAACATAGCTTGACTTGCTTGATAAAATATCTTTCTGAGTTTTACAGAAAATTGATGAAATTTATAGAAAATTAAGGAATTTTAAATTGAAAGAAAATATGCTTTCAGTAATGATAGCAATGAAGTTTAAGCACTAAAATTTTCAGGGTGGAATCCTAATGGGGTTAATATATTGGAGGATAAAATTAATTTACGGTAAGATTTGGTCATGACATTAAATTAGTTTTTTAGGATGATTAAGTCGCAGCATGTTAAGTGGTACAAAAATTATAGTTAATCTGTACTATAAATTTTTATTTCACTGAGATCCTACACAAAGAATGTCAATATTTAAAACTTACATTCTTACAAAAATATTTAAATTTTTCAAGTTTTTAAAAATCACATTGACTTTTTCCATTCTATAATTTCTTAATTCCTATTTTCCTACAGAAGTGTTTGACCTGAAATTTTACAGAAAATTTCTTTACGTAACTTTGCCTTCTTAATTTTGAATGAACTTAACAATACTTAAATATTTGAACATAGGCATGGCAGAAAGACATTGGCTAGAAAAATTTGTGGCTTTGATCAAGCCAAAACCATATGTAACAGGTTGCTGTTAATATTACTGCAAATGCTAAACTATTCATTTCAGATACTTGTTGTTTATACGCCAGTTCTTTACTCAGGGTTGATTACATGCTGTTAAATTTCTTAATGCTATACAAATACTGTGTTTCCTCACTGTTAGTAATGAGAGCTCTGAGATCCTGAATGCATGTTAAGAAACCAACGATTCTGTATTCTGTCAATCATGGCATGAAAACTTTAAGTAGAAATTAATACAGTAGAATAAACCACAAACTAATTATGTTACAATTTGAATTCAAACAAATTGATACACCTGCTGATAAGTATTTCATCCATCTTGTATGAGCAATAATGCTCAAAACTATAACAGTATTAGCATTTCCGCAAAATATCTTATTTGATGAAATATAGCAATTAAAATGACGAAAGAGAAGCCATCTCTATAACACTTAAAACTTCTTGCAGCTGTGCAAAAATTTCTAGCCAATAACATAGTGCAGTTTAACAAATTGCATCATACTCACTTTTTCAGCTTGATTTTGCATGATAAAAAAACATTTCTAAATAAAAATGTCATTTGTTACAAATAAAAGCATAATACAACTACTACAGAACTAAGATCTGGAGACCAAAGTAAGGTGTAAGAAACGAAATACATTTGGTATTTTTTGTTAATAAAATATTAAACAGTTCTCTTTTTTAATAACTGATTTAATGCTACCTTTTGAACTGTTATCCAAAATTGATTTATTTAAAGTGTTACTTGGTTTAACAATAAAATATCATGAATGCTTGATTTATTGGGGTTTTAGTTTGACTTACTGTTTTACAATCACTTTTTGCCTTTACAGGTTTATTCATTTGGTATTTATAGATTAAAATGGATTTTGTATTACTACAATAAACCATATGAAGCTAAACTCAAGAACTGTTGAACTGAAGATCATAGCATTGATTATTCAGAGATTAAATTGGATAGTTTTAGATATGAACATAAAACTTTAAAATACAAAGGCAAGATATAAGGTACTTAACATAATCATTAAAATAAATATTTTATATGTATAATACATACAAATCGAAACTAAAATAAGGAGAAGTTGATATTTGAGTTAATGAACTAAGCTAAATGCATTAAATGGTGATAATATTTAATCACAAATAATCAAAAAAATGCTGCAAATAAGTAATAATTAAAACTTGAAATTCAGTTATTTATAGGTTTCTTTTTTGAAAGATAGGGAACTGCACTGAATGAACAGAAAAGCTGTTGAACTCTTTAATTCAGATGGCATAATTAGTTTTCTTTTTAAATTTTTGTAAAAAGTTACTTTCATTATAAAATGCTTATTTTAAAATACTTCTTCTGGTACATATACAATTTATTTACATGTTTAATACTCTAGACAAAAATTTCAGCACAAAAATCAGAACCCTCAGTTCAATAATGTAGTTTAACTATTGTTTACAATTGGAAGAGAGGCACAAAAAAAGTTAGTTATTCTCTAAAACTGGTATTTTTTATTTGTTTATAATGCTGACACTATTTATGTTATTTCTTTTAAATATTTAGATAGAAGAGAAACCAAATCTTTTCAGCCAGCTGTCCAGTTTAGCAATGGAATCATCTAATGAATGCAAATGTAGATAGATCTTAAGATACTCAGTTTTTCAATGATTGTGAATTTGATTAAATGTGCTTATAATCTGATTTTAGCCTTCTCGCCTAAAAAAGGGGCTTGTATTGATTTGGTGTTACAAATCATAGCATATTTTAAAAACAAGTGAGATGGGACACACTATTTAGGAATGAGATATGTTATGCATTATTTCAAACTATGAATTCAATTTTCAAATCCAGTATAGAAACTGAGTAGTACTTTCATACTTTTAAATATATTTATAATTAATATTTTGTCTATCCAAAAGCTGTTACACTATAAGTCTAAAAAAATCCTACAATTCCTTCTTTAAAACTGAAATTCTAAACTTTTCCAACCATTCAAAATATGGAATTTACCTTGATGAATAATACTCATTCATAAATACTTTATTCTAAAATATACTGCAATCAAATTTTGGGAGCTTACTATATTTACTTAATACTATTTTAACTTGATAAACAGATATTAAAATAGGTATATAAGTATTTAACTTTGAACAAAAATATTTGTTAAGAATAAAGATTTTAGTTTCTGAAAATTATAAATTTTTGTTTACAATACAAAATCTAAATATATATATATATATATATATATATATATATATATATATATATATATATATATATATATATATATATATATATATATATATAATTTTTAATTTCTTTAATAGATCTGTTAGCAAAAATTTCCAATTCCTTTATGCTATGTAAAATACTTTACAAGAATTTTAAGCTATTTTTTAATGAATATATATTTTCATTATTCCTTATTTTTTTATTTCATTATTTTTAAATGAATCATTAGATATTAATAAAATTTTAAAATATTTTAACATATTATTTCTTTATTTATATGGAGTGTCTTTAATTTAAATATTACTTCCAAAATTATTTTCTTTCAAATTTTCAACATTTATTCAATATGAATATTCTTACAATAATATGTTTTTTTATTTCACTAAATTTAACTATTTCTCCTCACTGGAATAAAAAAAATCACTTTTATAAATCATCAAAATGCATTAAATTTGCCAATAAATTACATATAATAAATTAAATGAATTAAAATATTAATTTAAAAATTTAATTAGTTAGTAAGTAGACAAGAAAAATTTAAATTCCACTTAAAAAACAATTCGTGTTAGTAAAATTGGCCACTGATTTCTTTCTCTTTTTTCACATTGGATTTTCTGCTGCTTTACTTGATTTTATAGGTAAAATATTAGAAAAAATTTCAAAATAATCTGTTTATGCCAGGAAAAACAAGTGTTGTTGTTGTTACTAATGACACTTGGACAAGCCAAGCTTGCTATACCTTCGCTATGCAAATTTAAGTAAATTGAGAGTGTCTTTCATTTTTAATCAGAGCACCATGAAGGTGAAAGTACGACTTCTGCTCTACACACATGCCATAGGTACCCGTTTATAGGGTAGGCAACCATTCACACCTCATTCATATAAGGAAAGGACAAAGACAGGATAGATAAAGAATAAGGTACATCCATGCCCGAACCGAGATTTGAACCCAGGACCTCCTTATCCGCAGTCAGGCACACTAACCACTAGACAAGTTGGTCGGCAAAAAAAAGTGTAAATGAACTGAATGAAATCTGAATTCAAATGAATTAAAAATTTGCATTTCATTCTTATTAAATAGATAAATTTCTCCAACAACTATAACACAAGTGATTATTCATGTCCTCAATAAAAAGAAAATTAGTAAATATATCAATTAAAATTATTTACTGATATATATTAACATCATTTTTTAATTTAATATATATATATATATATATATATATATATATATATATATATATATATATATATATATATATATATCTTCCTCTTACTCAAATTAAGAGTTACAATAAGCAAAAAGGTCATGTTTTCTTTACTCTTTTCTTTTTAAAAATATTACAAACAATAGTCAATTATACACAAATAAATTTGTAAGAAACATGCTTCTTCAGACTTTTCTTTAATTATGACCTATATCATTTTTTGATATTCATCCAGAAAATGCAACTATCTAAAAGGACATAATTCTTTCCCATAAATGAAGATTCTGATTTTTCTACTTTATTTAATGAATTGAATCTTATTCACGTGCTCAAATTAAGATTTAATAGAGCTAGACACACTAAGAAGAAATTTTGTTTCATTATGATGAAATTTTTTTTCTAGTTTGTCACTCTAAGGTCACTAATTTTGTGCACAAAGGTGGACTGGAAAAGAGCTAACAACTAAAGCAGATTCTAAACCGCTGCACACATTCCCAACCAAAGAAAGAAAAACACCTATATAATTGTTGAACTAAAGACAAATGCCTTCTCAATTAGCTACTAGCTCCATAAAACTGCTTTTAGAATTACCATATTTTACTTTATTCTCTTCTTGTAAAAATGTAGGCAAAATTATCTTCTGTAATCCCTAACCTATATAAGCAAAAGGTCTCTTTTTAATGCCAAAATAAGTTCTTTTTTAGTATATGATTTTGATAGCAATTATCATTTTTTCTATTAATTAACATTAAGAAACAATGAATAGATTTTCTCATATATTTTTAAATATTTCATGAAAATATGAATTGAAATTAAGGGCAAGAATCTTGTCTAGTCAATTCATTTAGTAAATAATAAGTAAATTTTAAGCAGAGGGGCTGATATTTGTCAATCCTTACTGGATCATTCAATAAATTATAAAATAAACAGTTTATGAAATAGTTTTCATTACAACCTGCATAAAAGGAATCATTCGACCTATATAAATATGTGCTTCTCCATCTTGTAATGCATCAGGGGATCCTATAAATTAAAAAATAGTTAATAATTTAATTATAATGAATAAAAAATGAATAAATTAAAATATTGTCAAAATCAATTTTTTCTTAAATATAATTATTTAAATCAGATTAGTAAAGCAACTGAATTTACAGCTATCATAAAAAGTACATAAAATTCTGCATTAACACAAGTTATGAAAATCATAAATAAATAAATATATATATATATATATATATATATATATATATATATATATATATATATATATATATATATATATATATATATATATA
Organism: Latrodectus hesperus; assembly: GCA_037975125.1. Classification (NCBI taxonomy): domain Eukaryota; kingdom Metazoa; phylum Arthropoda; class Arachnida; order Araneae; family Theridiidae; genus Latrodectus; species Latrodectus hesperus. The sequence continues at coordinate 35,241,714 of CM075859.1, forward strand.
TTCAGTTACTTCCTTTCTCAGTTATTACAAATTCAATGGTTTTCTTTTAATGATTCATAAATTAAAACCTTATTTTCTACCTACAAATAAAATTTTGGTTTAAAAAATATGAATTTTAAAAAAGACAATTGAAAACTATTGTCCACAGTGAATGTTGAAAATAATATTCATTAGAAACTAGTTATAATAGCAATTAGCATAATAATTGAATACATTTAAGGTTTATAACTTTAACATATATATAATAAAATATTAAATTACAATCCCTATGAAATGTCTATAAACAGCATTGAACTACTATAAATATCTATGAACAGAACGTTTTTAACTTTACCAATCTGAAAATAAGATTATTTAAATGTAATATTGAAACAAATCTAGTATAACATTACAATTAATTATAAGATTTGTTGATAAAAATGTCCAGGAAAAATAAAAGTACTATATATATGCATTGAATTTGGTAAGTTGATTTTATACTAAATCTATTTTAAAGTTTTTCAAATTTACAATCAATTTTTACAACAAAGTATTTTCTCTAAAATTTTCAACAGAAATGCCAATTGACCAAATGAAAATTAAGTTTCTAGAATTACTTAACAAAGATGTATTTTTGAACTTTGAGATTAGAGGCATGGTGTTGAGTTAATGGAATGATTTGACCAGATTTTTTCAAATATGAACCATTTATATAATTTTTAGCAACCGATTTCCTTTTTGTATTAGCAATTAATCCAAAGTCAGGAATACCAATATTTAAAATTAAATAAAATAATTTTCCAAGATTAAAAATGCAGAAATTCTATTAATTTAAAATAGTAAAATTTGAAGTTTAAGAGTGGGAAACACTAAGGATTAAAATTAAGAAACATTAGATTTAAAAATATAGAAAAAGTAAAACTAATAAAAGATTAGAACAATTTATAAATAGCAACTTTCTCAATATGCAGTTAAAAATTTTATTTATAAAAATTAATTTTATAAATTAATAAGATGTGAAGCTTTAATATATATTCATTTGTAGTAACGCGATGAAAAGTTTCCTAATTCACAACATAAATTTTATGAATTAAAAAACTTATCTATTAATTTGGAATAACTCTAGAGAATGCAATCTGAAAAATTTACATTAAAACATTTAGTTTACAGATTAAAAAAACTGTGATTCACAGGGTTTTAATTTTAAACATATTCTGGATTGAAATGCTAATTTAAAATTGTCTTTTTAAAACAAATATATGAAAAGATATTACTTAAGTTTGAAACAATACTTACAAAATATTTTTAGAAACGATTCTAGAGATTTTAAATCAAACAGTAAAAGTTGTAAAACAGTAACTTTTAAAGTTGCCACAATTAAGATCACTTTTTTAAATATTGAAGTTCAATTGAAAGAGTGATCAAACATTCATCAATACTTAAAATTCCTAAATAATGTACTTAAATATCATTGTTTCTAAAATATTAAATGATTAAAATAATAAAACAAGAAAGTACAGAAAATTCAAATGAAATATAAAGGTGTTTACAATTTTAATTTATATTTTTCAGAGTAATATAACAATACATGTTTTAAAAATTTTAATTTGTTCTGAAAACGCTACAAATAATTTTTAAACTAATAATTATAAATGATTTAAACTAATAATTTCACAGATGCCAAAACAATGAAACAGTAAAAATAAATGGGGGATGCATAACAATACTTATTATACATCATTTATATTTCATAATATACAAATATTACTATCCTTTATTATTGAATACTTTATTAATTTTACAGTTTAAATGTTTTTAAATAGTAGATAAAATATTCTAATACAATGATATAATTTGAGTAAACAAATTTATTTTTAAAACAATCAAAATATCTTGCCAAAATACAAACGGTTTTGATTTTTCATGTAATTTCATTTTTCTTCTTTTAATAAAAAAGCACTACTAGTATAAATTTCCTTCACTGGATTAAAATCAAAATATTATAACTGTCCTCTTATGATTAGTGAACATTTTATATGTTTTTAAGTTTTTGAAAGCATTTTTAAGGGAAATTGCAAAGAAAGCTTTAAACTTAGAATTTAATAAATTTGGTGAATCTTGACATATATGTTTGTTTTATATATATATATATATATATATATATATATATATATATATAGCAGCAAGATAGGTAATTGCAGATTAGTTTGTTTTCTAATAAATTGCAGCAGGATTCTCTTACAATTTGTTGTTCCAGAAAATAACAAGATAACTATCGCAAAATAAATTTTGCAAAATAGTTTTTCAATTTTAAATACACACGCAATAAAAATCAAATTTATTTATCTGGGTCAGTAGTGAATGTAGAGATGGCATTTAATAAATTTTATTTCCTAAATAAGTCACATATCAAAGTATTTAACTTTCCATTGTTATTGCAAATAAAATCAATAATATACAAAATACACAGAAATTACCTCCTTCCCCATAGTACAGAAGAGCTGGAAAATACTTTACTCTAGCTTCATAACAAAGTTCATCAACTTCACAGCATAAAATAGCAAGAACAGAAACGACTTTATTAAGTATTTTGTTGTCAGTTGATACTAGTTCTAATACATGTGTTTTTTCATATGGTAGCAACTAAATTAAAAAATAAAACATAGCATAAATATTAAAAATAAATACAGAAACAGTCTCACTTTACATACATGGGATCATTAAATCTATTCAATATGCATTTTCCAGAACATTGCTTTTCTTTACATGTAACAAAATGATGATAGAAAATGCATCAATGTATAAAAGGAGTGACAAATTAGAAAAATATTGTAGTTACTAAACAAGAATAAATTATGATGTCACTATGAATTTATCATTATTATTAAAATATACATTTTAACAAACGTTTTATGAAATACTTCTATACATATGAACAAAATAATTTATTCTAATGGGTGTGCAAGATAAATATATGACAAAAACAAAAAATGGCAATTTGAGCATAAAAATTAAAACTTATGTAAATTTGACTTTTCTGCAAGTAGTATATTTGTTTATTACAATAAATTGGTAAGTTTATTTTTTATTTAATTTCAAATTACAAATAAAAGACAAGCATTATAACTTAAATTGCACAGCCATAAATTTTCTATTGAAATCACCTAATTACAGTTTTAAATTTTACTGAAAAACACACTTACTTAAATGTAACAAAAATATAAAAACTCTCTGAAAATAAATTCCTATATCACATGCACTTCTAATTTCTACACCCCAATAACACAATATCAAAACTTAAAAAAAATTCCAGAATAGAATAACATTTACAGAATAAGGGCCTAAGAATAAATAATGTTTAAAATTCCCAAAAATTAAAAGACAACAAAATATGTAATAAAAAGTCACAAAATTTTGACATAAATACATTAATGTTCTCATACAAGATAATAAACAGACAACAGAATGAGTTGAGTATTTTATGGAAACAAATTGACATACCATAAACTACCATTTTTTAAAACTAGGAACAAAAATAAAGAAACATGTAGAAATAATTTGCCATTTTAGTTCAATTAAAAATTGATAAAAGTATCTAAATTTTAAAATAATCTACATTCTTTTCATTTACTGTTGAATAATCACAAAAAATTGCTTTTTACTATTAAAATAATTTTAATTATAGTCTGATAATTACATATTGAAATCAATAGATAAAAAAATTTAAAATTCTATAACAAGAGATTAAAAATGAACTAAAATTATATTGCTCTTAATTGCTTAAACCATCATAAAATTAAATATTTGAAACAGAATTTTAAAAATTAATTTTTATGTACATTAAAAGTTAAGAAAAAATATTTTTAACTGTTAGTCAAAAATATTTTTTCTGCAATTTTTCTAATAAAATTTTACACATACTTATGATCATGAAATTATAAACTAAGTGTTCACAAGTATTGACATAGACAAAATATGAAAAATAACCTAATTTCAATTGCTTTCATATCAGTATATCATTACATAGTATTTATAATCAATCATATATCAGAAATTAAAAATCGTCATATTATTTCTGTATAAATAAAAACATTGCTTTAGGAAAATTAAAGGGAATTTTTTAAAGATTATTTTTAATTTTATATTTTTATTAAGATTTACATAAAATTCTTTGTTTTTATATTTAAAATTGTAATTCTAAGTAAGAATGCACAAAATGTCCTTAAAATTTTGATTTTCTATTGTTAAATAAACGTACAAGAGCAAATTATGCATGAAACTTCCCTATTATATTACATGTGGGTATAAATTTCTTAAGTAAATAATGTATTTTTTTAATTTAAAGGAACTTCGAGATAGAAATTAACCTAATATGGGATATTTTTATTATGAACTACATATCTATAACTAACAATACTAGAAATTGTTAAATACAAGTAATACATAGTTTACGCAACACAAATTACTTAAATATAAATCAAATTTTTATCATTCAGTCATACACCAACCCTGATCACTTCAATGCAATGAAAATTAACAGAGGAAATTGAAAATAAATCTTATTAGTTTAAATACATCATATTTTAATTAAAAAAAAAACATAAAATGTTATAAGTTTACAAGTAAAGAGACTGGGTCTAAATCTTCATTGCAATAATCAGTTATTGTTTCATCAAGGGCATGTTCTATGTCTCTCAATTGTGTAGTGTAATTTTCAAGGAATGTCCCATATTTTCGCAGCAATACTTCCTCAACAATTTCTAAAATAGAAAATACAACTAATGAACATGGAGATATTAAAATTTTACAACATACAAATAGCAAGGATTAAAATATGAATTAAGGCAAATCATTGAGAGCAAAAAAAAATAAATAAAACACATGATTTGGGTGTGATTTTCATTATTTATGCCAACAACAGCAATTCTGTTTTGAATATTATAATTTGGAATATTTCAAAAATGTAATATTTAAACTATCACAAAAAAACTAATGTAAGAAATGAATTTCACAAAACTCAATAAAATATATTTTAGAAAGAACAAAATAAGGTAAAAAAAAATTGAAAAAATTATTAAAAAACACAAAATCAATAACAAAATTTTTTTACAATTTACTTTTTTATTATCAAACAATAATATTGTTTTTAAAAAATCTTGCTCAGTGATAGGGACAAAAAATCAGCAGCCATGCAATAAAACTAAATTAATAACAAGAACATATTTTTTATAGACATGTCATTTTAATTAGTTTAGCAATAATGCCAGTCTTAAGAAACTTCATACATGGTATAAGTATAAGTTAACAGAAAAATTAGAAATCAGAAATATGATTTTTTTAATAATTGATTTTTAATTTAATTAAATATTAAGAAATATGCTAAAAAAGAACCCTATGTTAAACTGCAGGACAGGGATCAATTACTTCATAATAGCAATAAATCAATAATGTGAATATAACACCATTTTTATAGTATTCTGTTCATTAATCTAATAGAAGGTTTATGCTTTAGAAAATCACAGCACTATAGCTTATTTAATTATTATGATGATTTATAACACAAAAGGCATATAACATAATAAATACATATAATGCATATATTTTGTAAATGCATACAAAATTACAAAAACATGTTATAACTATATAACACATCAGTCAAAATTAACCTACTTATTTAATTAGTTATATTATCAACCCATTAAGACATTTAGCATAGAAATATAATAAAAAAAACTTCTGTGTTTTTCAACTTAAAACCCACTAATCTAGCAAGAACAATAAAACTTTGTTAAAAATTCTATCCTCTGCCATTTCACTAATTATATTAATCAACCAATTTATTAATCCACATAATATCAGAGACTTCCTATTTTCTTCTGGAATAGTTGCTCAAAAAAAGGTTTTCTTCAATATCAGTAATGAAATTATTTCAAAATTTCTAAAAACTGCAAATCAAGTGTGAGTTATGGGTACATTTGATTAAGCACTGCACTTTTTATTTGGAAAAACTTTTCAAAGTTCATTTTAACAAACTAGTCCAAACAATGAAACAAAGCTTCCAGAAATGGCACAGGACACAGCCACACATAATGAATTTTTCCTAAAAATAAACTAATATATATATATATATATATATATATATATATATATATATATATATATATATATATATATATATATATATATATATATATATATGCAAAGTAAGGTAGTTAGATGGATAAAATTTATTTCATAATATTCTTCCAGAACATTTTGATCATTTACATGTTTGATAATTAAAACATAATTTTTGAAAATGAAAAATAAATACTTTCACATTTCCTTGATTTATGTTATTTGTTTTGATTAATGAAAACCATCCTATGAAAGCCTTTTAGTTCATAATCAAGTTTAAAAATCAATAAACTAAAAGGGTTACAAAAGCTTATCTTAATTAATCAAAAAAAACAGTACAGAGTTCACCAGTTTAACAGAAATAAAAATGTATTCACTTATAATTCTTGAAATATTTGTATTTAAATTATTTGATATGAATTAAGTTGTGAGTAATATATGTCATTCATTATTGTTTAGAATCTTATTTAAAAAAACACTATAGAGATATTTTTTCAGCCATAGTTGATTTCTCCTTAAGTAAATCAAAACATAGTAATTACATCGTAACTAGTGTCTTGCCATATCAAGTTAATTTGTCGTTCATACAATAGCAAAATTGTAAGCATTTATTATTTTATAATGAAAGATTATAGATTAGCTAAAAACATAATCCATAGAAAGAACAAATGGGTTTCCAATTTTAGACATTTTATTCAGTATCGCTAATTCTATCAACATCATGTGGCCTCAATGCAATCAAAATTTCAGAAATATAAATTTAATGAATGACATACAAATTTAATAAATAAACAGCAAAATATTTATAGAAAATTAAACATAAATGAATTCATTTTAATAGTACTTTGCTTAAAGATTATAAACCAGAAATAATTGATGGATAAATCATATGATAGACCAAAAAATATAGATAAATATACATAAGACTGGGTTAACAGCTTACTAATCCTAGACTCAAAACTCAGAAAAAACATATAGCTGCTGTTTTGAAATTAAGAGAAAAATATAGTTTTCACAGAGTACTTTTCACGGGTCTTTTTGTGTATCAGCCTACTTACCTCCTAGAATCATAATTTCTTCCTACTGTTTGTCTATTGACATCCAAGAAAATACAAAACCTTATCAACTTATCTTATATCTAGCAAACTGGAAACTATATTTTTAATAATTACTCCACAGAACAGTAATTACAAATATGCACTGATGGCTTTACAAATGATACTGAAGCTATTGGCAGTGGAATATACAGCAAAGATTTTGAAATTTCTATGGCAATTAGCCTGAACACCTAACTTTAATCCTAAAAGTGGTAATCCAACAGGCAACTAATGGCCAATCAAACTGGAATCTATTACATCAATGCCATTTTTATTGCAAACTCACAGGTAAAGCCCACCATACAATCCATTTTTATTGGAAACTCACAGGTTGCAATTTTACTCAACTTATACAATCATACTTCATCATACCATGTTCAGTTTACATGAGACAATCTATGAAGCTATTCATGCCAGATAGACCCTTATTTTGAAGAGGACACTTCGTCATTGTGGCATCTATGGCAATGAAAATGATGATATTTTTACAAAGAAGGGAAGCAATCGCCTAAAGCCAACTGTCCCTTTGTCTCATTTACCTGTATGTAAAACTATTAAAAATGTATAAAGAACTCTGCCAGACAGGCTCACATTTGTAATGCCAGAAGAAGATTTGGGTTATCATATTTTTACAAAAAACTAGGATAATGACCTCATACAACTACTTAAACAGTATTGGTTTCATCAATTCAGCTAACTGTCCACTTTAGCTAAGTTGGTAAGGGTGTCATTCTAATTGCCAGAAGATGGTGATTTTAAATCCCTGTCAGTCCAAAGATCTGTCCGATCAAAGATATTTTGTGTTTGCTAAAGGTGACAAAGACAGGTTAAATAGGTCATGGCTGAAATGCCCTCCAAGTGAAATAATAGCTCTGGGGATGGCAGGTGAAATATTCGGGCTATTTTTCTTAGTGAATGCTTCTAAATTATGAAGACTCCTACCTGGGAGCTTCCATCTGATTAGTAGAACCTAATTTAGGACATGATACAGAGAAGTATGCTGGTGCTCACTCGCTCACCTAACTGTGCCCTTTGTCATCAAGGGAAATACTGGATTTGATCACCTCATGACAAGTTCCTTTTTCAAAGGCAACAATTTTAAAATTGAAAACTGCTGAATTACATTGGGCTCACTTAGAGAGCTGTGGTCATTTGATACTCTCTTAATGTAAGAAAAAAATCTGAGCAGTAAAATTCCAAAATTAAACACAGAAAATCAAGATTAAGATTAAATATTAAAGGAGTAATGCTTAAAATTACTTTATAACCAATAGTCAGGTTATCTTCAATGAATTTTACTTTCATTAATGATTACAATATGATTTTTATTTACCTTCACTATACATGTAGAAAGTAAATTCTTATACCATTGTTCCAAATAATTATTAATTGAACATTAATTGAACATTAATTTACATTATAGTAGAACTCATCATATTACTTTATACAACCAAAATTTTAATTTTAATATTAATGTAATCGTGCACTTATAAATGATGGCTAAGGAATACAGTGTGTTAATCAAATATAAATTTTTACTTTTACTTAAGCCGAATTTACAGTTTTTATTTCAATTTCAGAATATAATTATAATTTTATATATTTCTGATATTTTTTAATAGTAAAGTCTAAAATTCTGAATCTATTTTTGGATTAAAGATATATGTAACTATATTCTTTTTATAAATTTTATTTCAAAACTGTGCCTGTAGATTTCATGAATAATATTAAACTAATAAATAATTTGTAGTTCTTATATGAGGGCATGTTTGCTTTGGGTTTCACAAGAGAAAATTATATTTTTTTAATTGTATTAAAACTTAAAATAAATTGGCACAAAGAAAATTTCCTCTAAACAGATAAAGGACAGTAAAAATTTATTTACTTAAAAGCAAATGACGGATCCATTTAGGGTGAAGCACTAGATTTAAATATTTATTACATCAATAACATTTTTAATACAAAAGACCTTACAAATTAACTCGAAAAAAGCTGAAATCATGCACGTGCATAAATCTTATATATGAATAATTATCAACAGCACTAGAAAAAACCAGGTGAATAGACTAAGAAGGAATGATATGTAATTAAGTAATATAAGCTAGTCACTGAAAGTTATATAACTTTTGGTTTCAAATATAAATTCACAACTCAGTAACTATTGTAACTGACTATTCTACAGAAATAAGACATACTTTTAATAGTATTATTATTCTTTATAATTTTTATAATGCTAATTTATAATAAGATACATCAGTTTTTTTAAAATAGTATTTGCCAATAAAAAATTTTATTACAGTACAAATACGCCCCTTTCTAATATACTACTGAATGATATCGACGAATCATACAACATAAATTACAATGGATAAATTGTAGATATATTATAACTGGAATTTGAATCTATTACTTACTAATAACACCATCATCAACTTTATCTACATCCCATTCTTTGACATCAACAATCATTTTTATTGATTATGAAACCTGCAAAAAATATCTATAATGAGATAAAATTAAGAAGCTTTTAATAAACTCTTTTAATCATATTTCTTATGAATTTTTTTTTATGTTTAGATATAGTTGGGGATAAGAGAAACAAATTTTCACAGCCCCCAAAAACTTCCGATCATATGATAGGTTGCAGCTTTCATTTGTTTACAAAACAAAATCCGGAACCGCTTCCACTGATGTAGAAAAGAATATGTTCCTTCCTCCATAGGAAAGGGAAGATATACCTGTAACTAGTATTTTGTAATCAGTATTTAAATTTAACAACATGTAAGCACAGAACTTTTTTTTTTTTTCCAAATACTCGGTACTTCCAGTAACAAAGTTAGAACGAGTCCAAGTATACTCAAACAGACTTAGGTACAATGTACTTGACGGGAAGTACCGGTTTCAAAGTAATCAGGAAAAGTAATCCTCTTATGACAAAGAGTCAACTTTTAAAGGTAATTCTAGAGAATTTTTAAATATTAAAATTTACATTATTAAAAACGAATAAAGAGAGAGACAGAGAGATTTTGTTATTACATTCAAAAGATATTTAAAACAATTTACAGCTCATTGTATTATAAACACAAAAATAAAATTTATTATATTCTAGTGTACAATAGATAGTCAACACTAAAATTTCTTGGAAAAAAACAAATATAGTACTTCAATTTCACTGGAAACTTGGCAGTAGGTTTTTCTCAAATATTGACTTTTAATTGGAAAAAAGTATGAGAATCGTACTCATTTAGAATTGCTGAATAATCTGTTTCCAATTGTAAATTAATGCATTACATTTGTTTCTAAGGTTATCTGATTCATTTATTAACTTTTAATTTGCCAGCTGATTTTGTCTTTTATAAAGAAGATTTTATGAATTATAAGAATACTTTTTTTAACTATGCTACCCATTATCATTCACTGCATCTAAAAAATCTTAATGCTGATATATAAAAGATAATTCATGATAATAGAATTTTGAACAAAAAACAATATAAACTAAAAAGAGATAAATGTAAAAAATATCTAAATTATTTTTCAAAAAAAGTATTTGATAAATTTTTAAATAGTATATAATAGATAATTCTCAAGTTTAATAATCTATTAAATGTGTTTTTTTTATAAGATTTAATGCAGTTCTGAATTACATTATTTATTAAAGATAAATTTTGTTTTCTGGGAAGTATTTACTAACAAAATACTGTTATCAATCTTTTCTAAAGCTTAAACTTTTATATGCAGAATGAATAAAAAGACGTGATCTAAAACTTGTATCTTTTTTAAAATTTTATTTTATTTTCAAAGAACTATTGTAGAAACTTAATATTTTTTGATATTCAATGAATTTTTATGCAAACTATAAATATAACTCTAATATTGAATGATCATATTTACTTAAACATTATTAATACAGTTTTAAGTGCAAAATTTATTTATCCATAAATTGTTTATAAGAATACTGAAACTGAAACAAGATTTGTGAGTTCATGCAATTTTTATTTCAGAAAAATTTGGTTTATCTACAACATAAAAATATAAGTAAATAAACGTCTTCTATAAGAAAAATTACTATCTCTAATATATCAACAAATTTTATTATGATTGTCGCGTTATTGTTTAATAATAGAAAAATATGAGTTTAATTTAAATTGAATTTTTTAATTAATTGCTTAATTTTTCTCAGTAAACTTTAAAATATATCTTTGTATTTAATCAATCTTTAAACTTTGCAATTCTTTGCAAACTAATTACCAATTAATTATAAAATTTCATTTATATAATTGGAAAATCTTATAAATTTAAACAAAAAATTAAGCTTATTAGGCAAGAAAATAAAAATTATACTATCACGGCTAATTTTATATTTGAATTAACATTGGAAATCTTTGAAAATTACTATTGAATAATTTGAAAATTTACTTAGAACAGATATAAATTCTAAAAACAGATATAAATAATAAACGTTTATGATTTTTTATATTGAATGAAATATGCTTAAGAAAACTTATATGTTCAAAACTTTTTTATAGAAAAACGGTTTGTAGAGGAAAAAACTTTCTTTGCCTTATACTAGAAATTAAATCATTAAAGGAAAAAAAATGCAAATAATAAAATGTTTCATAATTAATAAGAATTATTTTTATAGTTTATCACATTTCTTTTTATTAATATTTAAGTGAATGATTATTTATAAATAATAATGATTTAAATTAATATTAATTAATTTTATGGAATAATTTAAAATACTATTGATTTAATTATTTAGTTTTAATTAATTAAAAATTAATTTAGTATTAATTAAGTTTTTATTCAATATATTTATGAAATTTAAAAAAAAATTTGTCGTTATTTTTTAATCCAATAGATGGCAGTACAAAAGATTTTGTAACAAGTACAAAATGTAATCGGTAAAATAGTTGTTACTTTAAAAGTAACAGGGTCCCGTCCCTATTCCTCCATGTTTCCACCTCACATGAAATACTATTGGCAGGTAAAGTAAGAAAAATGTGTCAAACTTGATTTGAAGAAGCTCATGATTTCATATTTGAGTTATGAATATTCTTCAGGTATCATTTCATGTTCTTCAATTAGTTTGCATTTTAATAATATTAATTTAACATCCTGTAATGTTTCATATTAAGTAACAAATAAAATTTTTAGAATCTTGAATTCCTAAGATATGAGTTGGAGACAGTTAAAGATAACTAAATCAATGAAAACCAGGGCCATTGAAATACGATATAATGTCAAACTGATTGGCTGGAGTAACGAAATAACATTAATAAAAACTTAACTTCATAAGTATAGTTTCAATTCCGATTGAAGACATGTTAAATTAGTTAAAGTCTGTGAGTTTTTTTCCTATCATGAAAAAATAATAATAAAAGTATCACATGTGTTTTCTCGTCGTTTCACGCTTACTATTGTCAGTAATTCATAATTCAATGTTAACACTAAATTAAAATTGTAAATAAATCCTTATTATAATATCATACTATTATTTTATCAACGATATCGCTGATAATATTATAGATACTATGCATATGCTCAGACAGATATTGAGATAAAGTTTTCCAAGAATTCGTTCTTGGACGCACTGGGAGTAACACAACATATATTTTCTCAAATTTTATAAAGTAGTAAATGTACTAGCATTTAAAAAGCAATAAATTGAAAAATCTTAAAAAGTATATTTTAAAAACATTTCAAAATTCATCAATTTTGGACATATCTCGGAAGAAAGGCATGTTGTATCAAATATGCAGAATGAGGTGTACTATCATCGATTTATATGTATACAGTAACGCTTAAGACCCTTGAAGTCATAAATAGCATTTCTTCTTAAGCTCTTGTCTTCTATACAGAAGGAAACAGATCTGACTTAGAAAAAAATGATCAGTGGTGCTCTTATGGAAACAAGTACGGGAGAACATGTTGATGCAAATGATATTTGGATCCTGTCAGATAGTAAAAGCTAAATTCAAAACCTAAAGAACTGGTCTAATATTTTAAATAAATTGGGACCGGAAATTACTCTAAAATTGGCTGCTTTAATTCAGGGTGGAATTGTTTGTTTACAATGGATTAACTCGCATGTGGGAGTTAACTGAAATGAAATTGCTGACCAGCTTGCTAGTGAAGGTAGCAAACTCTCTTATACCTCTTCCACCGAACTGAATATTTCTGAGATCCTGTGTGTTTTTGGCCCATACAAACACCACTTGGAAGACTCCTCCTGATCACGCCAGGTAAGCTGCTAACTCCACTGGATTGTCCTTTCAGTGCTCCTACCTAAGACTTGATCAGACTACTCTAGCTAGACTCTAGTGAGTCTAATGTTCAGTGGAAATGAGAAGACTTAATGAGTACATAATTATGTACCTTGTCGCAGTTATCCCATCACTTCTGCCTCTCATATCTTAGACTGCATTGGTTCCCCTTTGAGGTAATAGTTGAATGAAGGAGATGTTATTGTTTTATTTAATTGTGGGACATTGTCTCTTGAACTTGGTTTACTTTATCGAAGCCAAGGGGGATAAGCAAACAATGCTTGAAACTAGCTGATTGTGACAAATTTATAACTAAATCAATAAAGGATCTCTTTTGCGACTGTCAAATAGTTACAATGAATTCAAGTATACAATTTCGTAATTACAGCTGGGCTGACTGTAATCGTGCTACAAGCCATAGATCTAGAGTAGGTGAAGTAATAAGAAAGGAAGTTTAATAGTCTAACAGATTAACCGAACATAAGTTGACAACCTTCCGACAGAATCTTTTTAATTCTTTGTTGAATGGTAATGTGTATTTCTGTTTAAAATTGTGTATATTGGCATAGAAAATGCTATTCATTTCATATTTCTTTCATTGTTTTAACTCTGTAAGTCCACAATTCAACTACGATGGGTTATATTTAATATTATATAAGCTACATCAGTAAAAATGTTTTATATTTGCAATTATTTTGCAACGTAAAGTTTTGACATAACGCCTAGTGAAATTTTGTCGATACCAATGATTTTACTGGGGGATACAATTCAAACTGTTAATACACTCACTTCCAAAAGTTAACCATGGAGAGGAATATGCTAATTTACGGAAGCCAATCGGAATTGAAGAGGATAGATGGAAGTCTGCAAATATGTTAGGTAACAGCCAATCGCGTTTTCATGCCAAGAAATATGCAAAAAAGACAATCTTATAAAATACCAGCTTTATGAAGGGTTACAGAAGTTGATTGTAAGAGCTGATGGAGAATGTCTTTAAAACTTTCGCACAATTTGTTTTCAAGACATACGTGTTTCTATGGCTTCTAGAAGACGAATGGGAGATTCTGAGCGCTGGCGTGCTGCGGGAAGGGAAATTTAGATATCATCTCAAGAATGTACAACAAAATTAAGTAGGAAAAATCCATATAGTTGTCCAGGACTGATTTAAATCATCCTGGACCAAATTTTTAGAACTGAGCTGATTGCTATTATTGATGTTGGGTTCGATTTGAATCCGTCCTCTACCAACACATCTGCCATTCACATCCTATCTGACAACTGAAGCTCTATTCAGCACCTGTCTGACATGCATATTGGATAGGAAAAGCAATTATAGACAAACAACAGCATCTTTCATTTTTTGTGAGATGCACTTTCAATGAATCCTTCCCACGTTAATTTACATATAATGAGAAAGCTAATATTTTGGCTAAAGTGGGAGCTGGTGAGCCATTACATATATCTGAGTCGTTGGAGCTGTTCTCAAGAGCGAAAAAAGCTTTTAATGCTTTTTGGATCATCCCATCTGTTCATATGGAACTTCAGAAAATGTCCAAGAGGTGCGTTATCATTCAAGTGCTGTTGCCGGGACAAGATGGCCATTAATAGGTTGATTTGTATACACTTGAGATTTATGTCCTATTCTAAAAAAGTGTTTCTCAGTCTTTTTGAAGAGATCTGATCATTAGGCCACTCCTGATCATATTCTAGAAGAATTGATCTCTTCAAAAGTCCAGTTTTAGCATTGGATTTTCATCGAGTGATAAATTTCTTAGAACTGATTTAGCGTTGCTAAACACCGGAAACATGTAACAACAGCAAAATTATATTGTATATTTTAATTTTATGCAAAAATATTTATTTTACATAAATCGTTGAGTTTTATTTTAATTTGAATATTCTATGGACAAAAAATGTACTTTTAGAAAATTTTTTAATCGTACTGTTTAAATTTTGTGCAGCTGTATCAAATGAGTAAATAAATCTCAAGTTAATGTATCAAGATTATTTCTGTTTGCAATGTAATGTAAAACAAAGCACATTGACTCTCATAATTTGCTTATTTAACATCTGAGTGCATATTTCAATAAGTATCTGTTACAGATAAATTATAAAGTTTAAATATATATCATTTGCTAGTAAGAAATAATAACTAACAATATGTAAATAAATGTTATTTTTTTCATTCATGTAAGTTGTGTATATAAATACTGTTAAGTTATTACATGTTATATATAGTGTAACATAATTTAATAAAATATAATTTTTCAATAAGTTCTTTTCCTGTAACAACATGTAAATATATATTTTTACATATGAGTTATAATATTAATTTTTATAACTAAAGTAGCAATTTCCAGATATATATTGCAATTATGTATTATTATAGATGCAGGTCAACTACCCGTTTTCCTAAGAAATGAAGTTTAAAACTATCAATGATTAAAAGTAAATAAACGTATCAACTTTTTTATATGAAATTTTATTACAACCATAGGGTATTTGTCACAAGTCCGAAAGTCCATCCATCAGTCCTAATTCTAGAAGTCTTAATACGAACAATAATCTACCAAGCTTATTTTTACTGTCATGCTCAAACTCTGTAACCTTCAGCACAATTAAGCAGTGTTTGGTAAACCTTATGTTACACTGCGAAGATATATTCAGATATATATGTTTTATTGAGAAGTAATATAATGAGGTACGAGATATTATAATAAAACCCCGTTCGCACAGCACTTTTAAAGGCGTCTAAGTCTCGGCAGAACTTTCTCATGGTGACAACTTGTGGTTTAAATAAGTTCGAATTAATTTATCCTAAATGAGTTTCGGGAACTGACTTAAATACGTTTCAACCACAGACCAATATTGTTGGTTTCACCTGATTTAGCATCACCTTGTTTTCTGCTATCTTGTTGTCAGTGTTTGTTGAAATATCTGAAACTCATCAAAATAAATGCAAGAGAAATAAAATTAAAAAAAAAATAGTAATAACACAGAAATGTTTACATAAGTATTAAATAAACATCAAAAAAATTATAAATTTGATAAGAAGTAGGTTTTTTTTTCAACGACATTCTTTGGTTTCGTATTCCTCATTTGAAATATCATAATCTTAATTAATACCATTTTGGTCTGTAATTACTTAATAAACGTAC